>JBBCBC010000010.1:4263498-4863498 GCA_037126765.1 Stenogyne calaminthoides
CTTGCAAGTGAAATTTGTTTCGGTATGGATAATAATGTTGAACCGTTCTCGACCAAGGACAAAAGATATTAATTAATGGAAAGCTATTTGATTGGCTTGAATTAATTAATGGGCTAGATAATCTTAAACACGGAAATAATGGTAGGGAGCCATATTGGTATAATATGGGTTAAGATGGATAGTGCAATATTAATTATGTAGTGGGATTAATTAATATTTATGGGCTTGAATTATATTGTGGCTCAATATTAGATATTCAAGATCCATTAGAAGGTCAATCTTAATTCTCCTAAAGGCCCCTGAAAGTAGCCCAAACATATAATCCAATAACCGAAAAAGGTGATTAAAATAAAATAAATATTGTTGCTTATATTTCCTCATTAAATTCGAAAATTATGAATAAAAGAGGGAGAAAGATTTTCTTTGAATTTTGTTATGGAATGAAGATATGTATTCTTGGAATACAAGATTATCTCATTAAATTCAAGAAATCTCCCACTTGGTTATTCATTAAGAGATTTTCGAAATTTTTGGAAAATAGAGGGCAAGAAAGATTTTCTTGATTTTCTTGAAAAGATATTATGGAAGATATGTATTTCTTGAAATACAAGAATATCTCATAAATTCAAGAAGATCCAAATCTTTGATTCTTGCACCTTAGATTTTTCGAAAATTCTCCATAATAGAGGAGGTGGATTTTTGTGGAATATTTTAATTATGGGAAAGATAATATATGGGATATATTCAAGATTTCTTGGTGACCAAGAAAAGTCTTATCCCACATTGAAAAATTCACAAAATTTCGTGCTCCTCCTATCTTATAAATAGGGGATGATTAGTCCATTCCCAAGTACAATTCCATGTGCTGGAAATATTAGCAAATCCACAAAAGTGGTGCAACAAAGTTTATTTTTTCCTTTTGTTAATTGTTCGCGAGTATCCTTCCACCGGATTGTCGAGCAAGGGCTAAGGGAATACTTGGGAAGTCCTTTTGGTTAGTCCGTCCGAATCAAGTCACTTTGCCATCCCGAGGGTACGTTCACGTAAACTCGTAGATTCGCGATCGTAGGTTTTACGTGGCTTTTTATATGCATGATATGTTGTTGTAATTATTATTTGAATTAATATAGGATTAATTCATGCTAGTAATAATTAATGAATTAAATTTGTATTTAAATATTCACCCCGAATAGATCTGTGCGAATCATTCCCCAACATCTGATACCACTTGTTGGTCCCGGTGCAAACGAGTCTTACACGTGTATGGGGGGGGGGAATACACGTGTTCAGTGTTTTTAAAACTTTTTCTTACCGAGGTCACTTGGGTCGATAATCTCAAGATTAGGTTTCGAGAAGCCTGACGATCGCTCGAGTCAAAGTCTATCGAGACAGTTGATCCTGAAATCGCTTTCAGATACCTCGGATAATCCCCAACCGGAGTCCCGAAGTGTCGAGAGATCCTGAGTTGCTTGGATCGAGATAACTAACTTATGAATCCTCGAAGAGAGTTGGTTTGGTAACTATCTATTCTAGCTACTCACCGTCTTGCGGAATGGTTGGCCCTTTAGTTTTTATACTCGTTTTAAGCTTTTGTGAAAACCTTCCCTTTATGAAATAGTGATTAAGTTTGTGATTCACTTATGCAACTTCGATTGGATTGATTCCAACCGAATATCGGTGAAAAGTATGCTTTCAAAATCAAGTCAATGCAACATTTATGGGATAAAGGAAAGCAATAAAGAACACAACAATTATAGTGGTTCAGAGACTCAAGCTCATACATCCACTCTCTCTGATCCTCAGAGAAATTCACTAATCACTTCTGAGCTTTCTGACTACCTCGTAGTTTACTTACTCAACTTCGCCCCGAAGTTTTTTGACTACTCCACGTAGTTTACTTACTCAACCCGACCTTGAGTTTTCTGGACTACCTCCGTAGTTTACTTACTCAAACACAAACAAGCTTTCAGACTACCCTTGTAGCTTACTAACTTCTCCTCTAGAGTTTTTTGACTACTCGCGTAGTTTACTAACTCTTTACAACTCTTCTCACCAAAAACACACTCCAACTACCTTCTCAAGGGTTTGGGGTTTCTCGGTTGGTTTCCAACTAGGATGAGATATCCTTTACAATGAAGCACAATGCAAAGGGTTAGGATATCTCGACTAAGCTTTGGATAAATCTTATCAAGCTAGGCTTAGTATAGTGAGCTCTCTTCAATATAGAAGCACTTGGGAAATTCTAAGTTTTTCGAGTGCTTTAACTTTTGCAAGAATAAGTTTGAGCTCTTGAGTTGCGTATAAATTTCCCGTAACCTTACAATGTAGAGGGTCACCAGTATTTATAGGCATACACCAAGGTCACTCTTGAAAACTATTCGTTGGAGAGATAGCTTCGTGAGTTCCCTCTTATGGTGTGTGAGAAACGACTATATTTAGGGTTTGAAACTCCCTAACACATTTTAGGCAATAGCCTTTCATGTAGCCGGTCTTCACTTTTTGCAGTCTGGAACTTTTGTACATCTGACATCTTTTTCAGCGACCTGTCACTGTCAGTGTCAGTATGGTACAGTGTTGTCTTCCTCTTTTTGACTTTTGTCTCCAGTTAAAGGTAGACCCCTTCAACGGCTCTTTTGGTTACAAACTCTGAGTTTGATATAACCTTAACAACACTCCTGACTTAGTTCCTTTTGTCTGCATTTGAATGTCTTGGCAAATATCTATTTTCTAAGGAATCACGATCTTCTCAGTATTGCATCCTTCAGATAGATATATTCAGTGCCTCGGAACATTCAGGTTCATACTGAGCATTCAGTACATTACTGAGTCTTCAGTAATTACTGTGCCTTCAGTATTCTTGATCTTCAGTTCTCAGTCTTCAGTCTTGCGTCTTCAGAGTCTTCTGAGTCTTTATAGTTTATACTGACTGATATACCGAGTCTTCATACTGAGTCTTCAGTTCCTCAGTACCCTACTGAGTCTCTAGTATCTTTAGTTTCATACTGAAACTTCAGTTTCTTTAGAAACATACTGAGTTATTCAGAGTCTTCAGAACCTATCCTGAACTATATCTGCTGACTATACATTTTGCAGATAACATCCTGAATACTCTAAAACTGAATCCTGACTCAACTATCAAGATCATTCTGAACATGTCATACTCAGGGGTTTTGGGATCTATTCAAAATCATATATCTTTTATTAAATTCATCTCCCAACACCATATATAATGTCATTTAGATAAATACTTTATAAAAATGTGTCATATCATACACAATTATGGAGAAGATGACACATCAACAAACTTAAGAAGAAGACAACATGTCAGTAAAAAAATCTCCATATTAGTATGTAAGGGGATTATAATATTTTATAATTTATTTCCTTGTTTATTTGATTTACTAGGTTATATTCCCGCGTATTACACGGATTGAAAATAGAATTATATTATAAAATAATGTTAAATTTCTTAATAATCAACATGTTACATAATTAAAAATATATTACATTTAATAATACATATTATTTATAATTTTTAACAATAAAAATATGATTGTAAGTAAATTGAATGAATCAAATTAAATAAATATTTAAATTAAAATAAAATTAATTATGTACTACTGTATAATTTTTTTCCACAAAAATTATAAATTCTGATTTGCATCTCATGATAGTGTGAATGCGAATTCTGAGTTTCTAAAGATAATTGAATTGTTGATGGAACTCCTTGTGCATTGTATCACCTATCTTTGATTTTATATATATCTTCATTCCCAAGCATGTACAATAATATAATAAATATTTTTTCTATTTTTTTTTAATATTTTCATTATATTAAGTGTTAAAACAAGATTTAGCAAATGTATTTGTTTATAATATATTTAATAAAAGCATTGTTTATTAATTCGCTGACTAACTATTGGAGTAACAAAAAAAATATTTGTTGTCGATGTAGATGCGACAAAGGTGAAGAAAATAATTATATTCTATTGGACATATTTAGTAAAAGGTATCACAGTGTATCAAATGTTCTTTTTTAAATAGTGTGTAAAAATATTTAATTAAATTTAGGACGAACTGTTTTTACAAATATCGAGTGAGTATCAATATATAAATATGCATGTGATGTGTTAAAAATTCAAATTTGGTATATAGTGTACTGACGAAGTGTCTAGAGACTAGAGTTGCATCACTGCATGCATGTGAATAATTTGTAGTCAAAACACAAAAGAAAGAACACAAACCACAGGCCTATTGTAGTTTGTCTTGTTTTTTGTCATAACAAGTCAAAACACTCTCACAACATACAAACTCTCTTTTCCATGTCTATTTTTAGGCTGTTTCCCTCTTTAAAAATTGATTGATCATCCACGAAAAGTAGAAATGAAGAATCACGAGACTCCAATCAATTATTGATTATTTGTCCAAAGCAATATGAAATATAAATATATATATATATATATATATATATATATATATTCATCACATATATATGAATGAAGGAGCTTAAAATACTTTCAGGTGCAGAGAGAAATGGATGAGAGATGCATGGATGATACATCTTTGGTTGATTATACAATAAAGTTTCACAAGTCTCTCAACGTAAGTAACATTGCTCTCAATTTAAATTTACAACATTCTTTCAATCACAAACTTCTAGTATGAAACTGGATTAGTAATACCATAACATTCATTCAGTAATACCACTTATAACAAGTTTAGAAGTATGAAATTGGATTTATTCAGTAATACAATATAACATTCAATAAATATACTACTTATATAAACTAATACCATAACATTTTATACACACAAAACACATCAAACTGTGTTGCATGTGGTATTAATTTATAAGTGTAGTAGTATTACTGAATGAAAGTTCCATACAATGAGCAAGTTTCCCTTGAATCTTTTCCAATTGATTTTTTTCTTTTTTTATCGAGCAAATGATGACTGAAATGCATGACCTCACGGTATAAATAGTAGTATTCTAATCAATTGAACTATTCCACTTCGTCTAACTCTTTTCCAATTGATTGCAGGAATTGAGGGAGTTCAGGTGTCAGCTATACAATGCAGCTGACTATTGGAAATCATCTTTCTTGAAATCACAGGACAAGAAACTGTACTCTACACACCCTTCTTTTTTTTGTTTTTGTTTTTTTGTTTTTTTGTTTTTTTTTTTAAATTGGTAGCTTAATTAGTAATTTAATGGTGCAGCATAATTGAAAGGAGCAAAAAGTACTTATCAGAAGCTCTACTTATAAGCATTGATCATCTGGGGTGTTTATCAGCTAATCTTCAATCTTCTCTCTCTACAACTAATTCAATCACGCAAACACAACACAAGATTCAATGCCTGAAACAGGTAACTAATCCTAGCTCCTTAATGCCAAATTTCCTTTAATTTCTTTGAGTGGCAGATTATTTAATTCAAGTGCAGTAGTTAAAATTATATTGTTAATCTACTTCACAGAAGATAACTCATGCAATTAGTATACAAAGTTTTTTGGGACGTAACAAGCTGTTAGCGAACTATTCAGTATTCAGGTCTCCATTCGAAAAATATTTCTTTGTACTCATTTGATAAAGCCCATCAATATTAATAAACACTCTCATATTCAATAGTATTTCATTCGTTAGCTTTATCTACATAAAAGAATACATCATGAATAAAAAAAATATTGTCTCTTCCGATTGAAAAAACACTTTAATACAAATACTTAAAATTTACTAGAATATATTTGTAAATAATAGCATATGTGGACATAATATCATAGAATTATGTGAACTCAATCAACCGAGAACCATCCCGCAACTGCAACTCAAAACAGCTACTTCAAGAGTAAACATTGCAGAAGACATATGATCAAAAAATAAAAGCCAGAACTTCGAATTTTAATACACAAAAACATATTGTAATCCTACATCTCAATAAGAAAATATTAAGACATAACTGTTCTTGCTAGTAACACACGACAAAAACACGATGTATCTTCACAGTACCACAAGAAAAAAGATCCATTTTGACAAGCGTACAACTTTTGAAAACCGCTATATCTTAACCAGCATGTACCTTGCCTGAAAATATTTCAAGGAACAGGGTTAAAAGGTAAAGACCGAATAGATTCTAACAACATTATTGCGACATTAGTAATGTGATGAAGATAAGGAAGTATCACTACAAGAAAATGAAAAATTACTCGCTAAATTTTTCAAATGGTTACAAAATTTTTCTATAAAAATAATTTGGTCCTTAAAAAGTAAGAATTGAATACTATTTGCCTACCAATTTTTAGAATAATCTTTGAAAAAATTACCTATACAAATAATTCTCTAGGCAAACAAATTACCTAAAAGTAATCTACCTACCGATTTGTTATTTCCGTAGCAAACTTACCTGCATAAATAATTTCCTAGACAATTTACATTTCCATAGACAATTATATTTTTAGTTTAAAGTAGATAAGTCATAAGCAAACCTCGCTATTTAAAGACGAAATTATTTTTGTTTGAAATTTTGTAGGCATGTTGAAAAAATATTAAAAAATTTCATAGGCAATGCACTATTTTCTTGTAGTGTACGAAGAGAAAAAGATAGGATGAAATTACGATAACCCGGGAGCTACTCCCGTCCGTCCAAAACAATATTCAGTAACAATCCATAAAACAACCGTAACAATGTACTTATACTCTCATGACCCGTGGGACTACTGAGTTATTGAAATAACAGAAAGAGTAAATAAGAAATAAATAATAAGTTAAGTGTTTGGCCACAGGGGCAGCTTCTTAACTTCCATTCACTTTTGCGCGCTTTGCTTCATAGTCCTTGACAGCAGCTTTGATTGCATCTTCTGCAAGCATACTGCAGTGTTGTTTCACAGGTGAGATGTTTTGCGATATCCCTGCAAATGCAATTTGATTATGAATTGAGTAAAGCAGATATATATCCTCTATTTGTTTACCTTTCACCCATTCCGTTGCTGAGACAGGAAATAAAAACATTGTTAGAACTTGTCGCAAAAATTTATCCCTTTCCACTTGATGCAAAGAACAAGATCAAGTTTTGCAGCTCCAACTATCCCCTTTCATAGGATCAGGAATATTTGAATATACTAATAATGAACCATTCTAAAAAAAAAGGTCTAATGAAGCATCACATGTGTTGAATATGTCTAGTGTGAGTTACCCACATCAAAGAAACTCAAGGAACACCAAAGTACTTCATGTTTATGTTGCCATTGGCAGAAGGTAACAACAAAATTCAACAAGTAAAATCAAATAATTTAGAAACTCCATCACTGCAGCCTACTTTTGCTATTAAGATATAGGCATAATGCCGCAAGTCCCCTGAACTATTTCTCGCTTTAAAAAACCCTTATACTATCGCTTTAAAAAACCCCTATACTATATAATTTTGTTTCATAAGTCCATTAAGCTATTTTTTTATTTTTAAAAACCCTTAAACTATATAATTATTGTTTCATAAGATCTTTAGAGACGTTTATTTTTTTTGTTGAAATTTGATATGAATATAATAACATTGAAATTGAGTTAATGTGTCGTATTTTAACAGAAATCTATGAATTTCAGGGCCTTTTCATGCATTATACAAAAGATATGTTAAAAGGGAAAACTCCAGGTAAACATCAAATAACAGAAATTAAAATCCCTGAACACACTTCCATAAAATCAAGAAAGCAATCAAAAACTCAACCTACATATATATATATATATATATATATATATATATATATATATATCATAATACTGCAATTCTAGCTCACAAAGTCTAATTTTTTTCGCAAATTATATCTAAGCAGAAACAATTTCTCCTAAAATCAACTCCAAATTAATTCTGAATCAACCAATCCAAAAAAAATCCCAAATTGAGAAAACATACTAGCAGAGCCGGCGGCGATGGCGGAACCGCAGCCGAAAACCTTAAAACAAACATCGAGGATTTTACCAGTGGCGTCATCAACCGTATTCTGCAATTTGATGACGTCACCACAAGCCGGTGCTCGAAGCAGACCCGTTCCAACATCCGGATCGAACGACCCGACGTTCCTCGGATTGTTGAAGTGGTCCAACACTCTCTCGTGGTACATCCACCACCGCCGACGGGCCGCAGCTGTCTTCGTATTTGGGATCCGCCTCAAGATTGAGATTGATTTTGATTTTGACGAGTTTTCATAAATATAGTCTTAGGTTACCAACTTATTTAATTAAGCCCATGCACGCAGGGGTCCAAATCCAATAATAAAATAAAACAAGTAGCAAATATAAGCAATTAAATGAAAACAGGGGGTCCAATAACTTCAACACACATGAACTTGCCATGTGGGACGGGACCGATGGA
Organism: Stenogyne calaminthoides; assembly: GCA_037126765.1. NCBI lineage: Eukaryota > Viridiplantae > Streptophyta > Magnoliopsida > Lamiales > Lamiaceae > Stenogyne > Stenogyne calaminthoides. The sequence continues at coordinate 4,271,861 of JBBCBC010000010.1, forward strand.
TTGAACTTGTCCAGCGCCAGCGCCAGCGCCAGCAGTCATACTTTTGGCCATCCTTGTATTGTGACGTCACACGATATGCGGGCTAGCTTATACCGATTCCCTCAGAGAGGTAACGATTGCGTATGTGGTAAGCACATTAAATAATTACTGATGTTCAAGATTGACATTAACAAGGAGCATAAACAAAATAAACGAGTCCAACTTAAACACCCTAATTAAGTGAGTTCCATTATATCCCTACATTTTCTCAAATTTAATAAGAAATGTACATTTTTTGTATGCAGAGAATTCAGACATGGCAACACTACCCTTACAAGCTTGGCCTCCCATGCACATTTCAATCGCCTGCTCCGTTTTCGCGATACCGCTCTCGCTACGTGTCACTCCCACTCTCTAATAACTCCTCTTACTTTTCTATCAAATACACATGTTTACGATCGCACTCTAATTTAGGATACAATCCAAAATACTCTCATAATTTTTCTAACTTTTTTTTTCAAAATAGTCCCAAAATTTTGATTTACGAAATTAGTCCCAATTTTTCTTAAATTGTATTATTTTCGTCCCAAATTCGTCGGGCTTGATGAAACGTCGTTTTTTGTCATGCATTTCAGCTGTAAATCTCCCAATTGAATGCTGACATATAAGGCACATGACAAAAAACGACGTCATTTCATTAATTTCGACGAATTTGGGATGAAAATAGTATAATTCGCGTAAAATTGAAATCAATTTCGTACATCAAATTTTTTTGGAACCACTTCAAAAAATGTGAAAAGTTATGAGACTATTTTGGATTATATTTCTATAATTTACTTACTAGACAATCTGTTATGTTCATCAGCTTTGAAGGATTCAAGAATTATGGATGGTGAATCCAGGTACACTATACATCCATATATCTCCTTCCTTCCTATTGAATCTTGATCATAAGATCAATAAAATTTTATTTTATCTTGTCACGTATTAGCGAAAGCTGCTGCATTGATTCTAAGGGGACAAAGCAACTAAAATATGTACACACTTGTAAGTCCACCCAACACAACCAACCGAACAACGATAAAATTCAAAATTATCCCATAATTTTTTACTTTTTTTTAAAATAGTTCTGAAATGTTTGATGTACGAATTTGGCCTTTTTTTTCGCAAATTGTACCATTTTCGTCTCAAATTTGTCGGAATTGATGAAACGACGTTGTTTTTGGTCATGCATTTCAGCCGTAAATCTCCAAATTAAATGCTGACATGACCAAAAATGACGTCGTTTTGTCAATTCTGACGAATTTGGGACGAAAATGGTACAATTCGCGTAAGGTTGAGACTAATTTCTACATCAAACTTTTTTGGGACCATTTTAAAAAATGTGAAAAATTATGAAACTATTTTGGGTTCTATCCCCAACACACTACAGTTATCACACGAAACTTTCAAATATATATATTAGGTCGACTCTAACAAAAAAATAAACTTCTATGGCTTTAATCTGCAGTGCTGCCAGTGAAAGATAGCTTGTCCATATTACCAAAAGCAGAGCACTCAACTTTCCAGTTTCAGGTGATATTGCTAGAGATTCCCCCTTTTCATATTCCTTTTATGAGACTAGAGTGTGTTAAAGCGATGTGTTTGTAAGTGCAGGAAGGTCGAAAGCCAAAACGAGGGATGATGAATTGGAAGCGGATGCAGAAGAAGGAGATTGAATCAGTTATTAAGCGCGCCAAACGAATTCTTAATTAAACTGACAATTACTACTGATATAACTAATTTCAACTTTCACTTTGCGATTACTCAATGTAATAATAAGACACATATTTTTCATCGATTAATCTTTGATGAAACTAACTCTTCAACAATAAAGACCTCGCATGGTAGACAAAGTCTTACTTAAACCAGTTTCACCTTTCGAATTGACTTGCATTTTGTGTGTATTTTTAAACAGTGTTGGTTGTTTCGTTAAAATATAGTATCAGTTTAACAATATTAGTTGTTTTATTCAAAAGTATTATTCCCTTCGTCTCATTCTCATTTGAACATTTGTAAAAAAAAGTCCGTCTCAAACTTAATTGAACAATTATATCAATAGCAATAAAACAACTTTTTCCCCTTTTATCTATGTTAACTTTATTTTCTTTAATTTACACAAATGTTACTACTACTTTATCATTTAATCCCCATAAAAAAACAACTTTGTCCCTTTTAATAATAATAAACTACTACAACGTTAAAACCCATGCAAATAGTCAATGTTTAAATAAAAACTAGACGGCGAGAGTAATTTTATACTATAAAGTGATAACTGTGAGTCGGTAAAACTATTTCACATAAGACCATCTCCTCATCCTAATCCTGACGATTGCACAAGATTTATGAAGGATAAGTAACCATTTTAACTCAATGAACGAGCATCTTAAACTTCCCTATCCACAAATGGAAGGAAGGGCAATCATACATCAACTAACTTAACCAACTCTTCACACATTTTGAATACATCTATAATTCGAGGTAAAATTCTCTACTCTATCCAATATCAATGTCATTCTTCATGAGATATCTATCTTTACAATTTACCTTAATTACGAGACGTTGGACTCCTCACACCTCCAACATCGAGCTTATCTACGTACGAAAACTTGTTAACGTTACCACATTTGCTCGAGATTTGGTCTTCTTCGTCGATATTGTAAGATCCCAGGTTCCCGGCTGATTTATTCTTCCTGATATCCGTCTCTGGAGGCTCGAAGTTCCATCCCATGAAATCAGAAAGTGTCATTGATGTTGGTGTGTCCGCAGCAGAGCTCAACTTCTCCGTGTCGTCTCCTGGGCTTGGAATGCTCATTAATGGCGGTGATGATGTGGCGTCGTTCCATGTAGCCACTGCAAGAGAAGGATCTTGTGTAAGAGAATCGGCGTACAATACATCCTGAAGACGATTCATCACTGTGTTGGCCAAAGTTTCCAGTACTCTGGAGTAGCTCTCCAGGACGGACAAGCCTACGTCCTAGTCAGAAGGAAACACGGTAAGATAAAAACGTATTTCAGTTGGAGTAGGTCTCCTGAGAATCAGGTTCGCGTGAACTCTTTTTTTTAAGGTAATACCTTTCAGCATACGAAGTAATACTGTTTAGCATATAAAGTGTTACTGTTTGAAATTGTTTGGTTTTATTTGTTATTCTTCCCAAAATCACTAAATAGCAGTATACCGAGTTCAGTTGGAGTAGGTTTGTTATGAATCAGGTTCACGTGAACTCTCCTTTTTAAGGTAATACCTTTTGGCATATGAAGTGGTACCTTTTAGCATACAAAGTATCACTGTTTAAATATTTTTTATTTTTTGTGTTATTCTTCTCCAAAGCACTAAACAGTAGTACTTCGTGTGCGAAACAGTATTACTTCGTATGCTGAACCGAGTTCACCCTAAAAGTTTGTGTGCATTACTCTGTTGAATTGGATCTTGCTTATTTCAAGCGAGGATTGAGGAAGCCCGGGGAATTGTTGTTTGATTAGGAGTAAGATCGTCTCAGCTCTTTCTTCGAAAAGCTCTCTCTTCTCCAAGCTTATAGCTGAACCCCAGGGAGATTTCGCGTCCTTGTGAATCATCTTCCTTTTCCATATCACGATTGATGCCTCGATTCTGTTCTTAAGGTCAAGAACTGTGTGCTCCGATGACAAATCCATGGCGGAAAGGAATTGCAGAGGATCAAAGAACTCAACAGTGATGTTTTTATAGATTAATTCACCCAGGCTTGCTCTACCATTCTGCAACAAATCATAATAAAACATTAAATCAAAGAAGTTTGTCATAACAAGTATTGACAATAATAATATAAGAAAATACTTCTATGCACAAGTGAATTTGTAAATGGTATTAGTTGTGTTACTAAAAGGTATTAATTGGTCAATATTAGTTGTTTTCACTGAACGGTATTAGTTGTTTATATACCTTAGGGAGGGATTCAATGTAGCTATCAGGGATCTCCATATCTGAGAGAATTTGAGCATTAATGGCCATGGATGCTTTCAAGACTTGATTTACTGCTTCCTTTTGTTTTTGCATAAACTGTCTCGCTTCTTCTGATAACCCGTCTGGAGGAACCTTGACAGTCGGTAGCCACCACTTGTCGTTCCTCTGAACCCCTTTCTCCGACTCCTCAGCATCCCGAGACACATATTTGAATTCTTGTTCATCTCCAAAGTTATCCAGGATATCCTACTCATTACCATATTGCATAAGAACTATCATTAATCACTTATACAAAATGGAAAACAAACAATTTGATCAGAAAATTTTTCAGTTTTGTGCATATCTTACAAGGAGCATGACGTCGAGCTTTCGTAAGGCTGGAACATTAAGGAAAAGATCTCTACGTTGTTGTGTCACCATTATCTACAAAAAAATTAAAATTTTGAAGAAAAGATCAGTATGCAAATACTAAGAGCAAGTTCCTGGGGCGAATGACCAAACATGTTCAAATGAAGTTATACATCCATAGTTGTTCCATCCTTTGCTGTCTGTTTAGAAGCAACGAATTCGACTATGTAATCCGTAACAGACAAGAGCCAATTGATTTCCTTTTTCCATCTCGCCTTCCTCTTTTCGGACATTGGCTCTAACTTGCATTGTTCTCCGAAAACAGAAGCTGGAACAAGGAACAAAAAACAATGTAGGAAAAATCAATGAAATCAAGAAAATGATTTTTCAATCAAATATCAGAATTACCAGCAATATTGGTGATGGCATTTGAGAGGGCCAAAGCAGAGGAAACACCCTTCCCACCACCTGACATATCCTCTCCCAAAAGCAACTTACAAAATTTTTCCTTCATCAACTCCATATCTAAAATAAAAACAATAACATAAAAATGATGAATGAATTCACGTACACATGCATGCATGCACACACAGAGTTAAAATTCAATTTCGTCACACAACTTTGTATTTTCCTCAAAAGATCTCAAATAATTTGGGATTTTCAATTTAGTCCCATAACTTTTCACTTGATCCAATTTTGGTCCTTTTTTCGCTAGAAAGTCTGAAACGCCGTACAGTCTTGCCAGAAAATCAGAGACATTTTCATATGGTGCAAAAAACCATGACCATCGGACCTATTTGTAAGTTATTGGTCTAAATTGAAAACCCCAAAACTTTTGCGGAAAAGGGGTTAATTGCACGAAACCCCTTGTAGATTGAAAATGTTGCGCAAATAGATGAAACTGTTGTCTAATTTTTGAGAAAATGGGAGGTTTTGCTTTGTATAAACTAATATTTGAGAAAATTGGAGAATTTGCTTTATTCTATAAACCAGGGGATATCACGCAACAATTCCAAACCATTAACCCTGCAGAAAAGTCTCAAATTGTGGGACGAAATTGAATTTTAACTCCATACAAACATACATACGTAAGGATGGGGATAGAATCCAAAATAGTCCCAAGAAAGTTTGATGTACGAAATTGATCCCAATTTTCGCGAATTGTACCATTTTTGTCCAAAATTCGCTATAATTGATGAAACGACATCATTTTTTGTCATGTATTTCAGCTGAAAATCTCCAAATTGAATGCTCACATGTAAGGCGCATGATGAAAAATGTCATCGTTTCGTCAATTACGGCAAATTTGGGACGATGGTACAATTCCCGTAAAATTGGAACATCAAACTTTTCAGAGACTATTTTAGAAAAGGTGAAAAGCTACGGGACTAATTTGGGTTATATGCGAACAATGAAATGATTAATTATTACCTGTAGGGGGCGTATCCCTCTTGGGCGGGGCGGGTGCTTCCTCAATCAACGGAGGAGAAGAGGCAGAAGCAGAAGCAGAAAGAGAGTCAGAATCAGGGGGTTTATCCGCATCCGTCTCTTCATCCGCTAACGGCGAATCATCACCGTTGTTTCGAGCCTTATCATCGGAGGAATCTTTGCCGTACCCATTTTCATGAACAAAATTGTAAGCTTGTCTCACCGGATTTATGTCGAACATCTTCCGGAAGTGAAACGACCCCTTTTTCTGCATGCTCTTCTCTTCTTTTGCCATAATTCTACCGCAAAATATTAATCAATTCTTGAAAAAAAAAATTGACCAATCAAGATTTTTGTTGGAAATGCAGATAAGGAATTGAATTGAAACCCCCTTTCTGGAGACGGTTGAACGGTGAAAAGGGGTTTTTCTGATTTTACGATGTTGTTAGTTTCCTTTTTTTTGTTTGGGTGCATGATAGCAGAAATGGGGGGAGAAAAGGAAAATGGGAAATAGTGAATTTGGATTTTTAGTTTTGTGTTTGAAAAATGAACGGTTGCATTTTGCAGCGCTTTCCAGAAAGCGAGGGAAAGCGTACGTATAACTAACATATTCTCAACCAACCAAATATCAATTTCGTAACATATTTACTTTTACCACAAATTGCATAAATTCTTCACCATTTTTGGAACTGAAACTATTAAGCTCCATTTTGATGGATGAATTTCACACACAAATCATCACTCTCCAATGGATTTACAAATACTTAGATTTGAGAAGCTAGTTTAAAATGGAGGGCCGGATTTCAAATCCTCATCAAAATCTAGTCATTTGTGAAATCCCCCAATCTCTACCTCTTCCCCCTCACCCCCTTCATTCTCTTCCCTAAACTCTCACATCAAAATATTTATAAATCCATTGGAGAGTATGATTTATGTGTAAAATCTATGAATTTCCAAATTTATCCATCCAAATGGAGTCTTATATCTCACGTTGCTTGTGATGGTCATTGTATAATTTAACTACCTAAATATAATTAGGTCCCAATTGGAGCTGTCAACCAATTGGACCGACATTGACAATAGTAATATTAAAATCTCTCATTCAATTCTTCTGTGTCACTTTTCATATATCATCATGTGTTTTATTCTTGGATCTTCTACACGTGTTCGTCGTGACAATTATGAATCATTGGTTATGTTTTAACTTTACGAATGTTAAGTATTTAGATAGTGGAACACAAAGTAAATTATATGAAAAATGATACAGGTGATATATATGATGCGCAAAATCTCACCATTGAAGTTAAGAATGAGTACGAGTAGTCTTGGTCGAAACATAATTGGTTGTCAAACTAGTTGAGCCGAGCCGAGCCGAGCCGAATAGGCCTGATCCCTTTTTACAAAAAATTATCAGGCCTAACTTATCTAGTCCTAATAAAACAAGTTTATACGAGTCTTCATGCTCATGTTCCATTGAAGCTAACAAAATACCATAGATAGGCAGCAAAATGCTCAACTAGTATATATATATATAACTGCATTTTATGATTTTTTTTTGAGATTTGATAGGATATATGTTGTTTAGTTGACTGAGATGTCAACCACAATGTAATATGCTTAGAAATTGTTACAGAAATAATGGGTAAATTGTGACAAACCTTGTAGTTTGATAAATCGGCGTCAAACCCCCTATGCTTTGAAAATTGTGTGAAACTCTTTTATGATTTTATAAATATAGTGTGAACACCCTATCTTTATTGATATAATGGAAAGTGCATTGATGTTTGAACACTCTCTTTTTAGTGTTTTTTTTCCACCTTTGTTGTTGAAAAATGACATAATTACCCTCCATTGACTATATTATATGGGGGTTTGACGTCAAGCCTTCATATTTTTACAATTTAAAATTTTTATATAGTTATTTAATTATAAAATTATGAAGGCTTGACACCAAAATAACCTTTAATATTGTTAATTGAGGGTAATTATGTTATTTTCCAACAAAAAATGTGAAAATAATAACACAAAAAAACGAGTGTATAATATGTTTTCCATTATCTCAATAGAAATGGGGGTTTCACGCCATATTATATTTATAAAACCACAAGGGGGTTTCACACAATTTTTAAAGCACGGGAGGGTTTGACACCTATTTTGCAAACCATAGGGGGGGTTTGGCACATTTACCCCAGAAATAATATAAACGAGTAAATTTCACACTTTTTTTATAAGTTCAAACTTTTAGATGAGATGAAATTATTTCATTGTTGTATCAGAGTCTTTGGCTCACGCTCACGTTCTAGATTTGATTCCCACTAAAAGCAACTTCACCCATATTATGCATAATAATGATAGTTCTTATGCATAACATTGACTTTGTGTTGGGAGATAAATCTGATAAGAAGATTTTGATTAGATCCCAAAACCCAGAGTATGATAATGTATCTGAATATCTTGATAGATGAATTCATGTTTCTAATAGGTTAAGTTGTTCAGGAGAATCTGCACCATGTATAGTCAGCAGATGTAGTTTAGGATAGTATAGGTCTTGCTTGAATCACTGAATGAAGCATACATTGAGGGAGAATTCAATGTATGAACCGAAGACCTGAAGATCTGAGTCTATCAACCTGAAAACAGATGAATTGAATCAAGAGTCCTAAACATTTATGAGGAATAAATGTAGTGTATGAAGATCTTGCAGACAAAGAGAATATAGACTAAGTGTCTATCATTCGAATCCTTTAAGGATGTCTCTCACTCAGTGGAGTTGACCATAAAGAGCCATTTTGTTTGTCTCTGATCAACTGAAGTTCGGAGCCAATCAGAGAACGCCAGCTCAGTACGGACACTGACACTGAAAGAGACAGCTCACTGAAAAAGGTCAAACCTGAAATGTTCCAGTCTGCCGATCAAGTGTAAGGGCTTTTTGAATGTATGTTACCCAAACCATGCAAGGTCTTGTTGAAGACCTAAAATAGTCATTTTACACATACCAAAAGAGGAACTCAAGATGATATCTCTCCAGCGGATAGTTTTTCAAGAGTGCCTCAAGAATTGCCTATAAATAGAGTAGACCTTGGTCACAAACAAGGTTACGAGAAATAAAGCAACTCACAAGCTCAAGCTTATTCAAGTTTACTTATGACACACTTGAACCCTAAAGATTTCCCAAGTGTTTCTTCTTTGAAGAGAGCTCACATACTAAGCCAAGTATTTCATATACATTCAAAGCTTAGTAAGAGATATACTAGCCTTCTTATTGTTCTTATTGTGAAGGATATCTCAACCTAGTTGGAACCAAACCAAACCCCAAAACCCTAAGTGTTAGGAAGTTTGAGAAGTTTGTGTTTGAAAGTTGAAGTTAGTAAGTGTTGGGGTTATACGTGAAAGTATGCTTTTACTTTGTATAACAGACTGAATTTATCACTTATTTACTGAGAATAAATCTTATTATCACTGTTGCTTTAAATATGAATTAATGTTATTTATTTATTGCAAACCGTTCAATATTAGTAAATATTGCATTGTAGTTAATGTGGTGATACCCGATCACAGAAGATCACATTAACAGTTCCTTGTAAATAAGTACGTCTTCACAACCGAGATGGAATTGAGCACTCCATTGGTAGAGGTTGATGTGTAAAGCTCAGACTTACTTGTCTTGACCAAGAAATTACACTAGTACATTGTGATGTGCTAAAGCGGACCTATAGAGAGGATAAATTATTTCGTATTGACTTAAGGGATGAAGAATTAGACCTCAGTGGTTGTTGATTTCTTAATCTCTGTCCCTTAAATAAGATTGTGTGTGATTAATATTTATTGCTTTGATCTATGTTGGGTTTAGAATCAAAGAGCGATTCTATACTTTATATTTTGGGCAATATTATTAATTACATGAAAATTGCTAAGATTTAATATAGAGAAACGTGTGCAAGGAAAGTCTTGTTTGATTTGTCCCCTTGGTGGGCTCAGAAGTTTTATCATACCAAATCATGCATGTGGATTAAGTTCCGGTATGGATAATAATGTTGAGTTGTCTTTACTCCAAGGAAAAATATATTAATTAATATAAAGATTTTCAGTGGCTTAATTAATTAATGGACAAAATAATCTTAAACATGGGAAATAATAACCGGGAGCCATATTATCGTAATATGTGTTAAGATGGGTAGGACAATATTAATTTTATAGTGAAATAAATTAATATTAATGGGCTGAATAATATTGTGGCTCAATATTCAGAGTCCATTGTGAGATATAATCTTAATTGTCCTAAAGGCCCCTAAAGTAGCCCAACATGAGTCCATTAATGAAAATGTGATTAAAACAAAAGAAATAATTATTGCTCTAATTTTACTAATTAATTTTGAAAAAGGGAAAATTGATCTTTTCGTCCTGTAAGCTCGACCTATTTTGATCTTTGTCCTAGTAACTTTGGTTGTTTGATTTTCGTCCTATAATTTTGTAAAATTTAACTTTTTGGTCCTATGACCTGCTATCAAATATGGTCTTTCAGGTAAATATGACAGGAATTTTCTTTTTCTTTTTTTTAATTAAAATAAATACACAGCGGTAAAAAAAAACACTTAAATCCTAATTTGAAGCTCGCAAAACACTTAAATCCCTGAATTCTTAAAGCCCGCAAAATATAAAACCCGTGGGTGATGAATGACATCCTGCGGCGGTGGCAGCGTGAAGAAAATCTGAAGAAGGGCTCCCAAACGTTGCGTGGCTTAGGTTTTGTCTTCTCTCTTTTGGCCTTCATCATAATGGCCAGTAATAAGCATGGCGATTGGAAAGAATTTAATAAATATGAAGAATACAGGTCGGATAATTTTATGTTGACAAAGTCTAGTATGCAAATTTGTATAGATGCAAAAACTTTAATTTTCAACCAAATTCTATAATTGATGAATGTAATACAAAATTGAGTGGTTCATGGTTCACTCGGCCCGACTAGTTCATGGTTCACCCAGCTCAAATAGGTCATAATTTAGGGTTAATTATTTAGTGTTTATGGTGTAGTTGGTTGATTTAGGGCAATTTATATAGATTTTCATCTATACAAATTTGCACACTAGACCTACTCTTTTATGTTTTATTTCATTTTATGGATTCGTGATTTTTTTACCTTTTTTTTTAAAGAATTTGTTTTGACTTTTAGGAATGTTTTGGGGATCGCAATTCTGTCTACATTGTACACGCGGGTTTTATGTTTTACAGGCTTTAAGAATTCAGGGATTTAAGTGTTTTGCGGGCTTCAAATTAGAATTTAAGTGTTTTTTTTTTGCCAACTGTTTATTTATTTTAATTAAAAAAAGGAAAAGAAAATCAACGCCAGATTTACCTAAAAGACCACCTTTGATAGCAGGTCATATGACCAAAAAATTGAATTTTACAAAGTTATAAGACCAAAATGAAACAGCCAAAGTGACTAGGACCAAGATCACAAGACGAAAAAATCAATTTTTTCTTTCGAAAAATATGAATAAAAGAAAGAAAAGATTTTCTTGGAAAGTTTTTATGGAAGATAAGTATTATAGGAATACATGATTATCTCATAAATTCAAGAATATTTGACTTTGACTTTTATTCCCTATTTTTTCGAAAATAATGATATTATAATGAAGGAGATTTTTGTGGAAAGTTATTTATGGGAAAGAGAATATATTGGATATATTCAAGATTACTTCTTGCACAAGAATTAAAGATCTTCTCATATCTATTTTCTAGCCCAAAAATTCGCCCCCTTGTATTATAAATAGGGGATGATTTTTCCATCCCCAACACAATTCTAGTCTTGGAAAAATTAGAAATTCACAAAGGTGGTGCAATAAAATTTTCTTTATTCCTTTGTTTAAAATTGTTCGTGAGTATCTTCCACCGGATAACGAGCAAGAACTTGGGATATACTTGAGAAGGCATTTGGGTTGATCCATCGTCTCAACGGTTGTCTCTTCAAGGGTAAAAATTCGTGTAAACTCCTAGATTCTGCATGTTAGGATTTTATGTGAATTTATTTGTACGCATGTATGTTGTTGGTATTTGTTATTTGAATTAATATTTAATTCATGTTAGTAGTAAATTGTTATTTAAATTTGTATTTAAATTACACCTCGAATAGATCCGGGCAAAACGTTCCCCAACAGTAAGTTGAGTGTGTTTAGTCTGAAAGCTTGTAGTAGTAGTTGTTCTGAGTACTAGGACTCAGGAAGTAGTTCCTAGGCAACAGATCACCTTAGCGAGGTTGATTTGTTTAGTACACATTGGTACTATAAAACAAGAGAATTCAAGTGTTGAAGGAATTCCCCTGAGAATCAGGGATAGTGGACGTAGGAGCTTGAGTCTCTGAACCACTATAATCTTCTGTGTTGTTTGCTTTTTGTACTGCATTTCATATTTCATATTTTCACTGAGAGCATTCAAAAGCTTTTTCATTCAGATTGGTACTAAACCACTGAATTTTGCATTAACTGAATCACAGCCTTAATCACAGTTTTATGAACTAAAGAGTAAAGCATTTTTAGTAAGTAAAACGAGTATAAGCTTAGGGCCTACACTTTCCGCACCTTCATAGCTAGTGTAGATAGCTACCAAACTGAACAACTCCACTGAGCATTCAGTAAGTTAGTTATCTGTGCAAAACTATTCAGGACACTTGCACTCTAAATCAGTTGAGTTTATTTGTAGTAATGAAAGTTACTCAGGATTCACATCTCAGTAGACTTGAACTCAGGGTGTCTGTGCTTCTCAGTACTTGAACTTAGGATTTCTAACTCACTGATCAAAGGTTTTTAAAGAAAAGTTTTGAAAAATTTTACACGTATATCTCCCCCATACATGTGTGAGACTCGTTACATAGGACCAACAAGTGTTATCACAACAGTAGTTCTACTGACCACTTGCTTTGGTAACCATAGTCTTGATTTCTGAAAGACATTGGTGGTCTACTGAATAGATCTTCTTGCTGAAAATTGTTTTCATCATGCCTTCAAAAAAAGCTACCCATGTTCTCTGTGGAGAATTGTGATTTGTGGAGACTCAGGATGTAGTCACATTTGTACTCTAAGCATAAAAAAATGTGAAGAGTTTGTCTCAGGGACCTTTTGAATACACTCATGTTGTGAATCCCAGAAGCACTGACAATGAGAAAAATGGTCCGAGGGATGAATTTTCTAAGTCTGATAACCAGCTCACTCCCGAGGAGACAAAATTGGTCAACTTAGACTATATTGTTAAGGATAATCTAAACATTACTATTGATGATGTTGTCATGTGTTAAGGCACTGATCAGGAAATATGGGACACACTTGCTATCATGTGTTAGGGCACTGATCATATCAAAGAAAATAAACTTTCGATTGCTATTGAAAGACTTGAAGTCAGATTCACTAGTGTTATGAATGATCTGAATGCTCTTGGAAAGAGATACCCAAAAAGGGAAATGACACTGAAAATTCTGAGAGAGTTTACTAAAAAATGGAACATATATACTGTGGTAATTGAAAATACCAAAGATATTGCATCTATGTCTTATCAACAAGTATTCTCTGAACTGGAAGCATATGAGTTAAGCTAAAGAGAAAGTCTGCAAGACCAAAGAACTTGAAACCCACCTGCCAAAGATCACGATGGACATGAGGATAAGTTAGTACTGGTAGCAAGGAGGTTTGAAAGACTCTCTAACATATTTGAAAAATACAAGAAGTATTATAAAGATAACAGGCACATGAACAAGTATCAGACTAAAGGAGAGGACAAATCTACTTTAAAAAAAAAAGACTACAACAAAGTTGAAAGATCATCATCCAGAAATAAGGACTCAAAATCCAAGGATGATAGTGATCAAGATGATGACTCCAACAAATGCTATAACTGCAAAAAGAAAGGGCACTTTCAGTATGACTGTCCTGATCTGAGCTCTAAAGAGATGAAAGAGAGACAAGCTAAAAGAGATAAGAAGTACTCCAACAAAAAGACCATGATCCCTGAGGACAATGCTGGTGAAGAAGGGGAATCCAGTTCCTTTGAAGAGATGTTCTCTGAAAGTGATGAAGATGTTTGCCTTGTAGCAATTGAAGAAATGGAGGTACAATCTTCTTTCTGTGTTGCTCCTCTTACACATGCACAAGAGTTTTCAACTTCTTCAGTGAACAACAATTTCAATCTGATTTATTCTTTTGATAATCTGATAAAAGATTATTCTGCTATCCAAGAAGCATTCATTGAAACTCAGGAGCAGCACAAAGAATTGAATGCTGAAATTTTGAAGTTAAAAGACTCTAATAAATTTGAAGCAATTTCTCAATTGATGGGACTAACTGATGAACTTGATATTCTGAAAGTTCAGCTCTCAGACAAAGAGAAGTTGATAGAGACGCTGAATGGAAAGTTAGAGAAATTAACTACAGAAAATCAGTTGTTCAAGACTGAGTTCAATGACCTCTTTGAGAAACGTGAAACTCTTAAGAAAAGTGAAGACAACTTGCAGAAGAAGTTAGCTCTATTAAATTCAGCATCTAAACCAATATATAAAATTCAGAGCTATCAGAGACATGAATCTGTAAAGTCTAGATTAGGATATATTCCAAGGGAACTTCACTAGGTCTTCTTAATGATGCTTCTTCTAATGGCACTAAGACAGTTCTTAATTTAGGTATTTTTTTACATAACAGTGATCACACAAGTTTTTGTTTATTATATCAGGTCCGCCGGCTGTATCAATGTCAGTCCTACTTCTCGTAACCGTATTCCCGCCTACATAAACTACGTTTAAACTAAGATAATTTGGGTGATCAAGCTGAAGAGCATACATGTGGGAATCAACATCATGATTGCTATATTCAACGTGCATTGGAACTGACTGCACCCCGATATTTAAGGTTCCATCGCTATCACTCTGATTATAATTACTCCCTCCATTCCATTCCTCCCAATTATATAGGTTTGTTTTCCTTTTATGAATGTCCCAAATATATAGACTTGTTTCTACATAAAATAATTTTTTCTAATTAATTTACTAATATAATTTTATGCATTAAATATGTTGAAAACTATAACAATCATTAAATATGGGTATAATACAAATTTGGCTTGTTTAATTTACTTTTCCAATACAATTTCTTAATCTGTGTGAAAAGTTAAACAAGTCTATATATTTGGGACGGAGAGAGTATATGTTATTTGTGCGGTTCTCCTAATAGTGATGGGATTCATATGGACATGTGGAAGCCAAAGAATATGACAATTATTAAGAATAAATATACAATAGAAAACACATTATTAGATAAGTAGATGTAAATTATTTTGATAGGACCGGGTAAAAAATAATGGTGTTTTCTTTACCCAAAAAAACAATAGAATGAAAGAATCGAAAGAGGAAAACTGTGATGCTTATCAGATAAAAGAAATTCAAGATGACATGTTTCAATGTGATGCATGCACTCATTTTAACAAGAAAGAAAAGATATATAATTGTCTTGAATAGAGCTATCAAAATGGGCTGGACCCTTTGGGCTGGCCCGAGTCAACCTGGGTTTGATGAGGATTGGGTTGAGTATTTATTGGTCTGTTTAAAAATGGGCCCAAATGGGCCGCGGACTAGAGTGGGTCGGGTTGGATTGGGGCGGGTTGACCTGCGGGCTGGGGTGTAATTTTTTATTATTATTATTATTTACTAACACAAAATAAAAAAAAAAAAAAATCAACTTATCTTACTCAACTAGTTACTAACACTCACGGGAAACATAATCTTAAAAAAAAAACTCTAGAAATTAAATTACCACAGTTGTTGCGCAGCTTCACAAAAGTGTTTGTGTATTTAAACTTATGCTTATGAACTTTAATTGCTATTTTGAGATTATATTTTATGTTGAACAACTTTGATATGCACTTTTATTTATTAAAACTATTTTTTGTGGACATTATTTACATGTTTTAAATTTATTATAAGTACACGTGAAAAAAATAATATTTATAAAAAAAATGTCCACGGGTTGGCCCGCTAAGCCCGCTACGGATTGGGTTGGGTTGACTAGTTTTCGGCCCAAGCCCACAGTGGGTTGCTCCGCCAAAGCCCGCAAAAAAGTAGGTTTTGGGCTGGCTCGACCCACCGACCAGTTCTGACAGGTCTAAGTGCAGGGTGTGTGTAGTAATTTTTAATAATTTAGGTATTTTTATTTGGGTATGTATAGTAATTTTGGGCCTTTAAAAAATATTATGTATTTGTATATATGTTATAGTATTAATTCAAAATATTCATTTGTGTGAAATATGGATATTATTTTTCACCTATTAACTAAGCATAAGTAATGAAAAATAACTATTCCAATTTATTATGAATTACGCTTTAATACTATGTTTTAAAAATCGGAACCGGAAGTTGAGCCGGACGACCCCAAAAAAGGCTGGACCGGGGTCGGATCGGTTGGGTAAGATTGAGCCGAATTGAGTCGGTATGACATCATAATAAATATTATATATATATATATAGTTAGGGGTGAGCAAAAATATGTCAAAACCGAAAAATCAAACCGAACGAACCTAAAAATTAAATTCGGTTCGGTTTTCAATTAAATATTTCAATTTCGGTTTTAAAATATAAAAATTTTGGTTTTCGGTTTGCGGTTCGATTTTAAAATTTTAAAATTTTGGTAAAACCGAAAACCGAAATTATATTTACACTATTTTTTATTTATTATTTACTTAATATATAAATATTAATATCCTTAAATAAATTAATTAATAAGTAATAATTATACATATAACAATACCCATTATTACCACACAACCCATTATCCCTTCTCAGTTGCCCATCACAAATGACAGTCATCCCACTTTTAATTTATGGTTATGAATTATGAACTCTTGGTTATGAAACATTTTTTGTGTTATGAACTCAGTCTTTATATTATGAGTATATTTAATGAGTTTGACATATTCCTCATGCATAATGTTTTTGCTTTGTTAGTTGTTACGCTTAAGAACACGAGCATTTAATTTGTTAGCATCTTGCAAATTATGAATTTCAGTTTTTTCGGTTCAAAACCGAACCGAACCAAAAAATTTTGGTTCGATTTGTGTTCAGTTCCACTACAATTCGGTTTCGGTTCGATTTTATATTTTTTAAACATTTTGATTTTTGGTTTTTACAATTTAGTTCGGTTCGGGAAGCGAACCGACCGATGCTCACCCCTATTTATAGTATGCATGATTTAAAAAAAAAAATCAAAATATAGAGTATGATAAGTGAATATAAAACATTTAAAGTCACTTCAAACTCAAATTTCTAAACATAATAAAAATGTCTATTAACATAAATAGTTTCAACTTCCAAATTTCAACTTCCAAGCATAATAGAAATGTCATCAACAATACAAAAGTCACAAGTCATAATAGAAATGCCCCCTTTTTCTTTTCTTTTTTTGGTTTTTTTGGTGAAAACCGACGGTTCACTGGTTCCCAGTTTTCACCCGGTTTTTTCGGTTTTTGCCTTGGCGGCTTAATAGCAGTTCTAGGCACCCCTATTGAGCCGCCTAGCAGCGGTTCTCCGGTCCGACCGGTACGACCGATCGATTGGACCCGTATTTTAAAACATAGCTTTAATATATTCGGTGAAAAAAATTATTAATGCAGATCAAAACTAATCGAATACTCAAACTTAGAAGGTTTAAGTATTACAAACTTAACCTAAATATAGTTATAAGGTCCAAATTGGCTTATAATATTTGCAATAAAAATCGACGACAGTACCCAATGCATATAGACATGAAATGAACTTTATTTGTAACACACCTAGCTACAAATGAACGTGCTTACCTATTTCTCAAGTGAAAAGACAAGAGGTTAGCCAGGCACTCCATATCATTATCACACTGAAAGAATTCCGTCTCAGCCCTTTGGAGACGACTCTGTCTTTTGGGGAGGAGGCCCAACGAGTGAATTTTTTTTAAATGAGTGGAGTGTTTTCCACGGAAATCGAACTCAGAATTTGGGTTGAGCCAAAGGCTCTGATACCATGAAAAAATTCCGTCTCATCTAAAAGTCTGAACTTGTAGAAAGGTGTGAAATTAATTCGTGTTGGAATTGTGTAAAATAAAAAAGTTTTGTTTTATCCCACATCGGATTGTATCAAAATTTGGAGGATTTCCTAATCCTATAAGAAGTCATATTCTGTCCCACACCGGATTGTGGAAAAAGGTGAAGGGATTCCTAATGTTATTTAAGAAGCCCAAGCCTCTTTGATACAAGTGCATCAGTCGGTTTTGGGCTTATTAATTTAGGCATAGTCGTTTCGGTTTTGGGCTTATTAACTTAGGCCAAATCAGTTTGGGATTATTATTTATATTCCCATTTGAGTTGTATATTGTTGTCAGTTCTGAATAATATACGAGATCCTCTCTTCTGCCCGTGGACGTAGCTAACAAATTGTTAGTGAACCACGTAAAATTTTGGTGTCAGTTTATTCGGTTTATTTATCATTTTTATATCTTTCTCGCATCAGTTATAACAAACTGGTATCTAGAGCCTTGTTGGGGGTTTCCGTAATTTGGCGAGAAAGATGACGGGTGGGATAAACATGAAAATCGACAAGTTCACGGGGAAGAACAGTTTCAGTTTATGGCAGATCAAGATGCGTGCCTTGTTGAAACAGCAAGGACTGTGGGCACCGTTGATGAAAAAGACGTTGGATTTGGAAGAAGCTGAGATGACCACTCTGGAGGAGAAGGCACACTCATCAATCATGTTGTGTCTCTCAAATGACATCATTACCGAAGTCGCATAGGAGGAAACTGTGGTTGGTCTATGGTTGAAGTTGGAGAGTCTGTATATGGCGAAGTCGCTAACCAATAAGTTGTTGTTGAAACAACGTCTGTTCAGTTTGCGTATACATGAAGGTCAGCCACTTTGTGAACATCTGGATCAATTGAATACAATTCTATTAGAATTGCGTAATATTGATGTTAAAGTTGACGATGAGGATGATGTTTTAATTCTGTTGGTTTCTCTACCTTTGTCGTATGAGAATTTTGTGCAGTCTTTCATTGTTGGGAAAGACACTGTGTCCTTGGAAGAGGTCAGATCATCTCTGCATACTAGAGAGTTGCGACATAAGACGAGTGGTGGAAGTTCAGATAATCAGGCCACTGGACTAGTAGCTAGTGGGAACAAGGGACCAAGAAAACCGGGAAAGAAGAAATTCAAGAAGCCTGTGTCTAAGGGTCCTAAACCAGACGATATCTGTAATTACTGCAAAAGAGCCAGGACATTGGAAAAATGACTGTCCGAAGAAGAAGAAGAGGCAGGAAGACAAAGCATGTACTGCTGCTGTTGCTGAAGGAGATGACACCAACTCCGAGGAGGATGTAGTCCTAGTTGCTAATGGACAAACACATCACACTGATGTGTGAGTTCTTGATTCCGGGGCATCTTATCATATATGTCCGCGCAGAGAGTGGTTTACAACTTACGAGCAAGTGGATGGAGGAAATATTTCTATGGCCAAGAGTTTAGTTTGCAAGGCGGTTGGAATAGGCTCAATTCAATTACGGCCACATGATGGTAAATCTTGCACATTGAACGATGTTAGGCATGTTCCACAAATGACGAAGAATCTGATATCACTTAGTCTTCTAGACAGTAAGGGTTTCAGTTTCAGAGATGAAGGTGGAGTTTTGTATGTCTACAAGGGTTCTAATGTGGTTCTGAAAGGCGTGAAGCGAGGAACTTTATACTTTTTGCAAGGTTCAACGCTATCTGACTATGCTGTTGTTGCATCATCGGAAGTTCACAAAGACGACTTGACTAAGTTATGGCACATAATACTTGGCCACATGGGTGAACGAGGGATGCAAATTATGTCGAAAGAGGATTTTCTTGGTGGCCACAAGGTCATTGGTCTTGGTTTCTGTGAGCACTGTGTTTTTGGGAAGCTTCATCGCAGCAAGTTTCCCAAGGCAATTCATAGAACAAAAGGCACACTTGACTATATCCATTCTTATTGTTGGGGTCCTTCTCGTGTTGAATCTTTAGGAGGCAATAGATATTTCGTGTCTATGATTGATGACTACTCAAGAATGACTTGGGTAATTAGGATGAAGCATAAAAGTGAAGCTTTCAAGAGTTTCAAGCAATGGAAGGCGTTGGTGGAAAATCAAACAGGGAAGAAAATCAAAATGTTGCGAACTGATAATGGTCTGGAATTCTATTCTTCTGATTTCGATGAGTTCTGCAAGAATGAAGGGATTCCAAGACATCATACAGTACGAGATACACCACAACAGAATGGTGTAGCAGAATGCATGAATCAGACACTTTTGGAGAGAGCTCGATGCATGCTCTCTAATGCTGGATTAGCCCGAAGATTTTGGGCAGGAGCGGTCAGCACGGCATGTTACGTAATAAATCGTGCACCTCACACAGGTATCAACCTCAAAACACCTTACGAGGTGTGGTCTGGTAAGTCTGCAGATTACTCTAATTTGAGAGCTTTTGGATGTACTGTTTATTATCATGTAAATGAGGGTAAATTGGAGCCAAGGGCGAAGAAAGGAGTTTTTGTGGGCTATGGAAACGGTGTTAAGGGGTATAGAATCTGGTCTCCATCAGAAAGTAAAGTCATACTTAACAGAAATGTTATTTTTGATGAGAATTCTATGTTTAACCCCACTGTGAAGTCTATCGTTGTATCAGAAAACAATAGTGTTGACAAACAGGTGGAGCAGAGTGAGTAACAAAAGGAAGATGAAGAACAGCACTCACATTCTGACACCTAGCTGAAAGATGCATCACCACCAGAATCTCAACCATCTAAGACAAGACCGTACAGTATAACTCTTGATCGAGCTAGAAGGATTGGAGTTGAGGCTCCAAGGCGATATAGGTTTGAGGATATGGTGGGTTATGCATTGCAGGTTGCTGAAGAGGTGGATTCTCATGAGCCTTCCACCTACAAAGAAGTTGTTACATGTACAGAATCTACCCAATGGCTTGCTGCCATGGGAGATGAGATGGAGTCACTTCACAAGAATATGACTTGGGAGTTAGTCAAGAAGCCACCGGAGAGAAAGATTATTACATGCAAGTGGGTCTTCAAGAAAAAGGAAGGAATATCATCTGCTGAGGGTATCAGGTATAAGGCAAGAGTCGTTGCTAGAGGGTTCCATCAGAAATGGGGAGTAGACTATGATGATATTTTCTCATCTGTGGTCAGACATACTTATATTAGAGTGTTACTTCAAATGGTAGCACATCAGGACCTGGAACTTGAACAACTGGATGTGAAGACAACTTTTCTACATGGAGAGTTGGATAAAGAGATATAAATGGCCCAGCCAGATGGTTTCCAAGTTTTCGGGAAAGAATAGTACGTTTGCAAGTTGAAGAAGTCCTTATATGGGCTAAAGCAGTCTCCAAGGCAGTGGTACAAGAGATTTGATGGTTATATGACATATCTTGGCTACAACAGAGTATGATGATGATAGTTGTGTGTATCACAATAAATTTGGAAGATGATTCATTTATCTACTTGGTCTTATATGTTGATGATATGCCGATAGTTTGCAAAAAGAACAAGTCGGATATTCGGAAGCTAAAAAGGTCTTCTCGATCTTTGAATTTGAGATGAAGGATTTGGGTGCTGCCCAAAAAATTTTGGGAATGGAGATTCATAGGGATAGAAGTCAGAAGAAGTTTTTCCTTTCACAGAAGGATTATATTTAGAAGATATTATCAAGGTTTGGTATGTCTACAGCTAAACCTATTGATACTCCAAGTGCTGCAAATATTCATTTGTCTATTGCTTTCGCTCCTAAATCTGTTGAGGAGAAGGAGTACATGTCTCGGGTTCCCTATGCTAGTGTAGTAGGGATTTTGATGTATGCTATGGTCTGTACCAAACTTGATCTTGCACATGCGGTTAGTGTTGTCAGCAGGTTTATGGCTCAACCTGGAAAGGAACATTGGTAGGCTGTGAAGAGGATATTTTGGTACCTTAGAGGTACATCTGATGTCGGTCTCATTTATGGAGGTGATACTAATTGTTTAGTTTCAAATTTTTTGTGATTACGATTATGCGGGAGATGTTGACAGTAGAAGGTATATGACCGGTTATGCTTTTACTCTTGGTGGTTCTGTTGTAAGTTGGAAGCCAACCTTGCAGCCTACAGTTACTTTGTCTACTACAGAGGCAGAGCACATGGCCTTGACTGAAGCAGCCAAAGAGGGAATATGGTTGAAAGGGCTGGTTAGTGATCTTGGTCTACATCATGATTATGCAACTGTATTCTGTGATAGTCTGAGTGCAATATGTTTAGCCAATGATCAAGTTCATCATGAGAGAACGAAGCATATTGATGTCAGGTATCATTTTCTAAGAAGTGAGAAGAGAGTTAAGGTGAAGAAAGTTGGGACAGCTGATAACCCAGCCAATATGTTCACCAAGCCAGTTCCAAATAACAAGTTCCAACACTATTTGAACTTGTTAAATATTACAAGCTTTTAGTTGCCCTGTCTTGGGGGCAAATCTGTGTACGAGGAGTTGCTCGTACGTCTGACACTTTTATGGTGCATCTGGTACATCTGTTGATCTGTGAGAGGATTCAAGTCAAGGTGGAGACAATGAAGTTTTCTGTTATTTTACCAAGGTGGAGATTTGTTGGAATTGTGTAAAATAAAGAAGTTTTATTTTATCCCACATCGGATTGTATCAAAAGTTGGAGGACTTCCTAATCCTATAAGAAGTCCTATGATGTCCCACATCGGATTGTGAAAAAATGTTAAGGGCTTCCTAATGTTATTTAAGAAGCACAGACTTCTTTGATACAAGTGCATCAATCGGTTTTGGTTTTGGGCTTATTAATTTAGGCCCAATCAGTTTGGTGCATCAGTCGGTTTCGGTTTTGGGCTTATTAATTTAGGCCTAGTTGGTTTCAGTTTTGGGCTTATTAATTTAGGCCTAGTCTTTTCGGTTTTGGGCTTATTAATTTAGGCCCAATCAGTTTGGTGCATCAGTCGGTTTCGGTTTTGGGCTTATTAATTTAGGCCTAGTCATTTCGGTTTTGGGCTTATTAACTTAGGCCCCATCAGTTAGGGATTATTATTTATATTCCCATTTGAGTTGTATATTGTTGTCGGTTCTGAATAATATACGAGATCATCTCTTCTGCCCTTGGACGTAGATAACAAATTGTTAGTGAACCACGAAAAATTTTGGTGTCAGTTTATTCGGTTTATTTATCGTTTTTATATCTCTCTCGCATCAGTTATAACAATTCGTGTATTTAATTTTCCTTAATACACACATTAATACATAGTTTTGGAGCTAGAGCAATGCTATATAAAAATTTCCCCCACCATATCAAATGACAAGTAAAATAATAGGATCGATAATATTCAACCAATTTTTTTTTAATTTGAATAGAAAAATGAGAAGAGAAGCTTGCGAATTTACTATAGCGGTTTTGGCTATGCATTGTATTAATTATAATCATTTTGTGGTTATTAGTTTACTATTATTTTACTTTTACTCGACTTATTATATCTTTGTCTCGATACTGTGATTTGTGTGTTTTCTGTGGATTTTAGGTTGATTTTGGAGTCATTTTTAGCTGGAGAAAAATTGACAAATTGGATGCAAGTTGTGTTAAAACCAAAACCACATAAACGTGTAAATAGAGGAAAATCGACCGAAAAATCGAGCACAAATATCGCCCCATTCGTTGCCCTATTCAATACTAATGGCCAAAGAATTGGACATGTGATCAATTATCAAGGAGGCCATGAATGAGGAGTCTTTATTCTTGCAAGATTTATGCCTCTTTGAGCACTATATAAAGTCTCACAATTTTGGGAGAAAGATAGAAAGAAACAACCGGAGAGAATTGAGAGATGCAAGAACGTTTAGTTTGTTTATTTTTATTTTATTTCATTAGCCACGTTTAGTGGTTAATTTTATATTCTAGTTCGAGGAGAAGCCGAACCCTGAATGTTTTGATGTTTAAATAATTATTATCGCTTTTCTTGCTTGACTCGTTTTTTTCGTTATTTAATCGTATGCTATGCACGTTTAATTAATTGGATTATTAGGTTTGGTCATTCAAATATTTCTTTTAATTAGTTCTAGCTAAATTTCCAATATAAATTCATAATTGTTATATATGTGTTATCGGAGTAGCAAATAGAGTAATCTTGGGATAACGAAGTCTAAATTTCTCTATTTCCTGAGGGATCGACCCTTGCTTACTCTACTACACAGTGAGTTTAACAAGATATAATTTAATAAATAATTTGGGTGCCGACGACAGTACACTAACTTCATAATGAACTTTTAAAACATACAATTTATTTACACTTAAATGTATTATATGTGTTCATGCACCTATAGTGCACAGGAGAACCACTGACTTTTATAATCTCTATTGTAATTGTTATTTAAAGAAAAATATCACGTGCAAAAACTTATACGAATAATTAATTACTATCAAGAATCAATAATGGTTATCGGACTTATATTTAAACTAGATTATAATTCAACATCTCTACTATGTATAAAGATAAATAAATAATTTTATTTATAGAAAATAAAATTAACTACACATAAGGCTCTTGTCGAGAAGGCCATCCACAATAGACGGAGGCTCAACCCAACAATAAGAACTTTCGTCACTACTAGCAGTTCTAGCAAGAATATGTGCCAAGTTATTGACTTTTCTACGCACCAGGTAACCTGAAACCCCGGTAATATTGAATAAATAGAATAATTAAGTAGTCTATTGAATCGGATATTGAGACTAATTGTTTGATTATAATTAATATGGTGTTAATCAAATTTTCCATTTGTACTACGTTGCAATTAAAAGTTGACACATATAGAAAACATATACTTAATATTCATACCACATGTAAGATATACTTTTTTTTTGAAAGCATGTAAAATATATACTATTTGAAACTGAATTGCAATTACTATATATAATAACGTAGTACCGAAAAATATTTTAGGACTTTTTTAAGCCAAATTTTCAAGGTATTATCATTCCTATAATTTACAAAATAAACTGATTTTTTTCTTCCAATTTGAGGTGAGTTTCCAAGCCAACAGTCACGTACTTATCATACATTTGAAAATAAATGACAAAGTGCAATAATTGCACGTTAAAACTTATGTACATAAAAGACTTTGCACAGCAAATATACACACAAATTAAATCGAAATAAAGAATCAATTAGCATTACGTTTAAAAGAGTCATTTAATGTAACAAATTAGAGAAAACAAGGGTGCCAGCTAATGAATTAGGGGCAGCCAATTCTATCAACATCCGCAATTCACATTTCACAGCTTCCATTTCTTATTCTGACAGAGATTTGATAGTCTTTTTTTTTTTTGGACAGAGATTTGATTAATATATATATATATATATAGTAAATATTTGATTAGTATAATTGTCGGGACCCTTTATGATCTTGCTCGTGTATATATGTGTTTAGTGTTCATGAAATTCTATTTTACACATTTCTTTCTGCCCCATTTCACTCGCTAATATTACCTAAAACTCGATATGAATTCGCACGCTTTAGTCCCAATACCTGACCCGGAAACCCAGGCCCGGAAATACAAACCCCGATCATCGGAGCTGGTTCGAGTTTTTCTTCCCAGACCCGATGACCAGGCCTATTTCCGCGACAGCATTCGGGAAACCCGGATGCTGTACGACTCCCTCCGCATCTTTGGCAATGCGGAGGAAACGAAGAAGCGGCCGCACAGGAAGCCGAGAGGGGACTTGGAGGCGTCGCGTTTGATGAGGCAAAACGGGCTGTGGTTGAACCGTGACAAGAGAATAGTGGGCGAAATCCCCGGCATTTCAATAGGGGATGTCTTCATTACAAGAATGGAGCTCAGTATGGTCGGCCTGCACCGTCTCCCACAGGCCGGGATTGACTATGTTCCGGCCAGTCAGAGCTCCAACGGAGAACCAATAGCGACCAGCGTCATAGTTTCTGGAGGCTACAATGATCAAGATTTCGGGAGTGTGGTGGTTTACACTGGCCAGGGTTGTAAGAGGCACCAGAAGCTGGAAGGCGGGAATTTGGCGCTCGAAAGGAGCATGAATCACGGGGTGGAGGTGAGGGTGATTCGCGGTGTGGGATACGGAGTTGGTAAGCGTGTTTATGTTTATGATGGGTTGTACGGAATAAGTGATTCTTGGTTTGAGATAGGGAAATCGGGGTTCGGGGGTTTATAGGTTTAGGCTTGATAGGGTTGAGGATCAGATCGAAATGGGGAGTTTTTTTATGAAGATTGCAGCGGAGAAGATTGCTAGATTACGAGGTGGTTATGCTCCACTTGATGTGTCTCGAAAGAAGGAGAATTTTTCAGTGTTGTTCCACAATGATATCGATGACAATCACGATCCTCTTCGTTACGATTATCTTGTCACGGCCGTTTTCCCTCGTTTCGTGTATAGTGGTGGATCCGACGGTACTGGGTGTGGATATGTTGGTGGATGTGGTGAAGATTGCGCATGTGCTAAAAAAAAATGGTGGGAGTTCGCTTACGACGTGCAGGGGACTCTGGTCAGGGGGAAACCGTTGGTATTCGAGTGTGGGCCCCGTTGTCGTTGTTGTCCCAGTACTTGTCCTAATCGTGTTTCCCAAAAGGGGGTTAAGAATCGGTTGAAAGTGTTCAGGTCGAGAGAGACCGGGTGGGGGGTGAGGTCCCTGGATTTAATCAAAGCTGGCTCGTTTATTTGTGAGTACTCTGGCGCTTGCTCACGATGAACGGTGATTGGTTAATTTACCCTAACCGATTCAGTGAAAGATGGAAAGAATGGGGTGATTTGTCTCGAATCTTTTTCGATTATGTTCATCCGACGCATCCATCGGTTCCTCCATTGGATTTCGCCATGGATGTTTCGGTAAAGAGGAATGTGGCTTGTTACATTAGCCACAGTACGAGCCCTAACGTTTTCTTTCAGCTCGTTCTGTATGATCATAATAATGTGTGTTTTCCTCATCTGATGGTGTTTGCTATGGAGAATATTCCTCCCATGAGAGACCTTAGTCTTGACTATGGTGTGGCCCAGATTGATCAAACTGAGACAAGACTTGCTATTTATAACTAGCCTCATTGCTTTGAATTTCAGATTTCAGTACTTTTCAACGTATTTTTTTTTATCTCATCTGGTTTTTATGTGCATGTTTCTTGTACATGTTCATTTTGAGTTTGTAGAGGTTTTCACATTTGAAGTCAGTGTCAATTTGTTGGTGTTTTTTTTTTTTTTTTTCTCATGAGTTCTTTTGAGCAGAAAGTTATAAATTATGAAGCTATTTAATTTTAATCCTTGTTACTTTACTTCTTGTCACCATATTTGAAAGTGGTATATATATAAGGTTCGATCTGGCCAAGTCTTACGTGCATATCAAGTGCATCGTACATTCATTATACATTTTAAAATCGTGCAATTTGTTATAATGAAAATTGTAATTTATTTACACTGAATTTTATAATTATTAATATAAAAAAATAATTACACAATTTAGTGTATATGAATGCACAATGCATCTGAAAGTATACGATGCTCACTCCTTTTTTTTTTGGCGTAAATTGAAATTTGAATGGGATGAATAAAAGCAAGAGTCTGGAAAATGTTTTTTTTAAGGAAAAAGAAAATGTTTTCTGCTTCATATAATGGAAGCAGCAGAAAATTTGGTGGTCACCGACGTGACAAGACTCCTGTGAGAACATTCAAAGCTTGTCCTAGGTGGTTTCACACTCTCTCTATTCTAATCTTTATGTCATTAAGTGGTTGTTTTGCATCCCTAGAAAATACTAGAAGTGTTTTTTTTCAGAAGGGGGTGTGACCCTGAAAAAAAAAAAAAAAAAAAACTGGGCTTCTAGTTGAGATCTAAAACAGACACTAAATTTTGTGGAATATTTTATTTTAATGAATTGCAAATTACTGTAAAACTTTTTTTTGCTTCTATCCAAAAAAGGTTTTCCAAAAATATTTTGAAATTGTAAAAAAAATAAAAAAATTATGCTCTCCATCTTCATAC
Organism: Stenogyne calaminthoides; assembly: GCA_037126765.1. Lineage (NCBI taxonomy): Eukaryota > Viridiplantae > Streptophyta > Magnoliopsida > Lamiales > Lamiaceae > Stenogyne > Stenogyne calaminthoides. Next base: position 4,299,655 of record JBBCBC010000010.1, read on the forward strand.
TAAAAGTAAAATAATAGGATCGATAATATTCTAACAAAAAATGTTTTTAAATTTTAAAGCTTGCCCATTTATTGTAAACTGGGAGAAGATATATGTAAAGAACTTTTGTAGTCTCTATTGTAATAGTTAATTAAAAAAAAGAACATTAATCACGCACGTAATAAAACTTATATTACTCCTTTTAATTACTACTCCAACAAGAATCAATAAAATGGACTTTGGAGTTCGGATTACATTTCAATTAGATGATAAATTCTATATTTAAGTTTGACATATAATCATGTGTAAATTATTACATTGATTGCACATTTAAGTTTTACATACCGTAATATATAATAATCATAAATTGTGCAATTAACTGTGTAATTCAGATCAATAAATGATTACTCCTTTCGTCCCAATTCATTTTGCACATTTTCCATTTTTTTCTGTCCCAATTCATTTTGCACGCCCAAAATATGGAAAAAAAATTCACAATCTTCACCCCACAATCTCCACCCTCACAATCTTCACCCTCCATCCCCTTAAATCAACAAAACACATAAAAAATAACTTTTCTTAATATGTGTACAAGTCAAAGTGTGCAAAATGAAATGGGATGAAGGGAATATTAGGAATCTATTTATTTATTTATTAAAAATTAAGATCAATAATAAATGATTGACAAGATCATTAAAACAAAAAGAAAAGTCTCACGATCTAAATACCATTGTAAATTCTCTTTTAATTACCAATAGATAAAAATCAAATGGTGCTTCGAGCATTTAAATGTATTTTTAAATAATATTAGTTATTTTTAGTCAACAGATTTTATTAAATTTACTGAGCAATAACAGTTGGTAAATTAATATTAATTGATTAAAACAACTAACTATAATTATTTAGTTAAAACAATTGATATTATTTAAAAATGCATTTATGTTGCACGGCGTACTTGCTACACAAAAGATTTACCTAATATGTGTTCGTAGCAGCACCCGTTAAAGATTGATTAGGTCTTATATGCATCAGGTGCATCATACATTCTACAGTTTATTTTATAAATATATAGTTTGTTGTGTTGAAACATATAATTTGTTCATATTGAAAAGTGCAATTTATTTTACAAATACATGTTACAGTACGTTTCAGTGTAAATAAATTGTATATTTCAATACAACAAAATGTATATTCAAAAAATACATTATAAAATACACGGTACACTTAGTGCACAGAAAATCCACTGTTAAAGAATTCATTTAAGTGGAAACATTGTATTTAAAAGTAGTCAAAATATTTTCTTAGAATAAAAGCACTGATAATAATCAACTTTAAAGTTTAATATAGGCCGTAGAATCGGCATCACAGATAAATTTCCCAAAATCACCACGCAGGTCTAATTGTAAATTTATTTATGGCACTGGTACATGAGGTGACGATCCATAATGACTTGTCTGCGGTTATATATGTGCCCTCAATCGTACATTTCATATTTCTAAGAGTATCTACGAGATATATATATATATATATATATATATATATATATATAGGTTATATAGTTAATGATTCAATACATCTTTGAATTCTTATGAATCTATTCCGTTTGAAGGATACTGTCAAGAACAGTATTACTCAGGAATACGATATTCTTGAAAATCTTGATTTATTAAACAAATAGACTATTCCTAGAATTGAGCCTAAAATGGTTTATAAATTATGAGCTTTTGAAAAACTAGGTTTTAAACAAATTGTTAAAACCACTGAATCTTCCATACCTCTTCATGAAGAAGAAATGGTTATTAAATTACTTAGTAAAAATGATATTTTACTTTACAAAAGAACTCATAAGTTCTTACATATTGGATGTGTTCAGGTCGCTTTTAGACCGCTTACCTTAAATGACTTACCAGAAAGCTTTCTAGCTTCTCTTAGAGATGACAGAAATCTTAATTGGACACAATCCCTAATGGGAATTATAGAGTCTAGCTTGGCTTTAGGACCTGTCTATTTTGATGTCTATCCTAATTTATCTCTATCTTTATCTGATAGTAATATTCTTGAAGCATTAACATTAAATGTTAAAACTCATGGTTATAATTACATACCAGGTACTGAAGTTATGTGTATCTGTTATCGTATTTATTATAAATCTTTATTTACACTAAATCCTATGTGTAAAAGAATTGAAAAAGATAATAATGAGACTATTCTTATTGAAACAAATTTTGGTAAATCAAACATTACTACTAGAAGATCTATTAAGTGGGAAGAAATTATTTTTCTGAAAATTGGATTATAGAACAATCTGTTCCTAAAATTCCTATTATTAATAATGATTTTAAACATATTACTCAAAGTAATGATGGTATTATTAGTATTGGCTTTCAAAATAATCAAAGAAGACATTCGACCTCTTATTCTAGATCAATGTCTAGTCATTCTTTCATATCTCCTTTGGATTATGAGGTAGAACTATCTTCTGACTCTAGAGTTTCTACTTCCTCTTATAGAGAAAATACTTTTTGTAAAACTAATAATTATAACAATGAAAAAATAATTATTAATGAAAACAATATTATCCACAAAGATGGATTTGATCCTGAAATAATTTCGGATTGTAACTTTAAAATGTAATTTTATGGATTTTACAAACTTTTTAGATGTTTCTAAAGGATCTTCAACTGGAGCTCATATTAATGATGAATTTAATAATCCTAAATGGGATAATTTTAGAATTTGGTATTTTAAATTATTTTCAAAAGATGATTTAAACTATTTTGTTAACAGTTTATATAAATTCTGTGAAAAGCATAATGAAATTACTTATTATGTTCCTTGGTTTATTAAAACTTTTTATATTAACAATATTTCAGTTATTGAACGTGATTATAAAATAATTTCGGGAGGAATACAAAAATCTGTTTACCCTCCCCATGTTGGGGTTATACTGAAAAGTATGTTTTTACTTTGTATAACCAAACTGAATTTCTTATTTATTTTACTGAAATAAATTATTTATCACATGTTGCATTAAATATGAATGAATGTTATATATATTTCTGCAGACAATTCGATCGATAAAAGTCAATCGTGTTACGTTGTAGTTAATTTGGTGATACCAGATCACAGAAGATCAAATTAACAGTTCCTCATGACTAAGTACAAATTCACAACCCAGATGAAAATGAACAACTCATCATGAAGGTTGAAGTGTAAGGCTCAGATTGGCTTGTCTTGACCAAGGGATTACACTAGTGCATCGATCTTGTTGAAAAGGACCCCACAGGAGGATAAATTCTTGATCTTTGAATATACAAGAATTAGACCTCAGTGGTGCGTTATTTCTTAATCTCCGTTCCTTAAATAGGATCGTGTGAAATTAATAATTATTGCTTTGACTTATGATGGGAAGAGAATCAATGTGATTCGATACCTTGTATCTTGGGAAATATTATTAATTACATGATGATTGCTAAGATTTAATATGGAGAATCGCGTGCAAGTACGGCTTGCTTGATTTGTCCCCTTGGTGGGCTCAAAATCTTTATCATACCAAATCTTGCAAGTGGAAATTTATTTTCGGTATGGATAATAATGTTGAGCTGTCTTTACTCCAAGGACAAAGATATTAATTAATTTGTTCAGTGGCTTAATTAATTAATGAACTAAGATAATCTTAAATGCGGAAAATAATGACCGGGAGCTATATTATTGTGAAGTCGTAATGTGGGTTAAGATGGATAGTTCAATATTAATTTTATAGTGGAGTAAATTAATATTAATGGGCTTGAATAATATTTTGGCTAAATATTAAAGCTTCATAGCCCATTGGAGGTCCAATCTTAATTCTTCTAAAGACCCCTCAAATAGCCCAAACTAAAGTCCAATTAATGAAAAGGAGAAGAAAATATTTTGCCTTATTTTTCCTCATTAATTTTCGAAAATAATGGATAGGAAGAGAGAAAAGATTTTCTTGATTTTCTTGGAAAGATTTTATGAGATATGTATTCTTGGAATACAAGTTTATCCCATAAATTCAAGAAAATTCAAAGATCCTATTTCTTTCCTAACTAGTTGTTTTTTTTCGAAAATTCCCTTAATATTAGGAGGTGAGATTTTTGTGGAATATTTTAAATATGGAGAAAAGAATATATTAGATATATTCAAGATTTCTTGGAGATCAAGAAAAAGATTTTCCCATCTTATTCCTAGGTCAAATTTTTGACCACCCTAGTATTATAAATAGGGGATGAATTTTTCATCCCCAATTGCAATTACATGTGTTGGAAAAATTAGAAATCCACAAAGGTGGTGGCCAAATATTTTAATTTTCTCCTTTAAGATTAAAATCTTTTGTTGATAATCCTCCCACCGGATTACGTTCGTGGACGTGGGACATATTTGAGAAGGTACTTTGGGTTGATCCATCGTCTCAACGGTTGTCTCTACTAGAGGTTAGTATTTACGTAATTCCTAGATTCCGCATGCTTAGGATTTACGTGGATTACTTGTACGCATGTTGCTTAATTGCTTATTTAATTATTATGTTGAATTGATTTAGGATTAATTCATGTTAGTAATTAATTGATTAATTTAAATATGTATTTAAATTCAACTCGAATAGATCCGAACACCCCTAATTTCCCAACACTCCATGTTCCTTTTCAAATTGAGAAAAATGGCAGAATATTTAATTTTCTTCCATTCTCTAAAATTACGGAAAATAATGTTTTACAAATTACTGTTAAACATGTCAATCAAATGATTGAACAAAATATTTTTTGTAACCTTTATCTTTCTATTCTTGGAGAAGAAATTATTTCTTTACATGATAAAGTTGATAAAATCATCTCTAAAATTGATTCTCATAACAAATCTGAAAATTATGATAATAATAATAATGTTATTATTAAAACTGCTTCTTCTATTCAGTCTCCTATTGAGATAAAAGATTTTAAATCTGAAGCTTCTGTGTCTGATCTTGAAAAGATCATTAATGAAAAATTTGGTAACCTTAATATTTCGGCTTTAGATGATGACTTAGATAATAGTCACATTACTCAACCAATTGATATTGGTTCTTCTAGTAATATTGATAATTATAGTATCAATAAAATGAAATGGGTTGATAGACCTACTATGTCTACTTACTATTATAAGAGACCTACTCCTATGGATGTTCTTAATGAAGAACATAAAAATATTTTCAGTAATTCTTATTCTGGTAAAAGTATTTATGAATGAAATATTGATGGTGGGAGTGATAATCATATTTTCACTCAATGTCATCGTATGCTTATGTATAGTTCTGCATGTAGAACTAGTGGTAATAATGATTTTAATACTGCACAGGCTATTATTGTAGGTTTTACTGGTCAGCTTAAAGGTTGGTGGATAATTATTTAACTCCCCATAATAGAAGTGATATTTTTAATTCTATTAAAATTGAAAATGGTGAGACTAAGACTAATGTTGTTTATTCTTTGATTCTTACTATTTTAGATCATTTTACTGGTCAGTATACCAATAAATATGAAAATACTAGAACCCTTCTTTTAAACATGAAGTGTAAAACCCTTCATCGATTCGGGATGGTACAAAGATACTTTCTTGTCTCGAATTTATGAGATTCCTGAATGTAATCAGGATATTTGGAAGAATAAATTTGTTGATGGTCTTCCTCATTTATTTGCTGAAAGAGTTAAGAAAATTCTTAGAAAAGACTTTAATTCTATTCATTATGAGTCTTATACTTTTGGCCAAATTATTAGTATTTGTGTTCAGGAAAGATTAAATCTTTGTAATGAACTCAAATTAAGGAATCAAATTAAAAAAGACAATCTTTTGGAAAGAAAACAATTGGGTCAATTCTGTGACCAATTTGGATTAGATAATCCTAATTCTAAAAATAGTTTATCTAAAACTAATAAAAGAGATTTTAAACATAAATCTACTTATAAGAAAAGAAAACATCATTCTAAGAATAAAGATAAGAAAAGGATCGTGAACATGATAAAAATAAAAGAAAATCTTTTTAAAAATATATTTATAATACAATTATTTGTAAAAAATGTAATAGGCCTGATCATTATGCTAATCAGTGCTATGCTAAAGACAAGATTAAAAATCTTGATATTAATGAAGAGCTCAAAGAAACTCTTTTTAAAATTATTATGAATCCTAATACTGATTCAGAATCAGAAAAATCTTATAATGATTGCTTTTCTATTGAATCTACATCTGATGATGAAGCTTTTGTTAAGTCCGACAAGGAAAAATGCAATGATTGTATGATTGGTAAGCATTGTCTTAACTGTATCAGTAATACTGATAATAATACTGATAATGAGTTTTATAAACTCATGAGTCAATTTAAAGACATGAATATTAGTGTCTTGACTAATAATAATATTTTAGAATTTCTTAAACAGATTAAAGATTCTGGTTTAAGAGATAAAATCATTGAGCAATTACATGATTCCTCTTATAAGAATGAGGATAATAATAAAACTAGTCTTTCTAATAAGATTGATAGTAACTTTTATAATATGGGTGAATTAGAAAAACTTCTTCGCCTTAAGAATATTAAAAATAATCTTGTAACTATTAATGATTTAATTCATGAGATTAATAATATTAAAACTGATGTCAAGATTCTTTCAAACCAGAATGCTGACCTTTCTGTTCATCTTTCTTTCATTGAGAAAGGTAAAGGAAAAATTGATGATGGTGAAACTAACTCTAATGCTCTTTCACAATTTTTAGATAACAGTAGTAATGTTAATATTGATAAAAATCATTTATCTACTATTAACATGATTATATCCCAGAAATGGTATACCAAGATTTCTCTTCTTATAAACAACTCCTATAAGTAAGATTTTATCGCTATGATTGATAGTGATGCTGACTTAAGTGTCATACAGCTAGGAATAATTCCTACTAAGTTCTTTGAAAAGACTACTCACTCCCTTTCTCATGCAGGTGGAGGATCTTTAAAAATTAATTACAAACTTAAAAATGCTTATGTTTGTGTTGATGGTTGTTGTATCTCTAATGACTTTCTTATTGCTGAAGACATTACTAGTCAAATGATTATTGGTCTTCCTTTTTTATTTAAAATATATCCTCTTACCTTTGTTAGCGAAGGAGGAATTACAGGTACCTATAACGGTAAACCTATTACTTTTAAGTTTATTACTAAACCTATTCATATGGTTCTTAATTTGATTCAAGATCAAATTAACAATAAAAATTATCAAATTAATTTTCTTAAAGATGAGCTTAATTCTATCACTATTAATGACAGATTAAAGAATCCTAAGCTTCAGGATAAAATTAAATTTTTAAATAACAAAATTTCTATTGAAATTTGCAATGATTTTCCTAATGCTTTTTGGGATAGAAAGAAACATATAGTTTCTCTTCCTTATGAGGAAGATTTCAAAGAGAATAAAATACCGACTAAATCCAGATATTGTCAAATGAACTCTGAATATTTAGAGTTATGCAAAAAGGAAATATCTTCCTTATTACAGAAGAAGCTTATTACTCCTTCTAAATCCCCTTGGTCTTGCATTACTTTCTATGTTAATAAACATTCTGAACAGGAACGCGGAGTCCCTAGATTAGTTATTAATTATAAACCTCTTAATAAGGTTTTAAAATGGATTAGACATCCTATTCCTAATAAGAAAGATCTTCTTGACAGATTAGTCAATGCCCTTGTCTTCTCTAAATTTGATTTAAAATCAGGTTTTTGGCAAATTCAGATTAATCAACCTGATAGGTATAAAACTGTCTTTAATGTTCCATTTTGTCATTATGAATGGACTGTTATGCCTTTTGGTCTTAAGAATGCTCCTTCTGAATTTCAGCAAATTATGAATGATATTTTTAATCCCTATAGTGATTTTATTATTGTTTATATTTATGACATCCTGGTATTTTCTAAAGATATTGAAATACATTTTAAACACGTTGATATGTTTAAAAACTTAGTTATTAAAAATGGTTTAGTCATTTCAAAACCTAAAATGGTTTTATTCCAAACCAAAGTTAAATTTCTTGGTCATATAATTGACAAAGGTAATATTATTCCTATTCAACGAAGTATTGAATTTGGTAATAAATTTCCTGATATTATAACTGATAAAACTCAGTTACAAAGATTTTTAGGAAGTCTTAATTATGTGTCTTCTTATATTAAAAATCTTGCTGAAGATTCCGCTATCTTATATGATAGGCTTAAGAAGAATCATTCTCCTTGGAATGATAATCATACTAAGGCTGTTATTAGAATTAAAGATAAGGTCAAGAATATTCCTTGTCTTATGCTTGCTAATCCCTCATGGGAAAAAAATAGTTGAAACTGATGCCTCAGATTTGGGGTATGGTGGTATTCTAAAGCAAATTAATACTGATAATAAAAAGGATTACATTATTAGATTTTATTCTGGTAAATGGAATAATAGTAAGAAGAATTATTTTGCCACTGTTAAAGAAATTTTATCTATTGTTAAATGTGTTCTCAAATTTCAAGATGATTTATATAATAAAAAATTTACAATTTATACTGATTGTAAAGCTGCTACATTTATGCTCTTCAAAGACTTTGAACATAATGTTTCAAAACAAATGTTTGCCCGATGGCAATCACATCTTGCTTATTTTGATTTTAATATTATCCATAAGCAAGGGAAAGATAATCATCTTCCAGATTTTTTAACTCGTGAATTTATTTCTTCATGACAGTTATGAGCCAGTCTGGAAGAAGTCTTTATTCCTCTTATAGGGGAAGAGGAGGTAGAGGACCTCCTATTTTACAACAAGGGAAGAAATCCCTTTACAATCAGAATATTTCTGGCGTTGGTTCTTCTTCAAAAGAAGGAAATGTTCAAAAGGAATTTCAAGAATTTCTTAAACAGCGAAGTAAAAACTTACTAGTTGGGGACAATTCCTCAAAAACAGATGATGGAGCATCATATGCTTCAGCTCAAAAAGAGTACACCTACTTTGATTCTCCAAAGAGAGAATTAATTCTTCATATTGAAGATGATGATGAAAAGTTCAAAGAATCTCCATGGATTCATATGGAAAAATATATCCCGAATTGTGGATGGACTGTTGAATCTTATAAGACTAGAGATTTTTATGAAAACATTCTCATTAGTCTTGGCAGTGTGGAAATCCAACATTTTCCACCTAAGGGTAATAGTATTAATTACTCCAAATTCATTATCAAAAAGATCATCTCCATCCAAGAATGAGGTATTTCTCCTTTATCTGAAAGGAAGATGTTGAATGAAGTCAACAAAATCACTTACCAGTACAATTACTGGGATTATCTTGAGAGTTTTTATAAGACTCTATTTTATCACAATACCAAGCATTCTCATACTTGGTTGATTAAATTATGTGATAATATTGGAAGCAATCAAATTCCTAACTGGTTTTTCTCCTGGTGGGAGATTTTTGGTGCCATGGCAAATATTTTGCCAGAAGTGGTCAAACCTCTCTTAGAAGAATACTCTATAGTATCCTCTTCTCTCAAATCTCACAGTACAAGTGGTAAAACCATTTGTATGTTTTTCATTGATTCAGGACTCCCATGGGTCTAGAAATGGAGACCAAATTTTGGTTATACTGAAACTGGTATTCCTTGTTTATGGATGATTTATTCCACTAGATTTTGGAATAATCTTAATATTCTTACACCAGGTTCCGATGAACTTCCTATTCAAGAAAACATTGATAGGATTAAATCCAAAATGGATTTTTACAAGAAAAGTATTAAGGACCATGCTCCTAATACCATTGCTTCTTTTTCTGAGTACTCCAAGAAGTATTTAGGTATTCTCTCTAAAGAGAAAATAATTGATGAATATATGGATCTAATAAAAAATGATCTATTGGGAGATATTGATTTTTCAGATTCAAAATTTGATGCTTCCATGTTATCTGGTTCTGATCTTCAGGACGCTCAGGATCCAAACGAAGATTGCCAAGATCTTTCTCTACACGAAAGCTTTGACTTGTTCAAGCACTCTCTTAAAGAGAGAGTTAAAGATAAAAAAATAATTATGGAAGGATCCTACCCACATGGTTTCTTTACAACCGTCACAAGTGAAGGATGGATATTAGTCATGGAATAATTTGTTCCAGATTATTTTACCTCTTGAATTATACAGGAGTTTTACATTACAATATTTGGAGAACTCCTTCTGATATTCTTATTGATAATAATAACAATATTATCAAAGATAAATATTTTCTCAAGATTCTTAAAAAGAAGATCAGAGTTTTGGAAGAATGGATTCCATGGATTGAAGCCTCAATTAGAAGAAATGAATGATGGTTTAATAATCGTCAACAATTAGCAGGATTTAAGGAGACTCTTATGCTCCTAAGGAAGCAAGCCTCTTTGTTGGCAATTTAAGGGCTTAAAGATATAATCATATGGTGCAAGATATGATTACAGATAACAGCGAATAAAATTAGTCATTGCATGCGTCACTTTACAGACAAAGTATTGTTGATGAATAGTAATTACAATTCAAACTTTTTTTTGTCTTATTGTGACTTTGTTTTTTCTGCACTATTTCTTTTTTATTTTGAAATACGGGGTTTGATGTCCAGCTCTTTCATCTATATACAGGTTTGTATTTTCTTTTCAGATGTACGCTTGAGTTTAGACTCGCCCCCTCTTTCTCTCTCTAAATTCCTCTCTTGTGTAATAACTTTGTAATCCTTTTTACTTCTGTGAATATACTTGTATGCTTGTGGCTCAATAAGGTATATTGTTGTTTATTTTAATTCTGTATTTAAATTTTTATTTCTGATTATTGCCGCCTAAATGGTCGGCTAGATTACTTGTATTGAATCATGGTCTGACTTAATTATACTCTACTATCATGTGCATTTGGAATTATATTCCTATAATGATCTGTAATTTGATATATCAAAGGTAGAGTTGGTTTAACCTGTAGGTTTGAGCTTTCCAGTGATATTCATGAGTTAACCATGTGGGCTAGCCCTTTTTGTCGTTATGCCGATGAATAGGCACATGCGTTTTCTGGGTGTAAAAGCATTTTTCAGGTTAACTCATGGACTATGGAATTTCTCAGTAATTTCCTATCTGTGTTTGTAAAAGATCCACAGGATACTATTGATAAAGATTTTTGCACGATCCTTATGTATATATAAATGGTATCAGAGCCATGAGAGATAGGGTATATTTAGGTTATATGGTTAATGATTCAATACATCTTTGAAATATATATATATATATATATATATATATATATATATCATCCATCCACTCTCTGTCATTCACATCATCTCCACGTCATTAATTTATAAAAAATCAATTTTTTAAACACACTCTCACAATGGTTTATCAATCATACATTCATCCATACACTTTTTGTGGACCCCACATTCACCTCATTTCTACATACTTTTCTCCAAAAAATATTTTATCCCTTCATCCATTCCATTGGATGAATGACACTCTATCTCCAATCTAATGAACACCCACAATGGTTTTGAACAACAACTTTCATCAATCCAATGATTAAACACTCATTTGATAGACCATTGTGGATGCTCTAATCATAAACCCGCATGATCACTAGCCCCCAAGGACGGAGCCACATTAGATACAGGGAGCACTAGGCCCCTTTGGACTCTTACGAAATTCTATATAGATATAAGTTTTCTTCTATTATTAACAAGTAGTGTTGTTAAAAAATTAAAAATTTATTTGTGGCTCTTTGTTAATATTATTCTATCAATCATAGACCAGGTTTCAATTGTTTGTCCTCCTTTTGTTCCTTTATTTTCAGATTTCAATTTTTGTTGATCACACTTCTATTCCTTTATTACTTTTCTTTTTTTAGTACAAATTATTTGTGGCTAAATATTTAATGTCATCCCTTCAATCATAAATCATGTTGCAGTCGTTTTTAGTCACACTGACTGTTAGAATCATAACCATTAATAATTTGATTTTAAATGCATTTGTTACGAATAGTCTTTACTAAATTCACATTTTTTTAGTTTTTCTTTGACAATAAGATAAAAAATATTTAGTTTTTCTTAGACAATATTTAATTTTTTAGTCTTTACTGAATGCATTTTATGTACATTTAGTTTTTCTTAGACAATAAGATCAAAAATATTTCAAATATTATAACGTAATTATATTAATTAAATGAACTATAATATAATAAATTTAATTTTTTTAACTATATATATAATTTTAAAATATATTTTAAATTTTTTTTTTTTCCATTAAGTTGGGTCCCCCTAACTAAATTTTTTGGCTCCACCACTGCAAGCCCCCTACCCCCACTCAAAATATATACTCCCTCCCTCTTCGTCCCATATTTACTTACATCCAATTATCTTGCATCATGATCTATAAATCTATTACTCCCTCTGTCCCTTAGCAATTTGTACATTTTTCTTTTGGTTCATCCCTTACCAATTTGCACCCCTTAAAAATGGCAAAGAATCTCACAATCTCCACCCTCCATTTCTTTTGAAAAGTCAACAAAACACCAAAAAATTAATTTTTCTTAATATGTGTGTCATTTTTAGGGTGCAAATTGCTGAGGGGCGAGGTAGTAGTTTATTGAAGCAAAGATAAAAATGTTTTTTTTTATTTAAAACAAATATGGAATTGACAAAAAATTATGTGCCAAGTGTAATTTTAACTAAGGCTTGATTCATTCACAATCTCATATGTGCATATATATATATATATAGTCATTCAATTTAGTTAAAAATGGGTCACAATTGCCAGGTAAGTGTAACTCTATGGAATTTTAAGGATTAATAGTCATTTTATCTTATTTTTTAAAAGAAACACATTTACATGAGACGGTCTCACGGTAAGACGAGACATAAATTGGACATTGACACTTTAATACTTTGAGAGGGATGAATGCGATTTGTGTTAAGTTGTACCTCGTTTCAAGTATGAGACCATCTCATACGAGTTTTCATCTTTTTTTTAAAAAAAAAAACTAAGTCGGTAAGAAGAAAATGAAAACAATAGAGCCGCTTACACTAGATTCTACTCTCTGATGCACTGAATTTTTTTTATTTTTTTTTGAAGGAAAAAGTAAACTTTTGTATTACTCGAAGAATAGCAGGCTCACGCCGTACATCATTTACCACGAGGGATTTGCAATCCTTGGGTACATCATTCACCCAAAAAAATTCTCTATCCACATCATGCCCAAAGTGGGCCAAAAAGTGTGCAACATTGTTAGCATTTCTTTTGACAAAAGAGAAACTCATATTCCGAAGACCTTTAATCATATCCTTAATGTCATTCACTATAAGCGCCGAATCCATATCCGGGTCTCCTTCATCCTGTAGTGCAAGTATTAAATTCCTCGAATCCGACTCCAAAATGAGATCACAAAACGTCGAATCCAAGGCCTTTCTGATTCCAAATCTGATGCACTGAATTGGTGAATCCCTAATATGACAAAAGCATAATCTGGTGGTACGTACCAATCATTGACTCGGAAAATTACATGGCAATTGTAATTTACTGATTTATTAAACCAAGAAAGCAAGAAACGAAACAAAAAGTCCCATACTTATTCTTAAAATAAGTAAATATTCTCTTTCAAATGAAAATAAACAAGTAAAGATTCTCCCAAAAAAAAAAAAAAAAAAAAAGAGACTAAATAAGAGAAGAGTTTGCGCATACAATTAATATTTTCAAGAAAAATAATTAGTACTCCCTCCGTCCCCTACCAACATGCACACTTGTTTTTGCACACAAATTAAGAAAAATTAGTTTTTTTAGTGTTTTGTTGACTTTTCAAAGAGAATAAAATGTGGAGATTGTGAGGGTGGAAATTGTAGGGTGGAGATTGTGGGGGTGGAAATTGTAGGGTGGAGATTGTGAGATTTTTGTCATTTTAAGGCGTGCAAGTTGGTAAGGGACGGACGAAAAAGGAAAATGTGCGAGTTGCTAAGGGACGGAGGGAGTATTAACTACCTAATACTTTTAAAATATGCACACTAGTTGCACAATACAATTGATATGTATAAGAAATTTTTCAACAAAGACATACTCAACTATGAAATGAATGAATGTCGTCTCATTTAAAAGTCGAAACTTGTAAACATATGTGCAATTAATTCGTTTATATTATTTTTCTACCACACTCCCCACACCCATCGATTGAATTCTCTTTACTCCATCATAGGGAGGGAGTCTATTGAGTGGACAGTTCAGAGTAACACTTCTGCAAACCAGATCTATATATGAGCTTCATCATGCACAAATTATGTCACTTTTATGCATAAATGGTGACACTTTTTATTGATAACATGAATAAGATTCGTGCATAATAGTAATAACACGTATATATAACAGTGATATTGGAAAAATAAATTTTCACCATAAATCATTCGTGAGTCGGGTTAAAATTTTTCAATTTAAGATAGAGAAAAAATAAAATGGAATTTTTTTTTAAGGAAATCAATTACAATTCTCTGGGATAATTAATTACAATAATTTCTTCTACCACCGGGCACATGACAACATCATTTCATCTCGTTGTAGATTGGAACCGCAACCACCATAAGAAGGGGACCATTGAAACTGCAACTCGAAACCGCAATTGCACCGCAACTGGAACCACAACCCCACAAGAGGGGAACCACCACCCCACAAGAGGGGGAAGAGGAATAAATATTCCCTCTCCTGTGTCTCGAACCAGAGACCTTGAGGTCTCATGTAGTGGAGCTCTAACCACCTGAATAATCTATACTTGACAAAAATAAATTGGAATTAAGAAGATGATTAGTCCGTGATTAATTATACTATCTCACCTGACAATTTGTCTAATAGAAAACAAAAGGGTGGGTAGAAGAAAGAATGTCTAAGCTAGAAAATAGCATAAATGTCAATTTGCGTGGATGTGAGGACTCATTAAAACCAGAGTTGCTAAAATGCCGGTGAGCTTTAACTGAAACTAATTGCTCAGTCTCTTTCACATCTCCCCCTTTTAACCTTACTCCACATCCTTATCTTCTATAATCAACCTGCAATTCGATACATTTCTCTTTATATTGCATTCATGACAATTTTTTTGAAATTTCAAGTGTTCATTTAATTTCCTACCCCTGTCTGTACGCGTATGGCCGGCCCCCCTTTTCTTTGTCTCTCATCAAGAATTATTAATAACTCCATCTTGACTTTCACCTCCTTTTTAAATTTGTGAAATATGCCTCAGGAGAGTCTGAGATCCGCCGTTTACAGATCTTTCGTCACATGCGACGATCCAAAAGGGGTGGCCGAGTATAAGACAATCACTAGATCCAAACACAAAACGCCAAATCAAAATGCGCCTTCAAATTTGGACAAGATTCCGGAGCTACAAAATCTGTCCTCTTTGCAGATCATGGAAGTGTCTAAAGGAGCAGAAAAGCTGAAGGAATTGGTGAATTCGTGGTCGAATAAGCCCGATTATGACGATAATCGACCCAAGTTTGTCGCCCGGGATTTGTTAAGAGGCGCTCTGAATCTGCAGGACTCTCTTATGGCGCTTACTAAGCTGCAGCAAGCTTCCAAACAGAGCAGGAAACTGCCTCGGGACGAGAGCCGTGAATTTACGCGCTCTCGTCCGTTGTTACTTCCCTCGGCTCGTCATCAGAAGGACTGTTATGACGAGCTCAGGGAAGTGATAAGGGAAAGCTTTGCCCGGCAAAACATTTTACCGGGCAAAGTAGCCGAGAGCTCGAGCAGATCCTCGTCCGACGGCTCTTCGTCTCGTCCCAATTTGATCGCGAAGCTCATGGGGTTGGACGAAGTGCCGTCTAGACGAGGCAACTTGCTGAATTTTATACAGAAGGAGAAGGAAAAGGAGGAGAAGTTTTCGAGGTTTGTTGACATTGATTTGGATAGGTTAAAAAAGAAGGCTCAAGTTATGGAAGTGAAAGAAAGAAGAAGACTAGAAGATATGGTTGAGACAATTGAATTCGAAGGAGTTTTGGGTAGAAATGATACATTTGATGATTTGAGGAATAGTGATCCACCTATTGTGATCATGAAGCCTCTACGCCGCGAAAATCACTCCGTAAATGAAGAGAAAAAGAAAGAGATCATCAAGAGTACAACTACTTTGATGCCTAAAAATGCGAAGAGAGTACAGCTTCCTAGACCGCGAAGGAAGAAGCTCGATAAATATACACAAAATAAACTATGGGGGGCCAATAAAGGTCCGGATACAAGAGATATCATTCCCACGGTGAAGATGGACCATCCGAAGCCTCCCGTTCCAAGAATGCCGAAAAGGGAAAGTGATGTTAGCAAGATTGATGATCAGAAACCGAAACCGAAAGTAGCTACTAGTACATGGAAATTAGGAGGAGCAAAAGAAGCTAAGTGTCAAGTGTCTGGTAAAAGTAAAACACTGGATGTAGGAAAAAAAGTTAGCACATTGAAGAGGGAATCTTGTGTCTCAAAAGGCCAAGTTGAAGTATGCAAAACAAGAGTTAAATCCAGTGTGCCAAACAGGACTTTAGGGAAAAAAGGCAAACCAAAGAGCAAGCCCTCAGCATCTCTAGTGAGTCCATCTTTTTCATTTTTCAAGTTTTGAAAGCTTTTAGTTTTTATTTATATGCAGTTAGTGAGATATTCTTGTTGAAATATGCAGGTTGAAAATGTAGTAAATGATGTCAATATTGAAAGTAACATTGAGGGGTCTTTGATGAAGGATATAGCTGAAGAAGTCATCAATCCATGTTATAATGTTTCTATATCTGGTAATTTAATTCTCATCAATAATTAGTACTACTACATTGATACCATAACTTAGCTTAATTCCTCTGTTTCTCACTACAGATAATGCTTCTCCTTGTGAGTCTTCAGAGTCGATAAGCAAGGGTGTCATCGAAGTTATGGAAGGCCAAAATTGCACATCTTCTCGTTGTAAAGACGAATCGCAAGATTGCAAAAGTCAAACAAACACGAGACGTCTACTTCTGAGGAGCCAATCTTTTCTCAATCATGTGGAGGAGGAGCTTTTCGATACTGGGACATGTGTCCTTCTGAGTGATGATTCTGATAAAGAAGTGGTTGATGACCCTCTTTTATTGGACTGCGCGAAGGAATTACTGAGGCGTAAAAGCCTTCGTTGCAGAACCGCGAGGATGGTTAATCCATCCTCGCAGATGCTCTTGGATGATAAGTCCATCCAAGAGGTGGTAGGAGAGATTTGTGATGGGATTGAGTGTTTGAGAAATTATAGTAAATGTTGTGGAGATGTTGTTGAGGATAGTATATTTCCAATGCTTGAGAGAGATTTGTGGTGGAATGAAGAGGTAATTGGGGTTTGGGATTTGGGTTGGAGGAGAGATGGATATACAATTGAAGACATGAAGGAAGTTGTGCATGATATAGAGAGGCTAATGTTGAATGAATTTGTAGATGATTTAGTTGTAGAATTCATGGAACATTTGTAAATAAATTCATGACTTTTTTTTTAAAATTTAATCTTTAACTTTTCATTTTTATAATGTCATGTCATCTCTTTGTTTCTTGTAATTTTGTATATCGACTTTTTTCTGTATTGGTAAAAAGTTTTGACTATCACATTTGCAGTAAGTTGGCGGGGAAATGCCTCCTATATTGAACTACTAAAATGAAAATGTGATGTGTGATATTATAGCAATTAAAAATTGGTGATTAAATTTCAAAATTTCTTAAAAATTGTGAATTTATTTTGTTGATTAATGGTGAGAAAAATGTTTGTCACCACTTTAGCAATGTACTATTGTTAATCAGTTGGCATAAAAAGATTTTGTCGTTCACTACAATGAGTATTTATAACTTATAGTAAGTTGTTTTGACAGTGACCATTCAATTGTCTGTTTAACTTTTGTCAATATATGATTAAAGTATTTAATAAAAGATACTTGAGAAAGTCCAAAGCTTATGAGTCTAAAATGACAGCTCCGTATGCATAAGTAGAGACAACTTTTTTGGTTAAATCTTGTATAAATCTAGGTGCACCGTACATTCATAATATATTTTAAAGATGCAATTTATTTATATTGAATCATGTAACTATTTTTTTATATTAATAGTTGCAAGGTTCAATGAAAACAAGTTGCATGTTTTTAAAAAGCACCATAAGTGCAAGGTGTATCTGGATACACAGACCCACCCCGACTATTTTGGGATGTTTAATTGAGATTTGAAAATTTTGTTTGGTCGCTTAAAAATGCTCCCAATGAGGGTTGTTCGGGCAAGAAGCTGGAAGGATGTTGAGCAAGCATTTCGAGTGTTCCAAATTTCGTTTGACAATAACTAGCGATACCACATGTTTTTTGTACAAAGAGAAACTCAAATGATATGATATGTGCTCACATTACTTTACATAACACGATAACATTACTTTACATAACACTATAGATTAGGACAATGATACAACATTCAATTGGTCGGACGTAACAATAGTGCTCCGCATATTTTTCAGGGCTCCATAGATCAATTAAAGGTGATACTATAAAAATGAAAAGAAAAAATACACATAGTTTCGAAAGATATCTTTTTTTTTTTCGGAGGGAAAAGCTACAAAGATTACAAAGAGTTGCAGTTCTGAGCTAGTGACAGAATATGTCGAGGGATGTCATCTCCAACCCAAGCTTGAGGGAGGAGAGATCTTGTAACCATCTTAGCCAATGTATGTGCCTCGGTGTTGTTCGTTCGTGGACAGAATCTGACTCCCTCCACTGGGGATTGTCTGATCAGCCCTTTGGCCATATCAATAAGATTTTCTTCAAACCCTTTATAGGGGCCGTCGGAGTTGATAGCATTAACAGCTTCTCTGGAGTCCGAGAAGATATTGATTAGCTCGTCCGAGAAAGATTTTCAAAAGTTAATTCCATCGATAATCGCGGTTAATTCAGCTACCATTAACCGATCCAGGTGGATTGATCCTATGAAAGCCAGCCCCCCTAGGCTTTCCACACTTGTCGAAGCTGAAAAAGCCGACATCATAAGACGAGGATGCTTCTTTGTAGGCTGCGTCCACTTTAAGGATGTTGTTGTTTAGCCTTGAGTTTGGAATAGAGGGCTGGCACTGATCAAAGAGGAGTTTAGCCCTTTCTCGGTGGAAATTCTCCAGGAAAGCCTCAGTCCAACAAGCACGGATCTTGACGATAGCATTAGGACCATTTGTCGAATGAAGTAAGTCACATCTTTCTTTCCAGATGCCCCAAATTTTTGTGGCAAGTTCCTCAAGCTCCGCTTCCTCCAAGGAATGAATAAAGTGAATAGTCAAGCTGCCGGAAGGGACACCCTTTGCTTTTTTAATGGTTGGCCACCATTTCGTTTTCTTCCATGCTTCTTTCACCTCCTGACAAAAGAAAAGAGCATGATTAGTGTCGGCATTAAAGTACCCACATAATTTGCACCTGGGGGGGCAAGAAATATGGTGTGCTGCCAAGTTGGCTTCTGCCGCGATATCATCATGCGCTGTTTTCCACAGGAATATTTTGATTTTAGGCGGGAGTTTCAGATTCCAAATTCGAGGCCAAGTGATGGATGTATAATCAGAGGAACTCGCTTGATCGGTGTTGATACTGTTTTTTGTTGCTTGTGCTTTCTAGTATGTTGATTTTACAGTGTAGAGGCCCTTTTTGGAGTACCGCCAGTAGCGTGAGTCAGAGGCGCCCAACCCATCAAGAGGGATCTTTTTGATAGCATCGGACTCATACTTAGGGAATATCGAACTGAGCAAATTCTAGTTCCACTGATTATTTCCAGAGATAAGGTCACACACTCTGATATTGGTGTTACCAGTGGGCATAGACAAAGTTTTCCCGGAAGTGAGTGTAGGGATCCATCTGTCCTTCCTAGCCAAGACCTTCGCCCCATCATGGATTTTCCAGAAAAGGCCCTCGTCCAAGGTTTGTCTACTCCACATGATAGATCGCCAAATATACGAGGGGTTAGAATCCAGAGTAGCATCCATGATATCCGTGTGTTTGAAGTACCTAGCTTTTAGTACTTTGGCAACTAAAGATTTCGGGTATAAAATGATTCTCTATATCTGTTTGGCTAGGAGGGCTTTGTTGAAGTCGATCAGGTCCCTGAAGCCCATACCCCCCTGGCTTTTAGGTTTTGTGAGAAGTTTCCAATCTTTCTAGTGAATCCTCTTGTTCTCGGTATCCCCACCCCACCAGAATCTGGCACACATTGATTCAATCTCCCCGCTTATGGATGTTGGAATCCTGAAGAACGACATAGCATATGTCGGAATGGCTTGTATAATAGCTTTGATAAGGGTTTTCCGCCCCCCAGCAGTTGAGCTTTTTTGAAACTTTATCTCGTAAATACCCAAACTGGAGTCGCTTGCTACGGATAGAGAAGGTAGGGAGCCCCAGGTAAAGATTGTGGCCCTGACAAATCTGTATATTAAGGCAGGTCTTGATCAACTCCATACTGGGTTGTGGGGTATTCTTGATAAAAGTGATGGTTGATTTGTCAAAATTGATCAGTTGGCCTGAAGCTTTCTCGTAGTCGTTGAGGCATTTTTTGGAATTATACTGGAAAGTATGCTTTTACTTTGTATACTGGAATTATACTGGAAAGTATGCATTTTTTTGGAATTATACTTTGTTGGGATTATACTGGAAAGTATGCTTTTACTTTGTATAATCAGACTAACTGAATTTCGGACTTATTTATTGAAATAAATTGTTTATCACTGATGCTTTAAATATCATCGAATGTTACATATATTTATTGCATAATTGTTCATTAAATAGTACGTGTTACATTGTAGTTAATTTAGTGATACCAAGATCACAGAAGATTAAATTAACAGTTCCTTGTAACTAAAAGTACACCATTCACGACCTAGATGGAAATGAACAATCCATCGTGAAAGGTTGTAGTGTAAGGCTCAGATTGGTTTGTCTTGACCAAGAGATTACATTAGTGCATGACTGATGCATTGAAGAGGACCTACAGGAGGATAAATTCTTCAGAACTGAACTAGGAAGAATTAGACCTCAGTGGTTAGTTATTTCTTAATCTTCGTCCCTTAAATAGGATTGCGTGTGGTTAGTAACTATTGCTTTGACTTATTATGGGAAGAGAATCAGTGAGATTCAATACCCTATATCTTGGGTAATATTATTGGTCACATGCGATTGCTAAGATTTAATACGGAGAATCGTGTGCAAGTACGCTTGTTCGATATGCCCCCTTGGGAGGTTCATAAGTTTTATCATACCAAATCTTGCAAGTGGAACTAGTTTCCGGTATGGATAATAATGTTGAACCGTTCCTTTACCAAGGATAAAATATATTAATTAATGGAAAGTTGTTTCAGTGGCTTGAATTAATTAATGGGCTATATAATCTTAAACACGGGAAATAATAACCGGGAGCCATATTAACTGTAATATGGGTTAAGATGGATAGTGCAATATTAATTATGTAGTGGGATTAATTAATATTTATGGGCTTGAATAATATTGTGGCTCAATATTGATAATTCAAGGTCCATTAAAAGGTCCAATCTTAATTCTCCTAAAGGCCCCCCAAGTAGCCCAAGATAAAGTCCAATAACTGGAAAAGGTGTTTAAAAATAAAATAAATCTTGTTGCCTATTTTTTCTTGTTTTTCGAAAAATATGGATAAAAGGGGAGAAAGATTTTCTTTGAATTTTGTTATGGAATGAAGATATGTATTCTTGGAATACAAGATTATCTCATTAAATTCAAGAAATCTCCCACTTGGTTATTCATATAAGTGTGTTTCGAAAATTTTGAAATATAAAGGGCAAGAAAGATTTTTTTGATTTTCTTGAAAAGATATTATGGAAGATATGTATTTCTTGAAGTACAAGTATATCGCATAAATTCAAGAAGATCCAAATCTTGGAATCTTGGACCCTAATATTTCGAAAATCACCATAACAAGATAAGGTGGGATTTTTGTGGAATATTTTAATTATGGAGAAAATAATATAGGAGATATATTCAAGATTTCTTGGAGATCAAGAAAAGATTTTCCCACATTGATTTTCCCCAATATTTCGACCACCACCCTATCTATAAATAGGGGATGATTCTTTCATTCCCAAGTACAATTCCATGTGCTGGAAAAATTAGTAAATCCACAAAAGTGGTGCAACAAAGTTTATTTTTTCTTTTGTTAATTGTTCGCTAGTATCCTTCCACCGGATTGTCGAGCAAGGACTAGGGAATACTTGGGAAGGACTTTTGGTGTGTTTTCACATACAAGACCATTGTCATTCCAAGAGGTAAGTTCACGTAAACTCGTAGTATTTCCGCATGCGTAGGATTTACGTGAATTGTTTATATGCATGATTTGTTGTTGAATTATTATTTGAATTAATATGGGTTAATTCATGTTAGTAATAATTGTTAGAATTAAATTTGTATTTAAATATTCATCCCGAATAGATCCGGGCAATTAATTCCCCAACAGGGTGATTACGGGGCGACCTCTAGCAATCTTGATCTCGTTTATATTCCCCTTTGTTGCGTGTGCATTGATAATCGCCGATAATCCTTGAGCCACTACCACAAACAGGAAAGGGGAGAGAGGGTCCCCCTGGCGAAGGCCCCTGGAGGGGGTGACTCTTCCTACCACACTATTGTTGACTTTGAAAGAGTAGTGGAGGGTAGTGACGCATTCCATGATCAGATTAACCCATTTGATGTCAAATCCCATCCGGATCATAACTTCTTTAAGATAGACCCACTCCACCCTATCATAAGCTTTGGACATGTCTAGCTTGAGGGAAGCAAAGCCGTGTTTACTCTTGTTATTTCTGAGCCAATGCATACATTCATATCCCAGCACGACATTGTCGGAGATCAATCGGTCCGGGATGAAAGCACTTTGGTTTGGGTCGATAAGCTTCCCTAAGACCGTGCGAAAATGATTAGTAATTGCTCTGGCCACAATCTTGTAAGAGACATTGCAAAGACTAATGGGCCGAAAATCTTTAAGGGATTTGGGGTCCTTAATTTTGGGAATCGGGGTGATATTGGTTGGGTTATGGGAAGTCAACCCCTGAGTTCCATTGAGAATTCTTAAGGTTTCCGCTGTAACCTCCTCCACAATTTCCTCCCAGGAATTTTGGAAAAAGAGAGCCGAGAAGCCATCAGGCCCGGGGGATTTGGAGGGATTTAGATCGAAGAGAGCTTTCTTAACTTCTTCTCCAGAAAAAGGTTTAGTAAGGAAGTTATTCATCTCTTCCGTGACCGAGGTTTGGATGTGGTGTGTTACTATTCTAATATCCTCCAGGGTAGGGTTTTGGGATTGGAAGAGGTTTTGGTAGTACCTCTCAATAGTATCCTCGATATCTTTCTGAGACGATTGAGTTTGACCCTCGTCATTGATGAGCATTTTGATATAATTCTTTTTTTTACGCTCCGAGGCCATCTTATGGAAGAAAGAAGTGTTTCTGTCTCCAGAGTTGAGCCAGTTGACCCTGGAACGTTGTTTCCAATGGGTTTCCTCTTGGTCTAACAATTTATCCAGCTTGCCCTGGATAGAGTTAATTTTACCGTAGTCTGTATTATTGTCTTCCGAGTTGAGGTGCTTATTCAGGAGGGCCCTAGTTCTCATAATTTGTCTACCGAGGTTTCCCCCGGATATTTTTGACCAGATTGTAAGGGAATTAACCACCTTTTGAAGTTTGTTCTCCAAACCCCTAGTGGATCTTGAGTTTTGCCAACTTTTGGAAATTATGGCTTGTAGTCATCCTCGAATATCCACTTATGTTCGAACATGAACCTCTTAGCCGATTGGATCGGCTTCAGGGCCTGATTGTTCGAAAGCTTGAGGAGGATGGGTCGATGATCTGACCCATAAAAATCTAGGTTCACGGATAGGGCATCCGGAAAGGTGGAGTGACACGCGCTGTTAGCCGCAAAGCGGTCCAGCCGGGCCAAAATATTGTCGGTTCCGGACCTCATATTATTCCAGGTGAAGTCCGGACCAATAGTTTCAACATCATGCAGATCTAAAAGGTCTAATTTTATTTGAAAAACATTCATAGAATTGAAGGATCTTGGGATGCCGCCCCGTTTTTCTTTATTGTAGCGAATTTCATTGAAATTGCCCCCCACAATCCAAATATCTGCATGGTCTGGATGGGTTTTTTTAATTTTTTCAAGTAAATCCCAAGAAGTAAACCTAAGATTAGGGTTAGGGTTTCCATAAAAGCCGGTAAAGAAACAAATCTTGTTATAAAAATTAAACGAACAATCAATGCGACCAAGAGAGTACGACAAAATAGTAACAATCATGTTATCATTCCAGAAAAGCGCAAGGCCACCACTCTTACCCGTTGGTTCCACACAAAAACTACCCACAAAATGAAGCAAAGTACGTAACTTAACAACAACAAAATGAGAAAGCTTGGCTTCCGAAATAAACACCACATCAGGGGAATGGTCCAGGATTAGGCGCTGGAAATTCTTGAATGCTCATTTTCCCCCGAGTCCGCGAGCATTCCAGCATAGAAGACTCATGGCTGGCGGTGGGGTTGAGCCTCGTCAACCTCCGCCGATTCAACTGTAATGGGATGCACTGGTTCAGCCTTCTTCTGTTTCTTGGAGTGGGATTGAAACATGTTCTGGTTAGTCATTCTTTTGGAACCTGCTTTGGGGTTGATCGCCATCTTCCCCGAGACATCACCATGCACGGACTGCATCATCCTTCCTTTCCCTTTCCTACTTTTCTCGGGTAGCTCAGTCTTGGCCATTGGCGGGGATTCGAACGTAAAAGGGACCTCGTTAAAGCCTGCAAACATAGCCAAAAGCTCGTTAGTAGGGATGAGTTCCGCTTCCGCGGCAGAGAGTGAAATGGCATGGTTGGGGTTATCTGGCTGGGTTTGGAGGGTGTTGGGGGGGAGATGAACATGGGTGGAGTCGGGGATCCGTAGGCATTGCTTGGATATTTTTGGGATCAGAAGTTGAGTCAATGGCCATTGAGTCCGGCCTAACAGGAGGAGGGGGGATATTGGGATCAGCGTTTGCATGGGAACGACCCAAGTTTGCTTTTGGGTGGGGGAGAGGCTTTTGTTTAGGAATGAGGTGTTTCAGTCTGGGACTTCTGTGTTGGGGGCAAGATGCTGGTAGCTTTTCATCGGACGTTCCCTCAGGATTGGGTATGGAGTGGGGTACGGGGTAAGGGAGTGAGGGCTTTGATTTTGGTGGCCGTCCATTCTGGGACTGAGTTGGGGGAGCTGGTTTGTGCAGCGTTAGTCGGGGTATTGGGGGAGTGGCAGGGTTGGAGCAAGGGTTTGCGCGCATTCAGTTTCTCGAGCTCAACAATGATTGTCTCAAGTGAAACCGAGATTTGGCATTTAGCCCTAATCTATGGACCGAAGTGTTTTTTCCCGTCCTCCCTAATAAACTCGCAGTCTTTCTCCTGATGATTGAGACGTCCGCAGTAGTAACAGAAGTCCGAGAGCTTCTCATAGCGAAAAATGACCCTGCAAGAAGAATCTTCAATATTAATCGTAGCCCATCTGTGAAGTGGTTTCCGGACATCTACCATTGTGTGCACCTGGACACACTCGCCCAGAGACACTCCGTCATAATCGCTTTTGACGTCCAAAATTTCTCCCAGGAGGCTCGTAAGGTCACCCGCAGCCCCACGTGTCATGGCTCTAATTTGGTGGCCATGAACTTGAATCCAAAAGGGTGCAGCCGTGAGCACAATATCTGAAGGGCGCTCGTCTCCCCTCATCATTGAAAGAAGCAGTAGCGAACCCCTGAAGTTCCATGGCTGCCGGTTAAGAGTTTTTTCACACTCACTCTTATCTGAAAATTCAAAGATGTACAGCCCCGCTCCAAGAGGTTTGATATCCAAAGGCAGCTTTAAGTCCCAAATCTTTGGGAGGCCTGTTTGGAGGTCATGGACTCCAACAAATTTCTTCATGGCAAGTTTGTCAACCAAGGCATTGATCGGTGTTGCGAGATTCTCGAACTTAATGGTGATGGGGATCTTTTCTTCGTCAAAGATGGTGAGTTTATCCCATAGGGCCATGATCTTAGTATCCATTTTCGTGGATCCTTCGAAGACGAAGAAGGAGCAAGATGAGATCGCAAAACGAAGGGGGGCAGTGGGAGTGTAGCAGGGGTGCTTGAGGGAGTAAATGCAAAACAGGGGAATGTTTGTTGTGGGAACTGTGACATTTCCGGTGGGTGATATATACTCGCCCAGCCCATAATTGATGTCGTGTTGGAAGAGGGAACGTCGCCCCAGGGAAGGCGCAGAATCTCGGACAAGCCACAGGGGGGCAGCACGCTGGGCTGCTCGATGGATCTCAAATAACCCAGCTAATGATAACCAATCTTGTAATTGGTCTATTGAGGAGGCTGAAGAACCACTCCTATTCAATAGGAGGGAAGTGATTGGAGCATGGGTAACCTCAAACAAAATCCCCCATGATTTCGAATCGGAGGGTGGATTTGTTGAGCGGGAATAGGAAACGAAACAAAGAAATGGGGAGAGAGAGGCCATCGCATAGAGAGAGAAATTCATATTCATGTGTTTCGAATATGCACGGGAAAAATACATATACATCATGTATGATCATTTCTAAAAATAAAAAATTGTGATTTACATACCTCATTTATAAATTCATTCCATTCAATCGCATTTTTATTCAGTTATATCAATCATGTTCTTAGTTATTTCAACTTTATTTGTGGTTTATTTAGTGTTGTGCTTAGTGTTTTTTTTTCTCAATAAAATTTGTTAAAATGCGCTTTTTTAGTTTGAGTGGGTCTCATGTGCACCTGGGTGCACCGTGCACTCATAGTGCATTTTAGAAGCGTGCAACTATACAAAACAGAAGCTTGCAACTATTGCAAACAGAAGCATGCAACTATGTTCTCATATAGTCAGTTGCACTTTTTTGTGTAAATAAGTCGCACTTTTCTGCATAACAAGTTGAACGCTTCTAAAATGCACTATGAGTGCACGGTGCACCCGAGTGTATATAAGACCTAGCGTTTTAGTTTTTCTTTTCCTAAGGCCAATATTTGAATATTTAGGACCCGAAAATAGCAATTTAAGGCCGTCTTGGCCCAAAAATAGAAAGATGGATCGAGAGAAATCAGAAATGGGATCGAAGAAAGGTAGATGAGCTATTTGATCTTTAAATACCCAATTTTTGAATTTATTAGTAACATGGAAAAATGTTTGTATTGGATTGCAATTTGTATTCCAAAATTGTAGTGGATAGTAAGTGTCTCATAAATTAAAGATGCAATGAAATAGAGTAAATTGCAAATTTGGTATTATATATATAGGGTTCCGACGAATTAATTTTTTTTAATTAAGTCTCATACCTTTTAAATTAGAAATAAGGACTCTCCACTACATATTTTGAGTGAAAAATACTCTAAGATACAAAAGAAAAATATAGTGACACTCCTCTACAAAATATACCAATTTTGCCCCTCTCTACATTTTGTGTGTATATGTTATTTTTAAAGTACAGCTGGTCTTCACCCCAAATCCCCCCAAAATCGATACACACAAAAATAAAACAACCCCTCACCTCACCCATTTCATCTTCAGCATCAAGTAGACCCCCCCTCCCCCCACCAAAAAAACACCACTTTCCCTCTTATCTGAGAGTGCCGCCGCCGTGTTGGAATTTAGAGGCACGTAAACACGTAATACATGCGCAGCGGAAATTAAAGTTCACCAACAACGAACAGTTAATTCCATAATTAAATACGAGTAAACGTAAACAGAATTCTTACAGCAATTCGTACACAGATTCCTCAACTATGGTATCCACGTAACAGTCGTTTACTAATTTGCACAGATCTGCCAGTGTTGAATTCCCGAGATAAATTTGCTAGGAAAATTCTAACTTAGAGATTTTATGGAGAAAATATGAACTCACGTGTTATGAATTCCCAAGAGCTCATATATATAGGAGAGGCTCAACTTAAATCTTAAGCTAACTTTTATTAGGAAAAATCCCTAATAAAATAAATCTCTTAGATTTATTTCCCACATATAAATCTCTACGGATTTAAATTCCATATATGACAAATCTCTACGATTTATTTCCACATATATTAAATCCTATAATAATATTCCAAATATTATTATTGAGAATTCTTATTTAATAAATTCAATTTAATTAAACATTAATAATAATTAATTCTAAATTAATCTATTATTAATTACTTCTCCATAAATTAAATATTAAATCTAACTTAACATTTAATCAACCAACTATAATTAGTAAACAACCATTACTTGTTGTGTGACCCATAGGCCCTCATATATCGAGCGATTAGTCAAACTAACGGTCTTAATTGAACCCTAGACAATAAATCAGACATTCTCAATATATGAGGTACGTTGTGAGGAAATGTGCAACTACCTATAACTGAAACATGGGCTATTACGATTTTCTCCTTTCATTCGCGAATACTTGATTAAGTCTTGAACATGATGAAGTATCTATTCAAATAACTTAATCAATTTATCTCTAATCATTAATTGATCACTTATGTCACACTTAGCCACAAAATATAAGTTGACGTGCATCGGCCGATGACTATGATCCAATTATGATGAGAAGATGAGTATTCTCTCTAAATCCACATTGAGGAATGAATCCTATTCTTGGCTCAACTACCACGCACATGCACTTCGTGATGAGCCCAATCCAAGCCATATCTACCCATAGACGGGTGCAAGCGTCGGTCATGGTCAAAGTTCATCACTCCACACATGTCGTGCTTATTGACCTCAAGTCAAAGGAGTATCGCATCGCTCCCACTAACCGAGATACCCGTAGACACATATAGTGGAAATACATCAAACGGTTTCTCGGGTGGGTATACCAATACACTCTAAGGTATTTGTGCATCCATTATGAGATACCTAGTATCTTGCAGTAAGTGAGATCTTACTACACTCTCAAAGAGTATGATGCAGACCGCACAACAATCTCCATTGTATCATCAATATCCCATTCTTGACGATCCTCGATTGTGGCCATTTGAGAATCATGCTTAGGTCATCTGAGTTCTCACATACTCAATGACAACAGTGACTCAAGGGAACACTTGTATGAATAAATGCAAACAATCAAACATAATATTCAAACAAGTGTATTGTCATACATTAATATTAAATGAACTATAATATTAAATCAAACTGAATATCATTGAGTATTATGTCCTTACAATAGATTGTCTCTAGGACACTAACACTAACACGCCGCCCCCCACCCTAACCAACAAAATAATTTCATCCTGACGTCCCCCCTCCCCAAACAAATTGATTTTGTCTCGGTGGCCCTTCCACACGGGTTTCGTCCAGAGTCGCGCACCTAAGGTGTTAAACAATGGCGAGCCAGAAGCGGTGATTGATCTACGTGGCGGATCTGGCCTGGTTCCACCATCGCCGGCTAGTTGCGGCGATGGTGGTGGTGGGATAAAATAGAATGGTTTCAAAGATCTTGTGGCGGCGACGGATTTGTCACTCCCCAACATTGATTTTGTGGAATCCTACTCTATAAAATCAAATATCTTGCCAAATCTGGTACTTGTTTTGGGCATTTAATTTGAATAGAATGGTTTTTCTTATGTATTATTGGATCTTTCAGTATCAATTTATTTTGTTTCAGATGCTTTGATGTAATAATGGATTTGGTAATACCTATGAGTGAAACGTATATGTGTATACACTAAAAGGATTAAGTGGAAATTAGAGAGAAGTGGGGCTGGATATCACTCAGTTTCCTTCTCTCTTTTTTTTTTTTTTTCTGGAAATATGATTTTTCTGGAAATTAGAGTTTGCTTTTGATGAACTGGATTGATGGGTAACTATGTGTAGTATTCTTGATTTTGTGTATGTTTTTTTTTTTTGTTTAATTTGTAATTAAGTGTTTATTTTTTAAGATTAGGGTTTCTGTTTAAATTAGTGCCCAAAATACAATTTTTATAAAAAAATGCACTCCAAAATTAGCCAAAAATACAATTTTTTTTTGAAGAATGTACTCCAAAAATTGCCTAAAAATACACAAAATACAAAAAAATGCACTCCAAAATTGGCTCACAAGTGCATAAATTTAAAAAAATGCACTCTAAAAATTGCCTAGAAGTACATAAAATAAAAAAAATGCACTTCCAAATTAGCCCAGAAGTGCATAAATTTAAAAAAATTATTTTCTGAAAATTGCATATTTTTTGGACTTCAAAATACAATTTTTTTAAAATTGATCCAAAATACAATTTAAAAAAAAAATGCACCATAAAATTGATCGAAAAGTGCATAAATTTAAAATTACTAAATCACTAAAATTATTATGGTGTTGAAATTCAAAATTTTGTATTAATAAATAATTTAATAAATTCAGTAAATTAAAAAATTTGGACTTTTAAAATACAAAAAGTTAAAATGAGTCAGAAGTGCAGAAACGTGTCAGAAGTGCAGAAAACTGGGCAGAATGACAACTTAGACTTTTGACCATTTTTTTGTACCTTAGAGTCACTTTTTTTTTTGTTCTGTACCTTAAAGTTCTTTTGTTAGTAACTTTGTAGTGGAGAGTCACTTCCCCTTTAAATTAATGCAATTTTAGATATATATTGACAAGATTGTAGGATTTTTGTATTTGCTGCTCACATGAGTTGTTAGATATCCATGTAGCAACTAGACTAATGCCTTGGTGTCACTTACGTGGCATAATGAGACCCCAAAATATTAACTTCAATTAAAAAGAAATAGCTAATCAACTGTCATCGTAAAATAAAAAATATCTATAAAACTACAATTACATCATTTTAAAAGTTATATGTATAAGCTTAAATAAATTAATTAATTGTATGCGATAATAAATTGTCAACACTTAATAGATTTGAGACCAATTTTGCAATTCACTCAATAAAATAAGTTATTTGACACTAGAACTCCTAAAAGATTGTACTTGTAAAAAAAAATTATAAGTGAAAACTAAACATTATTGATGCATTTCCTTCCATTTCATAGCGCAAGATATGCCTGAGAAAGTTACTGAGAATTACATAGATTAGCAACCAAACACCAATTTAGACTCGTCGGGTCTTTAGCATTGAACCGGCTCCATAACCTACTTTAATCTCCTCTAGAATTTCAAACGAGAAATCAACATTCCTAAAAATCAAAACATTCATCCACTTTCATAACATTCAAACCACACCGAGCCAAACACAAACGGTCGCTTTCTTCTCTTTCTTCCCTCTCAACGTATTACTATTGGCAATAAGGTCACAGAGAGGTCTAGAGTGAATTGCCAAGGAATACCAAACCAGTGATAACATTTCATCCATAAATTGTGGGGGTTGGGACAGGGGGAATCACTCACTACTAGAAAAATTAGCTTTAGTGATGCACAAAAACGTCACTAAAAATAGTCTATATAGTGGCGATTTTGCTTTTAGTGACGCTTTGTCAAGCGTCATTTAATTTGGGGTTTCAATAGCGTGTTATCGTGACGTCTGGAAGCTTCACTACAAATGTTTATCGTGACGCTTTATGCATCACATTAGCGCTTTTTAGTAACACTATTTGTGACGCTAACGACAATGAGCTTTAATGATGCTTTCTTCCGTCACGTAAAAGCTTATAACTACCTTAATAGCCTCGTTTAGTGACGCTTAAATGTGTCACAAACCCATTTTCTTGTGACACCATTATGTGTCAAGATAAATTCTTTTTGTGACATTTTTATGGTCACTAGATTATATTTAACTAACTTAACTACCTCAACTAATGACGCTTAAATATGTCACAAATTCATTGGGTTATGTCACCATTATGTGTGACGATAAACATTTTTGTGACGCTTTTTTGCGTCACTAGATTATATATAACTAAATTAAATACCTCGTTTAGTGACGCTTTTTATGTCATGTAATATTAGTAATAATATACATACATCTTAAATATATATAATAATTTATATTATTTGTCCATGTATATATATAAACATCATAACAATAAAACACTGTTATTCACTTTTAAACAAAAAACAATCAAATATATATCAAGAAAAAATATCATCATTCACATGTAACATCCAAAATGTAACATCGTGAAAAATATAATTTCTAATAGCTATCAAGACCTATGTTTTAAAAACCGGAACCGGAAGTTGAGCTGGACGACCCCAAAAAAAAGGTTGGGCCTGGGAATCGGACCGGATTCGGATTGAGCCATAATAAATATTATATCATAATAAATATATATATATATATAATATGAAAAATATGAAAAAGCCCAAAAATGAAAAATGAAAAGCAAAGCCCAAAAAAATGAAAATGAAATAAAAATCAAAAAAAAAAAAAAAAAAAAAAAAAAGGGTTAAAAAACCTAATCTTCTCTCTCCTTCATTTCATTCTCCGGTTTCACTTTCTTCTTCAATCGACGTGCCGTAGCCAAGCCATCCACCACCGACCAACTCTCACGCCACCCGCTCTCTTTCTTGTTGATGACAAAGGAAGAAGGGAGAGGGTGAAGTGAAGAGGGGCGGTGAAGGGGAGAGTGGAGAGGGCGTGTGGTGGGGAAGAGAGGCGGCGGTGCGGTGTGGTGGGGAAGAGGGGCGGCGGTGCGGCCTCTCACTCCACCCGCTCTCTTTTCTTGTTGGATGACAAAGGCGGCGATGCGGTGGGTGAAGAGGGCGGCGGTGGTGGGGAAGAGAGGCGGCGGTGCGGTGTGGTGGGGAAGAGGGGCGGCGGTGCGGTGTGGTGGCTCCAGGGGCGGCGGTGAAGTGGAGAGACGGTGGAGAGACGGTCAGTAAAAAAAAAAAAAAAAAATTTAATGAAAACCGGTCAAAACCGCCGGTTCACCGGTTCCCGATTTTGACTGGTTTTCAACCGGTTTTTCCGGTTTTCGGGGTAGCGGTCCAATAGCGGTTCTATACACCTCTATTAGACCGGTTCAGGGCGGTTCACCGGTCCGACCGGTTCGACCTGCCGGTCGGACCGGGTTTTTAAAACATAGATCAAGACCAATCCATACAAAAATATCAAAACTTATAGCTCAATGATAAATTATACCTAAACTATGCATGACAAAAATCATTTTGCTGCACTTTCCTTATCTTGCATCTTCCCGTTAAAAAAAGAATTGTTTTGCAGATTCTTCGAAAGTCCCACAAAAAACACACCTTTTGTTCATTGGTTGAGAGTGTTATGCCTCTTTTTTGGAGGTTGTCTCTTGTCGGAAGCCTGCCCAAAATTAATCTTCACGCATGAGCCGCCACCTTGATAGGAACATACTTATTTCGAATCAACTTGAAGTTGTTCTCCAGGCAATATAATGGAGTAAACTGCAAACTTGGTTTCATCTTTATTTGAGGTTGACAATTTTAGTCCCATATTAATCAAATTTTCTCAATTAAGTCCTATAACTTTTAAAATGACTCAATTTAAGTTTTATATTGATAATTTATATTATTTTAGGGTAATACTGAATTTTAATTTTTTAATTTAAGTTAATATTTTGGACGCTCATTATGCCAAGTAAGCGACACTAAGTTATTAGTCTCATTGCTAATTGAAATTCAGATAGTTCACATGACAAACCCGTGCAAAAAAATCATGCAATCTTGTCAATATATGACTAATATTTTTTTTAAATAAATCTAAATTATGAGATTTATTTTAAAATAAAAAATACTACTCCCTCCATATCATAAAGATAGGTCTATAGTTATTCTCATACAGATTAAGAAGTAAAAGTCATTGTAGTAAAAATATTAAATTTTTACTTTGTTTTTCAATTGTTCCCTTATTATAGTATCTAAATATTGATTTAAAAAAATACATTAAATATGGGCAAAAAGTTAGAGATAAAACATTAATTATATATTAAATATACTATGTGACTTATTTTTATTGTATGGCCGAAAATAGAAATCAAATCTATCTTAGGACGGATGGAATAGTATTAAACTAAAGGCAAAAACTTATATGCAATATTACATACTATAATTTTCGTGCAATTTAGCTCAGATCTTTTTTTTTCATAGGTCAGCCTGCCCTATAGGTTTCTTCTTCCACGTGTCGCAACAAACTCGACCAGATATCAATTGGTTTTTACAGCGGTGCGTCTCTAGGTTATACATAGTATTGTTAAACGGGTCGGCCATAACCCATTAGGGCCAGCCCTACAGGGCTACGGGCTAAACGGTCTCGGGCCTTAAGCGGTTCATTTTAAACGGGCCTCTAATAGTTGAGACCTAACCTTAGCGGGTTGCGGGCTAAACAGGCCACCTAACGGGCTCCGAAAAAAATTAAAAAAAAATGTTCAAACATTAACATTACATAATGACAAAAATTTCGATCCAACAGACTGCCCCATCATCTTTAATAACAAATGTTCAAAATATAAAATTAGTTTCCATCATCTTTAATAACATAATTGAGCAAAGTTCCCATGAAATTAGTTAATAATATAAAATTTGTATCATCACATTTATAAATTAATACCATAATATTAATTTATAATTGTAATGATATCAGTTTCATATTATGAACAAATTTCATAATATAATTTATAAAAATATTATATTATTATTTTATATTGGATTAATATTTTACTTATTTATTCAATTCAATAGAAATTCAAAACTGTTAAAAAATATTGAATTAGAGAGGATTAATTATTAATTGACTAAATCAAATAGAAACATTTAATTTGTAATTGATTGGCCATAATTGATTTTTGCCTTATTTAAATTTGTGAAAAATCTTAAAAAAAAAAAATTAAAAAATTAGAAAATAAAAAAAAATTAAAAAAATTGAGTATGTATAAATATAAACGGGCTAAACGGGCTGGCCCGGTTAACCCGTGGGCTAGCCCGTTTAGCCCGCGGGCTAATCGGTCCGGGCCAAAAAAGCCCGATTTTAAACGGGCCTCCCATTGCTCGGCCCTAACCCTGCATATAATAGGTTTAAACGGGCCGGCCCGTTTAGCCCGGCCCGAATTAACATCTCTAGTTATACATATTCTTATGTTATCTTTTTTTCTCGATTTTCTGACGCAGTTTTTCAAATCATTATGCACTCTTATCACGTTATTCTTTAAATCTGTAATTTCAGACTAAGGATTTTTTTCACACTTTTATTGGTTTTTGTTCATGTGGTAACACATTTTTTCTTAATACGGTAACATTTTTTTGTTCATGTAGTAACACATGATTTTTAATAATATGTAACATTGTATACATGTCTTTTGTAATACTATGTGAATATTCATGTGTTACCATATAAACAACAATGTGTTACCTTGTGACCCATGTATTACCTTGTGAATATTCATGTGTTATGTTATGTTTTAATATGCGTTACGTAAAATATGATTTTTTTTTAGTTTAACAATGTAGTAACATTTACCTATCTATGTAGTAACACATGGAGAATGATAATGTAATTTTTTTTCATGTAGTGATATATTTTGTTTCTATAAGTATCATACTTTTTCATGTAGTAACACATAAATGTAATAACACATACAAAAACTTGACAAAAACAAACACATGGAGAGATAATGTAATTTTTTAAAGAATGATAATGTAATTCTTTTTCATGTACTAATATATTTCGCTTCTATATGTATCACATTTTTTTACATAAACACATACAAAAACTTGACAAAAACAAACAACATAATTTTGTAAAACACAAAAAAACAACATTTAAAAATTATGCACTCAATAATAATTGAATTGAATCTGCGACCAAATACGTTAACAATAAACATGAACCATTAAGCCACAACATAAATTGATATTCTTCTATAAATATATATCATGTTGGAATGGCTGAATTGAAGGAGCGACCCGACCGACCTGCCCATAACCCATGAATTATTGATCTTTTACTTTAATTGTGCTAATATTGCATATATCACAAGAGATCTACCCTTAAACTAAAATCACCCGCCACACCAACCAAATAGATATTTGAGCAATTTTATTCACTCCAATATAATTAATGAGCTAATAACATTTTATGTGCAAGAAAATTATTTTTGACAAATTCTCATGTGCACCATTTGCATCAATTTTGATTTGGTGCAATTAGATTTCAATTATGTTTTTTTTTTCAAACTCAACCCGAGTTGTTTATGGTTCATTCGATTCGAATGGTTCATAATTCACTCATCTCAAATAAATTATAATTTAATATTTAAGGTATAGATTAATCATTTAAATTAAAATTAAATCCAATTGTTAGCATTATTTTTACCATTGGAGACGCGCTAGTATGAAGTAAAAGTGACATCTAGCGGAGTTGTGGTTGGGGACAGCTCAGATAACACCTCATAAGAGGCCCCACCTAAATCCACTTTGAAATTTCCGTCAACACGCAAAAAAAATAAAAAACAGCATTGTTTTCTTTCTCGAAATTATATATTCACGTCATTATAAATTTAAATTCCTAATAAATTAATTCTGCATTTTATAACCAAAAATAGGTAAAAACTCTGCTGAATTTTGGGGGAGTTACGTATGGAGTGCGAACACTGAATCTGTTAATACTGAGAGATTTGTAGAAGAATTCAGGCAGTGTACTGTTTGAGATGGAAGATGAGAAATCTCTCGGCGTAATGGGCAACAGCAGCAGAGATAGGGATCGCGAGCTTTTAATTCCGGTAGCTGATTCCGTTTACCACGGCCGCGATG
Source organism: Stenogyne calaminthoides (assembly GCA_037126765.1). Lineage (NCBI taxonomy): Eukaryota > Viridiplantae > Streptophyta > Magnoliopsida > Lamiales > Lamiaceae > Stenogyne > Stenogyne calaminthoides. Next base: position 4,336,374 of record JBBCBC010000010.1, read on the forward strand.
ACGACGGCGCCTCCGTTTCCTCCTCTCACCATCATTCCGGCCGAGAGGTATGTTTATTGTGTGTAGATTGTTTCCTTTTGTTAATTTTGTTATTTCCGTTTAGGGTTTTAGGAGGCAACTGTATAGCACCTTTCAGTAAATTAGATGAGCTTTCTTCGAAGTGGGGATGCTTCGTTGATGTTTCCTTTTTTAAAATTGCAATTATGGAATTTGAGTCATGCGTAGTTAAGGGCTTGGTCTTGTATGCACCGGTTTCACTGTGCACTCATAGTGCATTTTAGAAGTGTACAACTTGTTATGTTGAAAAAAACGACTTATTTACACAAAAAAAATGCGACTGTTAATATGAGAACATAGTTGCATGCTTCTGTTTGGAATAGTTGCACGTTTCTGTTTTGTATAGTTGCACGCTTCTAAAATGCACTATGAGTGCACAGTGCACCTGGGTGCACATGAGACCCACTCGTAATTAAGATGCCTTTAGTAATTCTTCCAGTGGCATTATTAAATGATTGTGATTGGTCGATATCTTCTCACTTGAATGAACTGATGAGTAATTGTGATGTGATGAAATTTGATTATATAAGGAAACGTACTCGTTGGAATTTGATCAGAATTATTATTTTAAAAGGAATTATCAGTAAATTGTCGTCAGAACTCTAAAGTACTACTTGATTGTAAATGATAATTTTCCTCCATAAAGTTATCATTGTTGGGGCTTACTTCTGGATAAGGAACAGGACTTATTGCTGCCATTTTGTGCCCTTCTCATTTCATATTGTCTCTTACCTCAGTGATCAATATGTAGAGTGCTGATGTGCCGCACTTCAGTTATCATATCCTGTAATTTAAGTATGTGTTTATAGTCTGCTTGTTCTTGGTATACATCATTCGATTCATCTGAACAGATTTTTTCCATTGTGGATAAGCACCTGACTTTCACTGTTATTTTTAAAAACGTTTTGAGTATCCGAAAATAAAGTAAGTTTATTCATCTTGGTAATCATGCAGACGTTCTACAAAGTTGTGAGGAGCTGGGCTTCAAAGAAGTTCATGACTGGATGGTGAGCACATCTTCATGCTTTCTGATCCTTGAATTTCTAAGCATAAGCTGTAAAAAATGCATGTAGAGCCTTTTAAAATTTATTGACAGTCATTACTTATATAATGCTCCTTGACCTTTTGGTGGGTGTAACACTGCATTTAGTGAATCTTTTACCCAATTACCCCTTTAGGCTTTTAATCCCCATCAGTTAGAAACGCAACAAATTAAAAAGAAAATCTGCATTGTCAATCAAATCTCAATTCATAATTTCCTTTTATATTTATAAAATCAGGGATGAACTCATTTATTGGTTTTTAACTACTGTATTATTAAGCTGAGTGAGTGATTGGGTGAACAAGACAGACCAGGTATTTCAGCTTCTAGAAGACATCAAATGACATAGATTACAATAGAGTTTTATCTAGTCACGTTAACTACATATAGGGATGTAGTCTTCTTTTTGTAGAATCACAAAAAGTGCATGTTGATGAAAGAGTTATATAGTGGTTTTAGGAGAGGCTTAAGTGACCTCTTTCTTTATCTGGGCAAGTTCTGTTGTGCGTAATTTATTCTGTTCCGCGACTACAATATAAAGGACTGCAAGAGTGTTTGAGTTTATATTAGGATTTGATGCATCTTCATATCCATGGTAATTGACAGGGAGACATGTGATTGTTAAAATTGCAGATCTTCCTGATACTTTGTCGTAGGATGCCCTGTTATCCTTGGCACAATACCAGTAATCTCTCATATTTCTTGATGTCCTTTCTTAGTAAGTTTCGACGATCCAATTCGTCCTGATAAGTTACTGTAGGATGCTCTGTTAGCCTTGGTATGATGCTTAGAATCTCTCCTCTTTCTTGATGTCCTTTCTTTACTAAGTTTCGAATATCAAAGTTTCTACTCATATTACAGAATCACCGACAGTTTCGTCCTATTCTTTGAGCTACACACTACTTCTTCAATAATACGAGGGGAAGAAGACTCTAAAGCTGCACTCCATCATTTAGTTACATATCATACCTTTTTTTCCAAAATCAAACATTCTGCATACACTGATTTCTCCCTAATATAGTATTTCCAAACAGTTTTATGACTTGTGTATGTAGTCAACTGCACATCCATTATATTACACAGTTGGCTGAATCTCATGGCTTAGTTGTTTAATATTTTCTAATGACTGGAAGTGTTAATTGCTTACTCTGAGTATTGTAAGTAAACTGTTTGTATTTATGTACTTAGAGAACAACTTTTATATTCACAAGAATTAGATATTGCTGCTCATTATTTCTCGTTGTTGATATCACTTGCTCTATCCTTTTGCAGTGTCATCCTTTTTCCAATAGCTATTACTTTCTATATAACATGGTGGTTCATTCATTTTGTGGACGGCTTCTTCTCTCCTATTTATGTTCAACTTGGAATAGATGTATTTGGTAAGCATTTTATACTTTGACTTAATGTTCAAAAAGGAGCAACCTTTGACTATTTTCATGTCTCTCATATATGAAGTACTCATTATAATCTATATAAAAACACTGTAAAAATCATTAGCAATGTACAAAAAGAACAATGTATTATCTCTTTACACTAACAAAAAACATATTAATAGCTTAACTGCTGAGCATTCAAAATTATTTGCAGCCTTCTACAACTGTTCTACATTGTTAATTTTCATAGAAGCATCTTCAACCCTTATTAAACTAAATGCTCATCTTACTTATCCTTGCTTTGCTGCCTCTAACAGTAACTCTTTTTCTTGATTTAGGTTTAGGATTTGTCACATCCATTACTTTTATTTTCTTGGTTGGAGTATTTATGTCATTTTGGTTGGGAGCTTCTGTTTTGAGCCTCGGAGAGTGGTTTATAAAGCGTATGCCATTTGTTCGTCATATTTACAATGCCTCAAAGCAAATTAGTGCTGCCATATCTCCAGGTACACTTGGTTTTTCCATGCATAGTTCATGAAGATAGGTTTTGTAATAGATGGATGGTCAATTCTTTAGCATAATTGTTGCAGATCAGAATACACAGGCATTCAAGGAAGTGGCGATTATAAGGCATCCGCGAATTGGTGAATATGCATTCGGGTTCATCACTTCGTCCGTATCCCTCCAGGTATGCCCTGCCTTTGATGTTTTAGGTCAGGATTTTTATCAATCCAGGGCTTGAAAATAGTAAAACTATCAATCTCAAGTCGGCCTTGTCGAGGTTTTTCAATTCCTCTATTTGATATTTGAATTTTTAGGGGCCTGAAGATTTTTCCTATCAATTTAGGAGTTGAAAAATAGAAAACTATTAAGGCCGGAAACTGAAAGATAGAAATTAGCAATTTAGGACACACATTCTAAGACCGTGTTTGACATCTTATAATTTCTAATTATCTAACAATATTTTTATAAATCACAACTCCAAAAGATAAAAGATGTATCAATTTGAGTGGAAAAAATAAGAAAAGAAAGTAGAAATTATGTAAATTAATAAATAAATAAAGATAAACACTATAAGATGCCAAGCACTGTCTTAATATTTATGAGTCCTAAATTGATAATTTCTATCTTTTAGGCCCCACATTGATTAATTCCTATTTTTCAGGCCGTAAATTGATATAAAAAAAATTCTGATTCTAAAACTGACCGTTTTAGTAATTTTGAGGTCCTGAATTGACGACATTCATCATCTTTCTCTCTTAAGCTTATATTTATGTCTTTAAACCTACTCAGTCTTGGTAGTCTGTTATTCATTTTTATTCTGTTATTCATTTTGTTATTTTATACACTAGATTGTTCTAGTCTATTGAAGTTTACTCTCTTGTTGCATAATGCTACATTTTGGTAATAAATGGAGAAAATTGATGTACTCAAAGTGGTTACTGGGGGGGCGGGGGATTTCCCCTTGCACATAGGCAGACGCATTACGTGGGTCTCTGTCTTTTTAAATTATGATGGATTTTGTACTCAATCTAGTTTATATGTATCTTTTACTCTAGACACCAGACTCTTTGCAATGGCAAATACTGAGATGAGTCACGAACAATTTAGTGCATTTAAAACTATTTTGACTATGAAGTTGGTCATTTATTGATTTGACCATCAATTTAACAATTATTACTATGCTTTATCTGGGATCATTTGGGATAGAAGGCTTGGTTTGTTTGTTATTATGCTTTATCAGGAAATGACTGTCTCTAGGCATCTCATTGATGCAACAATATGTTAAAGCTGTCGATTAACGTTGGATGAATGTTATAACAAGTTACTTTGATTAGTGAACTTCGTATATTTATTTTACTGATACTATTTTTATTTGATTTGTTTGTCCCAGAATTATACAGGTCAGGAAGAGTTATTCTGTGTGTATGTCCCAACAAACAATCTATACATTGGTGATATGTTCCTGGTAAATGCCAAGGATGTTATTAGACCAAACTTGTCAGTTCGTGAAGGAATTGGTAAGATGACTATCTACTTTTTCTTGTGTGTTTAAGGTCTTAGTTGGACATTCTTTGCCAAATAGAAAGCATTGAAGCATGAAACATGCGAGAAATTTTATTTAATCCTGTATCCACTTGAAGGGTTAATTTTGCTCCTCCCAAGCTTGTCACATGTGTCCAAGTGATTTTCCCATGTATAAACTAGTTATGTTTGTGCACATGAATAATGGGATTATAGGCTATCCATTACATAGCAATTTGACTATAAAATTGAATTTTAGGTTTGGTTCCACGCAGTACACAAGATGCTATCTACAGTTCACAACTTTGTTTCTCTCATATGTTGGGCAAATACACCAGTTGCTCCGTGCAATTGGTGTGCAAATGGTATTAGTTGTTTTCACAGAACAGTGTGTTGTTTTCATTAAACAATATAAGTTGTTTTCACTGAACAGGATTACCTGTTTTCATTAACAATATTAGTTGTTTTCATTGGACAGTATTAGTTTTTTTCACCGAACAGTATTAGTTGTGCTCCAGCTGCAAGGTGCAAATGGTTTACTTAAATGTTTCAAATGTTGATGTATTACACCCACTAATGTGATGTACTGTATTTTTTTTTTCTTGATATAGTCCAATGTAGTATTGCAACAAAAAAGTTTATTTTGTTCGATTTATGCAGAAATTGTAGTGTCCGGAGGCATGTCAATGCCCCAAATACTATCCACGTTGGATACAGCTACTCAGATTGATAGAATCAGACCCGAGATAGATCGTAGAAGCTGACTGGGCTCTCTCTCTCTCTCTCTCTCACTCCCAAGTAGAAGATGTGGCCATATAATTCATTTCCAGAGTTACCCCTGTGGCAAGACATGGCATTTTCCCATTTTTCACTAATGGGGGTTGAGTTTTAGATCAATTTGAGATTGTATTGTTAGAAATTCAATCATGGAGGTAGGAGAGTTGGTTGGCCATGTTAAATATAGCGCGGCTTATGTTCTCGTACAAAACAATTATTATATGAGTTTTCGAGTTAGTGTATTCGGCTCCCCCTTTCTCTCCTTGTCCTTGAGTTTCAGTTTGGTTTACGTTTGGTCTTCCCACTAAAATATGATCCTAATGTCCCTTTAAATTTATGTAGTCTCTTGTAAATAAAGACATTGTGGCATCGCTTAAGTTGGTTTTGAGAATTGTACTTAATTAAGCCCTCGGTGTAGACTTGTATTCCGTGGTTGAAAATGGAGGTGAGATTGCATTTCAATTTTGGGTCTGCTTGACATGAGTTATGAATGGTAATGAAAAGGGGTAGTATTTTAGTATTGAGGTATAAATTATCGTGGGACTATTGATTGGATTGTTATTATTTAATTAGAAAATCAACAATGGATAATATCTGAAGAGGATTGAGTGAGGGTGAAATTAAGTAATGAAAGTAAAATAATTGATTATCTACTTCTATTTTCATTATGAGGTGTATCAAAATTGTCAAAAAATATTAATGAGAATAATTTTCATTACCATATTTCATTACCCCAACCAAACAATCTTTAATAATAGTAATATATTTTTTCAAATGATTAATTTATTTGAGGTGGTATATATAGTACGGGAATTGGTGGTTCCATATCTTTGATTCAAAATAATTGTGAGAAAATCATTAAAATAATTTATATTATGTATGTATAAATTATAAATTAGAAATTTAAAGAAATCGTCAACATAAATCCTAAGACTACACTTATCCATGCCTACACCAAATCAATTAATAAATAATTCATTTATCTCTTTCACACACACATTCTATAGGTTTTGTCTATGCTACACAGAAGTGTAGTGTCAAGTATATGTATTGATGTTATTGGTTGAATTAAAATAAAAAAAAAATACTTTCCTCCATATACACAATCTACAGATTTTGTCTATGCTACACAACCGTGTAGTGCCAAGTACCTGTGTGTATTGATATTATTGATTGAATTAGAATTTTTTTTTACAAGTATAAGAGAATGTAATGGTTCTCATATGTGTATGTGGTGCAAAAAGAGGTGTTGGACATTGCCCAACTCCCTAGCATAGACAAAATCAATTCTATACTACAACTCAATCTCATATTTTTCATACTTTATCGATAACCACTCACAACCACCGCCAACCTTTAATAAATTATTTTTTAATAATATTTATATCTATTGTTGGTCCGTAAAGCAGTCTTACACGAAGTCTTACGTGGGGGGAATACACGTAAAAGTGTTTTTAAAACTTTTTTTTCTTCGAGGTCACTTGGGTCGATAATCCTCAAGATTAGGTTTTGAGAATATAACAGATCGCTCGAGTCAAAGTCTCATCGAGACATTGATCCCGAAGCTACTTTCAGATACCTCGAGATAATCCCAACTCCGAGTGTCGAGAGATCCCGAGTTGCTTGGATAAGATAACTAACTTCATGAATCCTCGAAGAAGAGAGTTGATTTGGTTTCAAGCTACTCGAAAAATGCGAATGGTTGGCCCTTAGTTTATACTCGTTTTAAGCTTTCTTTCAAAACCTTCCCTTTATGAAATAGTGATTAAGTTGTGATTCAATTACATGCAATGGATTGATTCCAACGAATATGATTGAAAAGTATGCTTTCAAAATCAAGTCAATGCAACCATTTAACAAGATAAGGAAAGCAATAAAGAACACAAAGAATTATAGTGGTTCGGAGACTCAAGCTCCTACGCCCACTCTCCGCGACTCTTTAGAGAAATTCACTAATTTCGAGTTTTACTATAGTTTGGTTTAAATCAACTTTAATTTACGACTACTCCACGTAGTTTACTTACTCAACCCGACCTTGAGCTTTTCGACTACCTCCGTAGTTTACTTTCAAAAACACAAACAATATAGCTTACTAACTTCTCCTCTAGAGTTTTCGACTACTCCGCGTAGTTTACTAACTCTTTATAACTCTTCTCACCAACAAACACACTCCAACTACCTTCTCAAGGGTTTGGGGTTTCTCTGTTGGTTTCCAACTAGGATGAGATATCCTTTACAATGAAGCACAATGCAAAAGGGTTAGGATATCTACTAAGCTTTGGATAATTCTTATTAGGCTTAGTATATTGAGCTCTCTTCAATATAGAAGCACTTGGGAAATTCTAAGTTTTTGAGTGCTTTAACTTTTGCAAGAATAAGTTTGAGCTCTTGAGTTGCGTGATAAATTTCCGTAACCTTACAATGTAGAGGGTCACCAAGATTTATAGGCATACACCAAGGTCACTCTTGAAAACTATCATTGGAGAAAATAAAGTTTCCAAGGTGTGTGAGGAACGATTATATTTAGGATTTGAAACTTAAAAATAGCCTTTCATGTAGCAACGGACCTTTTTTGCGATGGAACTTTTGTACATCGACATCTTTTTCAACGAAAAAAATGGTTGATGTTGTCTTCCTCTTTTTGAAATTAAAAGGTAGACACCTTTCGGCTCTTTTGGTTACAAACTCGAGTTTGATATAACCTTAACAACACTTCGACTTAGTTCCTTTTTTATGCGCATTTGAATGTCTTGGCGAGATATCTATTTTCAAAGGAATCGCGATCTTCTCGATATTGCATCCTTGAGATAGATATATTCATTGCCTCGGAACATTGAGGTTCATAATCGAGCATTCAAGACATTCTCGAGTCTTGATAATGTGCGGCCGCCCGATATTCTTGATCTTGATTCTCGATCTTGATCTTCGTCTTATGTGAGTCTTGAGGTCTTCAGAGTCTTCGAGTCTTCGAGTCTTCTTGAAGTCTTCCGAGTCTTTACGAGTCTTTATAGTTTATCTTGGACCGATATAGTGAGTCTTCATCTTCGAAGTCTTGATTTCAAGATCCTCTTGAATAAATCAAACTTGGTTTCTTCGAAACATCTCGAGTTCTTGAGTCTTGAGAACCTATCCCGAACTATATCTCACGACTATACATTTTGCGAATAACATCCTGAATACTCTAAACCGAATCGACTAACTATCAAGATCATTCGAACATGTCATACTTCGGGGTTTTGGGATCTTAATCAAAATCATATATATTAAATTCATCTCCCAACAATTTTGATGATGCCAAAACCTATCTTGTTACAAACATATGACTTATATTCGGGTTTTGGTTTATCCTATTACAAGATTGGTTGTCTCCCAACAATTTCTAAAAAAGCAGAGAAACTCCTAACAATTTAAATCATTCAAGAATTTCTTCAAGAATGAATCTCTTTAAGTAGTTCATTACTAAATACTTAAACAATTTCCCCATATTCAGATAATTTCTCTTTATCAACATACAATGTTCGAGAGACATTCATTCAAAGATATCAAAATAAAAGACATGTAAATAAGATAATGAGATATTATCTTTTTGAGCATAATGATAAATCTTCATTGATGATTGGTATCCCATTCTGATTACAATGAGTTTATCAACAAAATCAAAAAGACAAAAATTTTAAAGATTACAGAATCTTTCGGTCTTGATTTTGCTCTTGGTTCGCTCTTGATTTGCTTCATTCTCAACTTCATCACGGGCACCTCCGGTCGAACATTAGAAAAAATCTCTTCTTGACTCATTTCTCTCCTTGATAATGTCCGGACGTTCCTGTTAAACCCAACTGACCAAAGATCTTGAGCAATTTCTTGAGTAATGGCCTTTTTCATTGCAAGCCATTACCAAGTCTTGGGAGAGGATAGGAATATGGACCGGGGGCTACTATCTTGTACCTCTCCTTCATCCGCAAGGTTAATCGATACAGTAGATACTTTGGATAGAAGGTAAGGAGATATTCAATGAATGCTTCATTCGATCCGAGCTTTCCCTCTCCATTTCCCGAGAACATCATAATTGAACCGAAGGTTCTCTTGACTTCTTCCCACATATCGTTGAGTTTGATAGGCATCCATTTATCAACGTGGGGCCACTTTAGTGCTTTTGATGTCCCTTTCCTCTTGCTCAAACTTCTGAATTCACTCTTCGCTTACGCTCTTCGTCTATCTTCTTTTACGATCCACCAATTTGTTCTATTTGGAGTGTAGATCTCTCGTGTTGAAGACTTTCTTCCGAGATTGAGACTCAGATTCTTTCGTTTCTTCATCATCCGACAAGCTTTCTCTGGATTGGCTTAGAAATTTTGCTTTTCAGGTTGAACACAACCCAAGGCTTTCCTCTTCATAGGCAATTGCCAGAATTTGGCTTGTTCCAACCTTGCTCTCTAGCTTTTCGGTTTCTCTCTTGCAACATCAAGCATGGTTTGCTTAGAAACTTCGAGTGTAGATAAACTTCTTAAGCGAACTTTAACTTTCATTAGCCGACTTCTCTTAAGGTTTTGGCTAGGTTATACATTTAAACATCTTTCGAGCCTTCTTCTTGCCATGAACTTCCCGAGATCTTCACCTTCCTTTTCCCCTTCTTGACACCGTAATTCGGAGAGTGTTGTGTCCATGTGATATTGCTCTTTGCTGTAAACCTAATGATCTTGTTAAACTTCCATCCTCACGATGTGGTTCTTAGTCACGTAAACTTCTTGAGATAAGTGGGCAAAATTGAGTTTTTCTTTGAACATCTTTGTCATCTTGGTCATAGTCTAGAGCTCGTGACTTGATTAGCACCTCATTCTTTCCAATTTCACCTCTAGGAATTTAGCGGTGTTTACGCTTCATTTCCTTAACCAAATTTTGACTCCCTCGGGAACTTCTCATTCTTTTTTCTTCCATGGAGGTCATCCGGGTGGTCAGAGTGTTTTGGATTAGCACCACCAAGAAGTGACTAAGACTTTTCCATCTTTTGAGCTTGATTGACCAATGTTTCTTCCATTTGAGCAATCTTGATCATCATTGGCTCAACCTTCTCAAGTTTTCCATCAAGGGAGTGGACCTTTCAGTCTTTGTCGATCATTGATCTTCGTCTCCTGAGCTCCGGGCCTAACAATGACAATTGAGAATTAAAGATAGAACTTTTCAAGAACTTTGACATAATTGTTAATAGTGCAAAAGGTACACGAAGAGTGCTGACCTGAGGTTGACCAATTTCAAAGTTGATCGATGAAAGAGTCTCCTTTCCCATCTCGAGACCGATCCTCAACATCTTGTTGGTCCCCATCTCCATCTTGAGATTTGTTTGGGCACCAATTAGGAGCTTTTTTTCTCAGACCTAACTTTCTGAACTGGCTCATAAGCTTTGTCCTCACGAACCACGAGAAGTCGGTAAATCATCTCCTCATTCCAGTTTTTCCCAAATGGCAATATAGCATCTTTTGAGGATGATTAATCCGAAGAAAACATCATATTTTGTGGCTCTTTCTTGACCTCGCCCTTCTTCCATCTCGGGCTCTGATTGAGGCCTGGCGAGGATCAAGAAATAGATCTTTTCATCAAGAAACCGAGTCTTGAAGGTTTGTTGTGATCGGGTCCTCAATTTGCATCTGAGTGGGTTTTGGTGACGATTGGTTAATTTTTCTGAGTTCCTTTTGAAAATTTGAAATTTTATGCGAACTTAGAGATGTCTCAAGCACCTCGGAGAAGACATGTTTTTGTCTTTGCCTTGGAGATAACCGAGCCAACACTTGCAATGGCGAACTCTCGGCGGTTTGGCCCTCGGGTTGAATCTCCTCGAATCAGCGCCATCTTCATCGGTGAGAACCACCAATCTTTGCGCTTTGGGGCAAGGTACTTACGCTTCATTATTTTCTGCTCCATCTTTACCTCCAACAAAACCTTCCCCCGGTTTGTTGAGTCTTTTTTCGGCCCAAGAATTGGTGATTCTACTATCTTTTTCTCTTTTTCCAACGCTTCTGCAAAAGCAATGGGTTTAAAGAGAATTTTGGACTTAGGGAATAAGGTCGAATTGGCAAATATATCCTCCTCCTCTCTGCACATCTCCAAAATATAAGCAATTTTGGTGGCATGGTGGATCTTGCCTTTTATTGAGATCGCCATCATTTTCCTCAAAACTTTGGTCCGCTTTCACTCACCATCCGAATTGAAGTTGAAGTCGTTGGTGGGTGAGGCCTCGCCTCGCCGCCATCAATGAGGCGGTACTTGACCGCTTCAAAACTCCCTCAAGACTCATGATGCACTTGCTCACAATATCCATCAACACACGATATTGTGGCTTTAAGTGCCTCTTATGCAATGTCGCCTCAAATTTAATAGGATTCTCAGCAATTCTATCCAAGTACTCCTGCTCTCTACCCGACATATACATCGCAGGATCCTCTCCTCTATCACAGAGCTCAAAAACATCATTGATTTTTAGGAATTATATACAAATCCCTCTCAAAATCGATGTATTTGGATTTTGCTCTAAATGTTAAATAATTTTAGAATGCATCAAATCCTCTTCATCTATCTTCATGTTATAGATGAATTCGTTTCAGGCTTGCGATTTAGATGGGGTGAGTTTAGCCAGTCGAATCATATGCAGAGCCTCCTCTTCTGGCTTTGAGTTGGTTGTGCTTTCGAGTGAGACAACAAACTCGTACCACGGCTTGTTGGTTTTGGCTAATCTCTCGAACAAGGTTGGGGCCATTTTAGAGATTGATTGGAGAAATGAAGTTTTAGGGTTTGGGAATTTCTGGGCAAAAGAGATTTATTTGCAGAGGATTTGGAAACAAAGGGTTTGATAAAATTTTGGCTTGAATGGCTTATTGGGGTATAAATAGCTTTGAGATCGTTGAGAATCGTGTTGGTTAGGTGAAAAACAATGGTTGAGATTAATCTCCGATTAATCGGGTATGAACCGACGATCTCGAAAAGTAAGCCGCCAAAACATCCTCATTGGTCATTAATGTAGCGAGCATTAAATGATCTGACCTTCTTCGAATTTAAAACGATCCCGCCCAAAAAACAATCCTCGGTGTTTTGTATTTATTGCAAATGATTAATGAGTTTCATTTTAAGCAATAAATGAGTCGCATGAGTCATTACTTCTAAGACTAATTTTCCTCTATCGGTCTTAGAATCGAAGATAATCTTGAAATCTTGAATTGGTTCAATTATCGAAACTTAATCTTGACCTTCAAGAATCTGAGTTTCCCGAGACTCGATTCAAGATTTCCATTTTATCCTAAGCATCTCAAGAGAATTTCGAGAAAACTTCATGCATATGAAAATCTTCAATTTTTTTTTTCAGATTTTTCTATACACCGGTTCTAACATCCCTAATTCCGAAATCTTGATTACGCCAAAGGTTTAGTCAAGATATCGCCTCTTTTATCAATTATGAATTTTCTCCATCCTTATGTCTTTTTTTTCTGACATGATCTCCGATGAAGTGATGTCGATATCCACATGCTTGCATCATGCAATCTGGGATTTTTGAAATAGCAATGACCCTATTATTGTCACAAAATATTGGTACTTCATTGGCTTCAACTTTATAATCCCTTAATTGTTGTGCGAGCTAAAGAATCGAGCACAACACTTCTGCAGCCATGTATTTGACCAGAAGATCTTGGTTTCGAGGTCTGTTTTTCGAAAACCAAGATAATTTTCCTAGAAATTGACAAGTTCTGAAGTGGAACGCAACCTCCATAATCAAAGATCAAGTAACTGGTTAATTCAAGGTTATCATCAGCTGGATACCACAATCCTCTATTCACTGTGCCTTTAAGATACCTCAGTATCTTTTTGGCAGCCTCCATGTGACTAGCCTTAGGATTAGCTTGGTATCTTGCACATATCCCAATAGCAAATGTTATATGCCTAACGGTGAGATAGAGCAATGATCCAATGATTCCTCTATAATCGTATGAAATCGATTTGCCTTTAATCGGGATCCATCTTGTAGTTAGTATTCATGGGAATCCTAAGCGCATTGGACACCATATTTGGCAATCGGATCTCTTGTGTACTTTGTCTGGTTGATGAATATTCCTTCCTTTGATTGTTTCACTTGAAGACCTAGAAAGAAATTCATCTCTCCCATCATTGACATCTCAAACTTGTCTTTCATCAGTGTTGAAAACTTTTCGGTGATGGTTTGGAGATCCAAAAATGATGTCATCAACATATATCTCGAACTAGTAAGATATCTTCCCCATCCTCTATATCCCGAGCGAGTTCTATCAGCAGTTCATTTGACAAAACCATGGTCAAGAAGAAACCGAGAAAGAGTATCATACCATGCTCGGGTGGTTGCTTAAGACCATACAAACTGTAAACTTGGTCATTTATTTTGAAACCGGAGGTTGTTCGGGAAATGCACTTTTCACATCCATTTGATAGGTTGAACTTTTAAATGCAAGAAACAATCGATGGCTTCTAGTCTTGCAACAAAAGTAAAGGTTTCATCATAATCCAAGCCTTCTTCTTGGGAATAACCTTGTGCAACAAAATTTGCCTTGTTTCTCACAATGTTGTTGTTTTCATCTCTTTTATTCTTGAAAACCCACTTGGTTCCAATGACATTGTGCCTTTTCCGGTCTATCTACCGGCTCCCATACTTCATTCCTTGAGAATTGATTATTTCATCTTGCATAGCGGTAATCCAATGAGAATCTTGTAGAGCTTCACCAATCTCGATGAGTTCTTTTTTCCGATAGGAAATTAAATGAGAATAGTGCACTCTCACCATGGAACCTTCTTGCGGTTAGATTGACTTGTAGGATGACTATCTAACCATTTCCTTCTTGATGTTCCCCCTTCAATAGTATCCTCAACATTTGAAATGTTAGGTTCGGATTAAATCAATAAACTTCGAGGGAACAGCGAAGAAAGAGAAAGGGGAATCATCTTCCTCGGGGAAATTCTTCGAGACATTTGTTCCCCTTTGGTTGATAGATTAAAAAATTTGACCACATCTTCATTGGCATCACATACCGAGTGCTTCGGATTGGTCACCTTTGAGTGTTGGTTTTTCCGAGTCTCACCATCGAGTTCCATCGAACTTCTTTATTGCGAGTCACCCAATCATACGATGTGGTGACTTCTTCTTTTCGAGTTCGATTGGATGATTTATCTTTATTTTAGGGCTTAATCTGGTGATCCTCTTTAGTTCATGCATCATGTTCTGCGCTTTTCCGAACACAAGTAGATTCATCAAAAACAACATGAGGTGTTTCCTCCACAATAAGAGAGTCTGGGTTGTAAACTCGAAAAGCTTTCTTGTCTTTAGAATATCCTAAGAATATTCCTTCATGCTTTTACTATCAAATGTTTTCAATCGATCTTTACCATTATTGTGTATGAGCAACCAAACACACGAAAAGAAAGAAACAAGAGGCTTCCTTTCATTCCAAAGCTCATAGGGTGTTTTGCCTTGACTCTTTAACCGAGAGTATAAAGTGTTGATACTTGACCCAAAATCTTTTAGGAATATCGACATTTATCATTGTCCTTGAACTTCTTTTAGTAGTTTCCTTCTTTCAAAGAACACCATTTTGTTGAGGGGTCCTTGCGGTGATGTTTTTGAAATTTCGCACAATAATCGATATGATATGATTTATAAACTCGAGTTCCATTTGTCGATCGATTTTGACCACACTCGATTTTTCTCAATCTTGAGCCTTTTTTATTTTCTGGAACTTTATCGAAGTCTCTTTCTTCTTGAGTAAGAATATGACCCAAGTATATCTTTAGTCATCAACTACTACCAATGTGTATTTCGCCATTAGTGCTTATGGTGTTATAGGACCAAAAAGATCCATATGATCGAAGTGTTACAAGAGAAACCTCTACTTTGCTTTTAAATGATGCTTTTACTTGTTTTCCTTTCTATCATCACAAATATGTTCCTCTTGAACACTTCATTAGGCAACCTTCTCACAAGAGATAATCTTGCAAAGCTTGTTCGGGGGTTTTGAAATTTAGGTGATTCATTCTTTTATGCCATAACCAAATTGGTATCTGTGGAACTTTTAGCAACTAAACATGCATCTGTAGGAGTGACAAGATACACATTCCCTTTTCTTGTACCGGTCAAGAATACTTTTACGTGATGTATCATCTTTCACAAAACATAAGTTCTTAGAGAACTCAACATTAAAACCCTTATCACAGAAATAATTGAAAGCAAGTTATGCTTCAATCTAGATACATATGAAACACCATGGATATGAACGGAGTCGATTTCCAAAGTTCCATATCCTTCGTCCCTTGAGTTATCTCCAAAAGTGATCTGTGGGCCTTTTTGTTCAACATAGAAGTCATATGTCTTGAACATCCTTTGTCAAGATACCATATATCGAGAGCTTTTTCATCTCTCGCTCACAAGTGCAATGTGATCTTTAGTCGATTCGGTGCCCTTGTTTTCCTCCGAAAAAGCAGATCAATTCTTAGGTACCCAATTTGTGTAGGGTCCTACAAGGTTAGATGTACTTTCGAATCCAAATTCGACAACTCTAATCACTTTAGAGTGGCTAATTTGTCTTCCATAAACATCAACATATACATCCACTATCCGGGTGCCTTAGAATTTTTACGTATATGTGTGCAAAAGCTTTTAGCATGAACATGGGCTTTTGAATTCTTCTTTGGTTCAGCCATACATTCGGATGCTTAGGCTTTTTGTGCTTGCCGGTCTAAATCTTTGATGACTCGGGTTGAGATAACCTTGGAGGCAATTAGAGGTTATGCATCTTTGAAACTGGGTCTTTCAATTATATCGAGGACTTGGTCTCTTCATTTGAGAATGAATTGAGTGTTTCTCATATGAGGATTCTCTCGATGGTTGATGTGGAGCCTTTCGGGTTTGCATGCTTGGAGGTGATTGCTCGGGTTTTTCTAGCCTTCACCGAGGTTTGGGCTTTCTAACCCGATCATTGGGTTTCTTGAGACCATAGGTCCTTTTCCTTATCTACAACCTTGGGCATTACTTGATTTGAAGTGTGGGTATTGGGTTTTACAAAGATTGTCTTCTTGCTACTTGAAGAAAGCATTCAAATGACCTTGTGAGGTTTTTGGAATAAATCTCAATCCGGTTTTTATAGTAAATTTCATCTATTACATTAGATGCTTTATTCAATAGAGTTAACTTCTTACATGCACTATAATTCTGTAGAGTTTCATGCTTCTCGGAGAGGTCATTGAACTTAGTCTGATTATTGAAATTATGGATTTTCTAGCTTTTCATTATCAACTTCTCTTTCTACGAGAGTTGTATTTTAAGTTCATAGCTCCCATTAATTGAGAAGTGATTTCAATATTGCTAGAGTCTTTCCATTTTTAGATTTTCAAACTTTTCGGTTCCTTATTCTCGCTCTTGAGTTCCATTTAGCAGATTCTTGTAAAAAAAAATAGTCCTTCATCGATTCTCAAAAGAATCCATCAGTCAAAATGATTTATTTCTGGTGGAACTTGAAAACTCTTGTGCTAGTGTAGGAGCAACAGAGATAGAAGTACTTACCTCTCCTACAGCCATGAGACAGATGTCATCACTGTCACTTTCTGAGCACATTTCTTCTGAGGAGCTGGAACTTTCTTCAGACTCCTTTTCTTCTTTGGCAATCTCAGCAAGTGTATCCCATATTTCCTTTGTATTCTCACAATGAGAGATCTTCCTCATAACACAATCATCAATAGTGTTATATATTGTATCTTTGGCAATATAGTCAAGAGTGACTAACTTTCTCTGATCAGGAGTAAGTTGATCATCTGACTTTGGCAATTCATTCCTGGAATCATTTCTCTCATCTTCTGTAGCTCTGGGATTCACAATTTTGAATTGGAATGGTCCTTCAGTAACCACTCTCCACATTCTTTCATGCTTAGAATACAAATGTGCCTGCATTCTTAATTTCCACAAATTATATTTCTCCACTGAGAACATTGTAAGCTTCGTAGAAGGCATTTTTATCTGATCTTTTGAAAAGAAAAAAGTTTCAGCAAATAAGATCAGTTCAGATAGACCACAAGTATTTTTGAAAATAAAACTTTGGTCAATAAAGCATGGGGTGGTCAAGTTGAACCACCGCTTTCCGATACCATGCAAACGAGTCTTACACGTGTATGGGGAATGTGTTTTTAAAACTTTTTTTCGAGGTCGGCTTTGGATGATAATCAAGATTAGGAGTTAGTGATGAGGTGATAATCCCAACCGAAGTAAGAGATCTTGAGTTGCTTGGATGATAATTATGGTGAAAGAGTTCGGTTTAGTTTATTGTACTCATTAAATCGTCTTGAATGGTTTTTTATACTCGTTTTAAGCTTTTCTTTGAAAACCTTATTTATGAAATAGTGATTATTGTGATTCAATTACATGCAATGGATTGATTACCTGAATATGAAAAGTATGCTTTCAAAATTAAGCACGAGATAGGAAAAGCAATAAAGAACCAAAAAATTATAGTGGTTCAGAGACTAATTATTTTTAAAAATTCATATCCTTTCGAGTTTTCGACTAATTAACTTTTGAGCCTTGAGTTTTGTATTAGTTTACTTACTCAACCCGACCTTGACACGACTATGGTTTTTACTCAAAAACACAAACAAGCTTTCAGGACTACCCACAGCAGCTTACTAACTTCTCCTTAGTTTTACGACTACTCCGCGTAGTTTACATAACTCTTCTCACCAACAAAACAATAACTTTTCGAGGGTTTGGGGTTTTTTTTTTCAACTAGGATGAGATATCCTTTACAATGAATTTAAGCTTTGGATAATTCTTATCAAGCTAGGCTTAGTATAGTGAGTTCTCTTCAATATAGAAGCACTTGGGAAATTCTAAGTTTTTCGAAAGTGCTTTAACTTTTTGCAAGAATAAG
Organism: Stenogyne calaminthoides; assembly: GCA_037126765.1. NCBI lineage: Eukaryota > Viridiplantae > Streptophyta > Magnoliopsida > Lamiales > Lamiaceae > Stenogyne > Stenogyne calaminthoides. The sequence continues at coordinate 4,354,571 of JBBCBC010000010.1, forward strand.
TTTGAGCTCTTGAGTTAATAAATTTCCGTAACCTTACAATGTAGAGGGTCACCATATTTATAGGCATACACCAAGGTCACTCTTGAAAACTATCGTTGGAGAGATAGCTTCTAAAGTTTCCTCTTAAGGGTGTGAGGAGCGACTATATTTAGGATTTGAAATATACGTTTTAAAAAAGCCTTTCATGTAGCCGGTCTTCACCTTTTTACGATGCGGAACTTTTGTACATCCCGACATCTTTTTTTAAAGTTTATACTACTTTTGTCTCCGGTTAAAGTAGACACCTTCAACGGCTCTTTTTTGGTTACAAAAGTTTGATATTCTTTTTCGACTTAGTTCCTTTTGTCTGCGATTTGAATGTCTTAGATATCTATTTTCAAAGGAATCGCGATCTTCTCGATTATGCGATCCTTCGGATAGATATATTGAATGCCTCGGAACATTGGGTTCATCTTGAGCATTGAAGACATAATAAATTGATATTCTTGAAATTCTCCGGTCTTATCTTGCGTCTTCTGAGTCTTCAGGGTCTTCTGAGTCTTCAGAGTCTTCTGAGTCTTCAGGGTCTTCTGAGTCTTCAGAGTCTTCTGAGTCTTTATAGTTTATACTGACTGATATAGTGAGTCTTCATCTCCGAAGTCTTGATTCAAGATCCTCTTGAGTCTTCAAGTATCTCTAGTTTCACATCGAAAAGGTTTCTTAAAACAAATCGAGTTCTTCGAGTCTTGAACCTATCCCGAACTATATCTCACGACTATACATTTTGCGAGATAACATCCTGAATACTCTAAAACTGAATCCTGACTCAACTATCAAGATCATTCTAAACATGTCATACTCAAGGGTTTTGGGATCTTAATCAAAATCATATATATTAAATTCATCTCCCAACATCTATAATTAATTTTTATTATATTTAAAATATTTAAGAAATATATATATTTATTTAATATTAAAAAATATAATTATAAAAAAATTACCATACATTTAAAATAAATTACAACATCAATAATAAAGTTAAAATTACTAGAATTGAAATACAAAAATAAAATAAAAAATTGAGCTATAAATACTTCGTAAATTACAACAAAACAAAAGATGCAAATTTCATATTTAATTATTAGTGCCGAATTTTTGCCATATATGTTCAATCATGTTGTTCTTAAGAGTGACATGAGCTTCTCTGTTATGAAGTTATTTTCTATTAGTCATATAAGTAAATATAACTTGTCGGTTTGATAATAAAGTTATGTAACTTTTCATGTGGTTGATTTCCAAATGAGATATGAATAAATACAACATGTTATGTGGTCTATACAAAAGGTAAATCTAATAATAAAAAGACATAAAATTTACTAATAAAAAAATGACAACGAATTGATTTTAATAATTTTGTAATTAAAATAATTAATTTAAATTACATGAAATTAAATAAAACCACACATGGTGGTTCGTACGTTATTTTGCGAAGAGAGTAGCCTCCTTGAATCGGTATCAAATTCTGATGTGCGGAGGGGCAGTTTGGTCTTTTAACGCTTCATATATGGGGTACTTTTTTTTGTCGAATTTGTGTAACCTACCAATTTGACCAGATGCCGAAGATGTAAGAATAAAACGGGCTTAAAATCAAATGCCCCGGCTCACGATAAGAGTAAATCTGAAACCCTAGCTCGCGCCTCCCTTTTCGGTCTCTCCCCTATAATTACCCCAATTTTCCCATTCTTCAGAATAGATCCGCCTCTCAGTCTTCCAATTCACAAATTCTCAGGTTTTTGGTCTTTTTAATTTATTGAGTTTAGATCATTTTTGTGGAATTTGATTTGCCAATGATCATTGCCGTGTTGTAAATATGTATGAAAATTAATTGATTACTAACACACTACTGCCTTCCTTCTGAGGCTCTCCTTTGATTCTTCCAATTAGCATTCTGGATCTTTGTTTTGCTGTTGCTTACAAATCCATTTTCATTTGATTTTGTCATTTTCATAGTAAATTGGGTCATGTGATGATCATATGCATAGTTCAAATGACAATTTTGTGATTATACATATTTTAGTCTTTCGCTCCTATCTGATGACTCGTGATTTGAGAAATTTCGATTAATTTTACATAAAATTTTTGGGACTATGAAGAAGAAATTAAGGTCTCGTTCGTCGTAAATGGTGTCTTAGGATACCTTGCCGACCATTCTGGTATATCACCACCCATAAACCGAGTCCTACCTTCTTTTTTTTCAAATAATTTTTTTTTGATTTGTTTTAAGAAAACAACTTTTGTGGCCTATGATTATAATTTTAACAATGAGGCCTTTAACAAGCATATTTCTGAAGTCTCTTTATGTGGACAGTTTAATCTTCTCAATGAGGCCTTTGTATTTAATTCGTTTTTTGGTTCCATCTTGTTTTTCATGTTTTCTAGAATTTTTATTGAGTGGAAATTCAGGCAACCCTCTTATTTACAAACTATAAAAAGGGAGGTGTTAATCTGCTCATAAATAAAATCTTTTGCTCTTCAGACTTGCTGATGTTTCCTTGAAGTTGGTCTAGTAAGCCTAAGTACATTGCCCTTCTTGATAGTTACTATTAATTGTATTCGTGTGGCTAATTTTGGTGTTCATTTACTAATTCTTTAATATCTATTTAAAATAATATTTTGGACAAATTACGTAGTTTTAGTGCTTCGCTATCTGGTTGGTAGAATAATTCTTGATTTCTAACCAACTCGTTCCCTAGAAGCAAAACCAACCGTGTTGCTCTGGCTTTTTAATTAAAACAGCATTTAAAATTAATTATGTGTTTGAATAACACTAGTGCAGCTACATCTGAAATTTGTTTCAATTACTTAGCCAATATATTTTCTACATGTAAAATTTGTGTCAATAATTTAGACTTTTTAAGAAATCTAATCTTTGTTCAATTGCCTGTGAGGAAGAATTCCCAAAGTATAGGAAGTGCCGTATGACACTTTAAAACGCAGCGTTTATGCCTGTGGAGCATCTTTCTCATCCACCGTTGATTCAGTTCTCATCTCTGTGATGAAAACTTAATCAACGGTCGAGATTGCGTGATCTCTGCTGTGCAGCTGTGTGCGTGATTTGGAACGGGTCTCTGAGGTTTTTAAATTATATGTAAATTTATTTTCTACTAAATTTTAACTGTTAAATGATCCGACACCACGTTGCTGTTAGCCAAAACTTGGTGATGAACGGTGGTGTCAGTTTTGGACCAAAATCAAACCCTTTTGCATTTTGATAGAAATCTGTGGACTGCTATTCATGGAGCCGTTTTGTGCGATTACATTTCTCTAATTAAAAAAATTACAATGCTATAATTCTTTATGTTCTTATTTAGTGATATTTATTTTTAAATTTTGGAGCTGCATTTCACAAAAAAAATAGCTTGAAAAACATTTGTTTTAGTAAGAGGTCGATGATGATTAAATTTATTGTTTATTCACCTGGAATTACCGTCTGAACAAAATTTGATGTTACATCTGTATTCTGAGGCCTCATTTATTTTTAATTAACCAATTACAGTATCCACCATAATAGTTTTTGAATATATATTTTTAAAGTTATGTTCTTAAGATGTTAATGACGGAATAAACGATGATGAGTTCTACAGACCTGTAATGATTGCGGATATGATCGCAATTATTTTGAACATCTAAGGGACTGAGTTTTCCTCGCAACTATTTTATTTTCCATAAATTTTAATTGATTTCTAGGCATATTCAGAAATCAGACTCTTACTAGAAGATTAAAAATTCCAAGGATGTACAACAAGCGAGAATTTCAAAGCACTCACCTCTCTTCGACTTGATATACTTATTTCAAAGGAGCTAAAAAAATCGTGAAATTTAGTTAAAAAAATGTGTCGATACTTGTTTTTTTTGACCAACCGATATGGAATTAGAATATTTTCACCATCATCAATTATTTTGAACATATAAGGGTGGATACAAAGGAGTAGTGCTATATGCACATTAGATTGAATAGATTGGTGGTCAATCTTGGATTTCTGTTGAGCGACGGGTGCGACATGACGAATTTCTATTGCGCGATGCGCGCGACACGCTGATTACACTCAAAATTAATTAATCATATTTTTTTAAAATAAGTAAAATGTTTTTACCTAATTAATTAATTATCTTATGTTAGATATACAATATAATAAACTAAATAATAAAAGGAATAAAAAAAATACAATAAATTATCATTATTATAATTATTACTACATAATCACTAAATTATCACCTTATCACTAACTCACATTATCACCTGATCATCATCACATTTGTTGGATTTGACTAAACTTGTTAAATCCAACAAATGTGCCTATAGCACTCATGATTTTATGAACATTTGTTGGATTTAACAAGTTTAGTCAAATCCAACAAATGTGATGATTAGGTGATAATGTGAGTTAGTGATGAGGTGATAATTAAGTGATGATTAGGTGATAATGTGAGTTAGTGATGAGGTGATAATTAAGTGATGATGTGGTGATAATTATGGTGAAGATAGTTTATTGTATTTTTTTTTCTTTTATTATTTAGTTTATTGTGTTGTATATGTAATGTAAGATAATTAATTAGGTAAAAATATTCTAATTATTTTTAAAAAATATAATTAATTAATTTTGAGTGTGTATTATGTTACATATGGTTTTAGAAAATTTTAAATCGGGTCATAATATAATATTTTGTTTTTTTTTTGAAGAGATAATATTTAAAAATATCAAACTTATTATATTTAACATTTTAATAATTTTGAGAGTAATAATTCACAATTTACAATGTTTATAATACTACAGAAAATGTTACTCTTCACCCATATATACACAAAAATCATATTCTTTCTAAAGTTTATACTACTAGACTCACAAATTTCTTTTTGCATCTTACTTACTTTTTTTTTATTACAAGCATTAAGGTTGAATAATAAATTGTATAGTTTATTCTCTTGTAAATTGACATTCTAAATTATATGCGGTTGGATGAATTGATTGACTGAGAATGGAGACATTTGCAAGACCTTTGGATAATCCTGAGATGTCATTTGCAACTGAAATTAAATGTAAAAAAATTTAGTTATAATTAAAAGGTTAAAATATATTATAAAAAATATACAAAAACAACAAATAATTTTTCTTACCAATATTCAATGTGAATTGTTGTACACGTTCCCTAACACCACCGTCAAAGTCGGAGGTGGTCGACATTCTTCCAAGGCAACGGGATGACAAAAGAATCCGGCAGTGTCAGAGAATGACATTACGAAAACATTATAATAGGTTGCAACCAAGTATCCACAGTCAGGTAGTGAAAACCACTTATCTATTGAGGCTGAACCATCGAAGTGAGATAGAGTTTTCTTCAAGTCCGACATGGTTATAATACCACCTAAAACATCATTGTATAATTGTTTTCTTTTGTTGAGCTCAAATAACATATCCATTCGTACCTGTGCCCATGCGTCTTGAATTTGGTAGATTGCGAGCGCAACAACTCTAAATCCACAATTTCCGTCTCCAACCACATCTATAAATGATTGAATATATTCTCTCATAAAGGGAGCAAAGTCTTTCTCCACCGTAGAACCTTTTAAACGGGACGGTGAGCTAAGACTATTCTGAAAATCAGTGTTACTCTTTTGAGCGCTGCTGTTACGGTGTTGATCCGCAGATCCCCTCGCCGGTTTTGAATTAGGAGTTTTTGGAGAATTTTAGTCGTTCGATCCCTCATTGTATGAAAAGCTCATCCGACTCATTCTTCATATGTCTTATTTCTCGACCTTCTTGTGGAATATCCTGATATGCATTAGTTCGCGTCACTCTCCCCTTAACCTTACCCTTTTCTTTTGGTTCACTTTTGAAAAATTTGGAAGCGTTCTTCCATTTCTCCCAAAGTGAAGGTTCATGATCTGTGCTTTTAGGGTGCTTCTTCGTCTTTTTTTTTTTATCTTTTGGAGGTTCAACAAGGTCTTCTTCCATGTCTTTGTCATCGAATAATTTTCTCCTCGTATTATCGGTGGTAGAAATACGTGAAAAATCTATAGCCAATGTTCTCCAATACACGCCAATTTTGTTATCCACGCACAGAAATCTACATGAATGACACGGAAGACCATGAGTTCTCCTAAGATAATGGCCGCATAATTTTTCGCCTAAATTTTTATTCATTTCTTGGAGAATAAGGTTGAATGCCTTAAACGTGATATTGCGCACTAGTTGCTGGAAGAGTATGTTTTCTAACAAATCGGTCCTTGTCTTGTTGGCGCTAAACATCGACTGTTTTTTAATCTCGCACAATTAATCGCATGACGATGGATGGACGAAAGACATTGTCAAATGAGAGATTGAGCGTTGCCAAGATTTTTTTTTACCATGTGATGCTCTTGTTCAGCCCTACATTAATAATATTTTAAATTTTAAATAAATAAATTAAATATAATAGCTAATCTGAAAAGTAAAAAGATTGTAGGAGTACCTGTTTGTCGTGTAGTTTCCGTAGTGCAACCTCCAATCGAGATATGCTCCTACAATCCGGTCTCCATATTTACGAAGCCAAGTTTCTTCGTAATAGCTAATTAGTCCCGGGAATTTCTTATACTTTTTTCGCATGTATCTCGGTTCACTTCCCATTCTTCAGCTGTGGACTCGAAATTGCCGAATTCAATTACCTTTTAAAAGAATTAGCGTATTTATGATCAAATCCTTCATGTTTTATAAGGAGTAGAACACTTTTTCTATGTATACTGCGATAAATGTTTTGCGATTCTCGGAAAAATTTCATCCATTTTGACTCATCATCGCTAATGCCCTCGTCGTGTCGAATAACGACATTTGGCGTGTCATGCTCATACATTCCCCGAATAAAAAGATAAATTCAAAGTGTTAAAAGTAGTTTCATGAGTCATAAATCGTGAACAATGGTGAAAGTCTTGTTAGTGCTTGTTGCACCAACCGCTTCCAGTAAAGGCATATCGTACATAGTGGTTTTGTACGTTGTATCAATAATCAGTACTTGTGGATATGTGTTCACCATTGCATAAGAATCTGGATGGGTGAACACAATATCTTGTAGTACGAGAGTACCATCTGTCTTTCGATATTGGTACCTAATAAATAAATTTGTTTTGGTTACTTTTATTTTGATTTGAATTCGATTATTAGTTTTTATATAAAAAAAGTCCAAGTTCAAGTTTGATTTCAATTTTTACCGTATGAAAATTGAAAAAATACGAACATGCCGAATATTACATAGGTAAGGATAAAAATTCTAATTCTAATATATTTAAATTAAAATTGTGGTAAGTTTTATAATGTGTAATCATATACAATTTCACCCTAATCTTCTATCTTTTACTTAATTTATTACATTATTATTATTATTATTTTATCTTTCTATCACAATGTAAAAGTATTATTATAATATTGATAACTTTTTTTGGAAATGTTGAAAAAAATATTAAATTAAAAAATATTTATAATAAAACTATTTGGATAACCGACCAAACCAAACTTCAATATTTGCTTCTCTATCATTTCTAAGCACATTTCTACGCAAATTTTATATTAAAACATATAACATAAATAGAAATATATGAAATGTACTTATATTTTTACTTGTAATTCAGCTCTCGCAGTTGGTGAATGAAGTTTTTCGTAGGGGTACGTCCATCCCGACTTTTACTCCTCATTTGGTTCCTTTCATTGTTGACTCTTTTTAAATCCATAACATTATTGGGATCGACTCTCTTCAGATTTCCTAATATTTTGCTTGGACTGACGTTCATCAATGTTTGCAGCTGTACCTATTTTTTTTTATTGGGTGTTAATTTGCATAGTCTGGAACCCTTTGCAAATTCCGGGAACTCATGATTGTGTGTCCCGTTCAAAACTTGTATGTACCAAATATCATACTCGTGAGGATGATATAATCTGACAACTAAATAAAAACCACACGAATTTCTTTGCGTTTTTGTATTTCTTTCGTCCTTGGTTTTTGAATTTCTGTATTTTCCACTTTGACTACATACATACCTTACGGTATCTTCATCGGAATTACGAATGACTAAGGTGATGTTTCTCGTACCTGCAATCAACCTAACATAATTATCAACTTCCTCTTTTCCATGTAAACCGTTGTTGGGAGTACTAAATTCGTTCATGACATCTAAATAAGAACTCATTTTATATTGGTGAAATAAGTGTAATAGATTTGTAAGGACCACAAGAATTTTGATTGGTGGGATCACAAGAAAAAAATGAGTGTAATGTGGGATAGTGAAATGAGTGTAGTAGATTTCTAAAAAACCACAAGAATTCTAAGCGTAGTAGAGATTTCTAAAAAACCACAAGAATTCTGTTTGTGGTAGTAGAGATTTCTAAAAAACCACAAGATTTCTAAGGATCGCTAGAAAGAATAAATGAGCGTAATGTGGGTGGGAAGAAATGAGTGTAACAAAAATAGTGTAATGTGGGGTAAAAAATGAGTGTAAATTGCTGAAATAATTGGACTTAAATTTGAATTCAGCACGCGAGCTGAAAACACGGACTGATTGGGACGGAAATTCAGCACGTGATGGGACACGACGCTGCTGTCGCACCAGGCTTGCGACAACCGACTTTCTATCGCACGGTCCGCGCGCCAGGTGTGTTTATGTCGCGCTACTCGTGCGTCAGGCGCCGCGTGTGTCGCGCCACTCACGCGACACGCGCCGGATGCGCCTACCTAGCCAAAACTGATTTGATCTCATGAATCTGCCATTTTTTATTTCTGTCGCGATATTCAGATTCATTTGAGGAAATTTTCTACAATTCGAAATGGTCGAAAACCCGTGATAAGTACTTCATTGAATATTTGATATACAAAAAGGATCATGGAGAGTGGGGTGGACGTGGTGCTGAAAATTTTAGTGCAATTACGTGGGCAATTAACCAGGTTAACAATACTTTATTCACAAACCTCTCGTATGAAGATGCAATCGCTAGGGTTAAGTTTTTAAAGGAACGTCATAATACTTTTGATAACATCTATTGTTGGAGGCCTAACACTTGGGACCCATACCAAAACTTAATTTTCGCCGATGATTATACGTGTAGATTCTGGCTCAGGGTTCGTATATAATTTTTTTCATATAATAAATTATTTTACAATACTATTTTTTATTAATTATATTCGTTCAGATGCATGGCAGGATGGTTCGGGCTTATTACTGGAAGGGGGAACCGGAGTGGGAGAATTTGAAAGAGTTGTTCAAGGTACCTACAATTCAACCGTGAAGATTTGTTCAACAGTTGTGTAGTGAACTGATATATAAGGAAATTAAATTGTATATTTTTGTATGATTTTTCTGGGTAAATGTATGAAGAACAAGAACAATATGAATAAGATAAGAATGATGAGAGAAAGATAAGAGAAGAGAGAGAAAACAGGTGAGAAGTTAGAATATTTTCTGCATAAAATCAGAAAATGACAATTGGTTACACCATATAGAGTCATGGTGGGACCACAGTACAGCTGGGAAATATCATCAGATATTTCCAACTTACAACTCTAAATGTATAGTAAATAATTAAATGGGCTTTCCTGAATACTGGGCCCTTTACACCAACTCAGATTTAATTAATTCAGGCCCATGAACTTCAAATGTTTTCGGCCCATTTGTTACTTCAGATTCAATACCAATTCCCTTTATTCCCTCTTCAGCTTCAGACAAAAACTCTTCAGATACCAACAAATTGTACTTTCCCTTTTCAGTATCTTCAGAAAACCCTAACACCACTCCTTCCTCCTTCGTTGCAACATCATCTGGTGGTGTGAGATTAATGTCCGTGACAGTACTCCCGGGGGCGGAGAATCCTTGTCCCCAAGTATAGAGCGTCGGATAACAAGCGCGAATGAAAATTGTATCTTCTACCGAATGAATATCCCATTCTTCACAGACCCACAAAACATTAACCTATGAACTTGTTTGCGATGCAGGAGGCGGATCTGTGACGGGAATGACAGCCACTGGAAAGATGTGGAACAGACCATTCAAGTCCACCGGAGGCAAGGTTGTAGAAGGTACAATTTTTTCATCTAATTTCTTTTTCAACAGAGAGACGTGAAAGACCGGATGAATTCGGAAATTAGGAGGTAGATCTAGTTTGTAGGCTACCTGACCAATTTTCTCAAGCACTTGGTATGGACCAAAGTACTTTGAAGAAAGTTTGAGATTCCTTCGCAGCTGTAGTGAATTTTGCCTAAAAGGTTGTAGCTTAAGATAGACAAAGTCACCCACTTCGAAAGTGCGTTCCTGCCTATGTCTATCAGCAAACCCTTTCATCCTATCTTGAGCTTTGATGAGATTATCTCGAATCAACTCAGAAAACTGTTGACGTTGTTGAACCCAGGCAATAGCATCTAGATTGGTAGAGTCCAAATAGGATCCAATAGTCAGAGAAGGAGGAGGGTATCCATACAAAGCTTGAAAGGGTGTTGTTTTCAAGCTTGTATGGTAGTTGGTATTATACCAAAATTCAGCCAGGGGTAACCACTTCAGCCACTGCTTAGGTGTATCTTGAACCATACACCTAAGATAGTGTTCTAAGCATTGGTTCAATCTCTCAGTTTGGCCATCAGATTGTGGATGATAGGCTGAACTCATGGCTAGTTTAGTGCCCATGAGATGAAACAATCCTTTCCAAAAAGAACTTGTAAAGATTTTGTCCCTATCAGTTAGAATACTGATAGGTAGCCCTGCAACTTGTAAATCACATCCAAAAACACTTAGCCTTTGTTTGTGCAAAAAGAAAGGGGGAGAGAGAGCAATAAAATGTGAATATTTAGTGAATCTGGTCCACAATCACCAAAATAACATCTTTTCCCCAAGACTTAGGAGCCCTTCCACAAAATCCATTGATATATGAGTCCAAGCTTGAGAGGGAACATGTAAAAAGGTCAGAGTAGTCGGGGTAAGGACCTTGATCAGGTTTGGCTCTTGACACACATCACACCCTTGAATCCATTGAATAACATCAACCTTCATCTTAGGCCAATAGAAAACCCTCTTCAACCTCATATAGGTACCCAAGATGCCAGAATGGCCACCATAAGCAGAATGGTGCATCTCAGAAACAATTAGTTTCCTGAAATCAGGAACATCTCCAATAACAACTCTGCCTTTATACCTCACCAACCCATTTACAATCAGAACCGAGGATAACTAGTAGAGTCAATTGCTTTTAGCAAAGAATGACCTTAGTAATGAAATCATCAGATTTATAAGTAGATTAAACCTGATCAATCCACTTAGGTACAACAGTAGTAAGATAAGTGCAAAGAACCTCAATATCCAATCTTCTAGATAGAGCATCACCTACATTGTTGTCAAAACCTTTCTTGTACTGGATATCATTATCCAAACCCAAAAGCTTTGTGATCCACTTCTGTTGGAGAGGAGTCATGATCTTCTGATCCAATAGGTATCTTAAAGACGTTGATCGGTCTTAATAATGAACCCGTGGACCTTGTAGATAATGTGTCCACTTTTGGATGACCATTATGATGACCCAAAAAATTCCCTTTCATAGATGGATAGAGCCCGGCTTCGGGACACAAAACCTTACTCATGAATGCGAGGCTTACCCTCTTGCATCAACACGACTCAATCCCCGTTCCACTTGCATCGGTTTCCACAACAAAAGGCTTAGTAAAAAATCGGTAGGGAAGAAAAAGGGCGTAAAACCATAGCCTTCTTCAATTCAGAAAAAGCTAAATCAGCCTCTGAATTCCAATGAAATCAATCTTTCTTCAACAAGGTGGTGAGTGGTCTGCTAATAAGGCCATAGCCCTTGATGAATTTTCTATAGTAGCCAGTCAAACCCAAAAAACCCCTTAACTGTTTGAGAGTTTTTGGAGTTGGCCAATTAACCATGCAAGCAATCTTCTCAGGGTCTGTAGCCACACCCACATGAGATATAATATGGCATAGATATTCAATTTCAAGTTGGCCAAAATTACACTTACTCCTCTTTGCATACAATTGATTAGCCCTTAGGATACCCAAAACAATAGATAGATGGTGTAAATTCTCCTCCCAAGTGGAGCTATAGACCAAAATATCATAAAAAAAAAATCAGAACAAATTTCCTTAGAAAATCATTGAAAATTTAATTCATTAAGGACTGGAAAGTAGCAGGGGCATTGCAAAGCTCAAAAGGCATGACTAAGAACTCATAATGGCCATTATGAGTTCTAAATGCTGTTAAAAACCTGTGCTCTGGTTTCATTATGATCTGGAAATAACCAGATCTTAAGTCAATCTTAGAAAAGAACCTTGCACCTTGTAATTCATCCAACAATTCCTCAATTATAGGAATGGGGTAGTTGTGTTTGATTGTAAGATCATTTAAGTATCTATAATCAACACACATCCTCCAACTGTTGTCTTTTTTCTTGACCAAAATGACTGGTGAAGCAAAAGGGCTCCTGCTATGCTGTATAGTACCAGAGTGTAACAACTCTTGCACTATCTTCTCAATTTCTTCCTTGTGGGAGTGGGAAGTCCTGTAGGGAAACTGTTGTTTATGAACACTATCTGGTTTCAAGATGATTTGATGTTCAACACCCCTTGATGGAGGTAATCCTGTAGGCTCTTCAAAAATGTCAGCATAATCATCTAAGATTGCAGATAATCTGGAATCACTCTCCCCAGTAGGAGTAGCCAAGTAGACCACATAGAAATCTTGGACAGCAATATGGTTGTCCAAATGTAACATTTGGAAAAGAGAGAACTCAGAAATGAGTTGGCAATTCTCAGTGGAAGTAAGTGCCTGTAGTTTAACCCTCTTGCCAAGTAATGACACTGTGATTGTCATGTGCTTGTAGTCCAATTCAATTGGAGTGCAAGATTTCAGCCAATCACCTCCCAAAATCAAATCACAACTTTCAGTATCCAATAATCTCAAAGGATATTGAAAATCAGTGAATTGCATAGACCAACAAAAAGAATCCACCAGTTGTGAGCTGACCATCTTTTGCCCATTTGCCACCTTAACCAGAATAGGTGTGGTAGGAGAAAGGGGGCAGTTCAACTTTTTTGCAGTAGCTGCCTTAATAAAGCTGATTGTGCTGCCTGTATCAATCAATATATGAAGTGTATGACCCCCACAATCCCCAATAATCCTCATTGTAGTGACATCAGAAGTGCCTGACATAGCACTGTAGGTCATCTGAACCTCTTCCATAGGCACTGGTTCAGGATCAGCCTCTTGTGTGACCTCAGTAGGAACATAGTCAGAAGAATCATATGAAATGTCCTCAGCCAAAATCATGTAAGTAATCTTTTGTTTACACTTATGGCCCCTTGTAAACTGCCCATCACAATTATAACACGACCTTTTCTCCCTTCTAGTAGCCATTTCAGTAGGAGTAAGAAGTTTAATGGGAGGTTTGAGAGAGTTTAAAGGTGGTTTCTGTTGAGGTGGGATTGACAAATCAGATTTCTTCCAAGGAACAAAGTTAAGGTTAGGGTTAGGATTAGAGTTAGAGCCCCTATAAGGAGGCTTGAACTTTCTAGTTAGAGTATCCATGGTGTATTCCTGTTTCTTGCCCAGAACAATAGCTTGCTGTAAAGAAGTGGGTGCAAACATATTTAGAGCAGATTGCAACTCAGGTATCAGCCCACTAATGAAGCTCTCCACAAAATAGTATTCAGAAAAATGATCACCCAATTTAAGAATCAAACTAGCTCTGAGTTCCTCAAACTTTTCCACATAATCCATATAAGCCCCAGTTTGCTTGAGCTTATTAAACTCAGCAATAATAGAAATATCCCTTATCTCTTCAAATCTCACAGAAATTATCTCCACAAACTGATCCCAAGTAACATCAGTAGGTTTCAAAGCAAAATTCTGAAACCATGAGGCAGCTCTACCCTCAAAGTGAATAGAAGCAAGGTTAATCTTCTTAGGATCAGGAACATTAGGGATTAATTGAAAATAATTGTTGCATTTCAAAATCCAACCCCTAGGGTTAGATCCATCAAATTTAGGAAACTCAACTTTAGGAATAGGGCTGTGAATGGAAATAGGAGTAGGATTGGGAATTAACCTTCCATTTGAAGAGTCAGAACCATGAAAGGCTGAGGGACCCCCTGAAAAACCAAAACTAGGGCTTCCCAGAATAGAAGGGCCACTGCTAAGACCTTTTCCCCTATCAAAATTCTGAAACTGAAGCTGTAGGCCAGCCAAAACTGCAGTAACATTGTCAAACTTATCTCCCAACATGGATAGTTCTCCACGCATACCAGCAAACTTGTTATCAACCTCTGTAGAAAGAGTATTTATAGCATCCTGCATTTTATCGTCAGTAGCTTTCCATTTCAGGGATTCAGCAGTAAGAAGTTGCTCTAATTTCGTTTGTTTCTCCTGCAGGGCTTTCAAACGAGTGTTTTCAGCCATGGTGATGAGAAGAAACCTGTCTCTAGATACCAAATGTAGTGAACTGATATATAAGGAATGTAAATTGTATATTTTTGTATGATATTTCTGGGTAAATGTATGAAGAACAAGAACAATATGAATAAGATAAGAATGATGAGAGAAAGATGAGAGAAGAGAGAGAAAACAAGTGAGAAGTTAGAATATTTTCTGCATAAAATCAGAAAAGGACAATTGGTTACACCATATAGAGTCATGGTGGGACCACAGTACAGCTGGGAAATATCATCAGATATTTCCAACTTACAACTCTAAATGCATAGTAAATAATTAAATGGGCTTTCCTGAATACTGGGCCCTTTACACCAACTCAGATTTAATTAATTCAGGCCCATGAACTTCAAATGTTTTCGGCCCATTTGTTGGCAAAGTTTCTGGCTCAATTCCCTTTATTCCCTCTTCAGTTGATAGTGGTGTGAAGTGGTTGTAATCTTGTAGTATTTTAATGTTTAATCATTTTCGTATTATGTGGTTGTAATCTTGTAGTATTTTAATGTTTAATCATTTTCGTATTATGTGGTTGTAATCTTCTCTATTTATAAAGTATTACATTAGTTCCATATTTATAAAAGTATTAGTCCATTAACATAAAAGTATTACTGAATGAACATTGCTAAAATATTAGTTAATTAATATATAAGTATTAGTTCCACATTTATAAAAGTATTAGTGAATTAATATAAAAGTATTAGTGAATGAATATTTATAAAGTATTAATGAAATATAAAAGTATTAGTGAATGATTATTGCTAAAGTATTAGTTCAATAATATAAAAGTATTAGTTGAATATTTATAAAGTAATAGTTCAATAATATAAAAGTATTAGTTCCATATATATAAACTATTATTTCCATATGTATAAAATTTAAATAAAAAAAAATATACCTAAATTTGTCTCCCAACAGCCCAAAATTAATTCCACCGCCCAAAATTCATTTCAAATTTAAATTTCGGTCAAAACACGTGTCGCACGCTGAACACGATGGGTCCCCCCTGTCGCGCCAGGCATGCGACAGCCGCCTCTGTGTCGCACGGCTCATGCGATACGCGCCCTATCTGTCGCACAGATCGTGCGACATATATTAATTTTTTTTTTATCTGAGAAATATATGATTGTATCGTTTTTTTCTTCCTTTCATCTTCCCAAATCAATTTCATTTTCACTCTCATTTTCACACTCTCATTTTTACTCTCTCATTTTCACACTCTCATTTTCACTCATTTCATTTTCAAACCTCTCATCTTCACAACTCTCCACCGCCATACATCTCCAAAAATTGCCCGGGACATGGGTAAATCAATTGCCAGTCCACCGAAATTGTTTATTATTATTTTTTTATTTTAATTTTAATGTATCTCCTTGTAGTCCATTCTTGTTTCATTTTTTCGACCTATAATAACGAAATTTTTATTCATTAACACAGCCGGCTTGCCGCCGCCGCCCGCTTGCCGCCACGCTTGCCGCCACCGTCAAGTTGTGTTTTTCTTGTTTATTGATGTAATGGTATTACTTGATATGCTATACAGTGTTAGTTGGATGGTTGTGCAGTGTCACTTGATTTGCTGTAAAGTATTACAAGAATTGCTGTAAGGTATTAGTTAAATTGCTGTAAAGTATTAGTTGAATTGCTGTAAGGTATTAGTTGAATTGCTGTAAAGTATTAGTTGAATTGCTGTAAGGTATTAGTTTAATTGCTGTAAGGTATTAGTTTAATTTCTGTAAGGTATTAGTTTAATTGCTGTAAAGTATTAGTTAAATTTCTGTAAGGTATTAGTTGAATTGCTGTAAAGTATTAGTTAAATTGCTGTATGGCATTAATTGTATTGCTGTAAAGTATCATTTTCATTTGCTTTAAGGTATTAGTTGAATTAGTTAAATGTCACTAAACATAAATGGTCTTCATAAGGTATTAGTTGAATTAGTTTTTGTCAATATACATAATTAGTTCCCATAGTTGCCGTATAATTCAATTTTTAAATTCATATACACATACCAATAAAAATTATAATTATATGTTGTAAGGTATAAGTGTTAGTTGAATTGGAGTAAATGTATATGTTTATATGTTGTACGATATTAGTTTATATGCTGTAAGGTATTAGTTTATATGTTGGCAGGTGTTAGTTGAATTGTTGTGAAGTGTCACTTCATTTGCTGTATGGTATCAGTTGAATTGATATAAGGTATTACTTGAATAACTTCATATTTTTTTTGTAGTTCACTATGTCAAACCCCGTATGCCCCGTTTGCTCCGCCCTATGTAGAGTATGCGATCGATGTGTTCTTGCTTCACAACGTGCGCGATCAATTTAAAATGAACAACTCGACCTCGACAATTTTTCATGGAGTAGTATCTTAGATCTCGATCTAAACACCCCTGCTCAACAACCTTATCAAGAGCAGTCTATTCCGATGGAGTATGGTTCATATCATGCACATCATGATTCCGAATTGAATACTCATCATAACTACTCCCCAATTGGATTCCCCGATTTATTCTCACCAACTACTGATATGCACATGTCCTCCTGCAATCTTTCGGTCGCGTCTACATCTCATCCGGCCGCGTCTACATCTCATCACTCGACTCACTCTTATCACTCAACTCACTCTCATCACTCGATCCACTCTCATCACACGACCCGCTCTCATCACTCCACTCACTCTCATCACTCCACTCACCATGAGGTTGACGATGAATACGAAAGTGCTCCGCAGGCAACACAAGCGTCATCCTCGTCGTCACAACATAATGATTGGTTGACGACGACGTCCATGCCTGGCGGACCAATTGATCCAAGTGTCTTGATAGCTTTCAGAACACACGGAGCCGAAAAAATATGGGACGGTTCAGTAAGTAAAATACATATTAGTTTTGCAATTATTCATTTATAAACAGGTTACAATATGTAAATGAACTTGTTCATTTTTTTGTAAAAAAATTGTAGAGGTTACGTAAGGTCCTCGGTAGCCAGACTCGAACGAAAGCTCTTCAGAGTTGGTCATCGAATCCATTCCCTCAGGGCAATCATCTCTTTGACCGGATTCAAAACTCCGGATTGGAGGGTATCGGGCAAATGATTTTTCACTCCATCAACATGTCCCTCATTTCAGCATTCGTCGAAAGGTGGCACCCTGAGACGAACACTTTCCATATGCCTTTCGGGGAAATGACGATCACACTACATGACGTTCATGCTATCCTTGGTAAAGTTTACATAAAGTTAATTTTGAATAAATCAAATTTTTTATTTTTTAATCATTAGTGTTCACTAATAATTAAAATAACTTTTTCCAATGTAGGCTTGAACATAAATGGCCTCCCTGTCATTGACAACATTCAAAGTGTTGACAATGCATTGTATAATGCATGCGGATGTAGGGGAGATAACTTACACAGCACCCTCCTTAGCACAATAAAAACCCAGTGCATGACTGGGACCCTCAGCGATGTGTCTATTGCTCGAGGTTACCTGTGGTACACCATGGGGTCTACACTGTTTCTTGATAAAACACGTGATTCTGTCCCCAAGGATTATCTAGAGGTGTTGGGCGATCTCGAATCTGTCACTAACTATGCATGGGGAGCCCCTGCATTGGCTTATTTATATCACCAACTTGGGGCGGCATCCAGACGTGAGACGACACAGATTTCGGGGTGCTTAACATTGCTGGAGGTCAATTTCTTTTATATTTCCAATGATTTAAGTTTTTCAATATATATATTATTACCTATAATAACTTAATCTCATTTAAAATTTTCAGTGCTGGATATACGAGTACTTCACTGAGTTGCGCACACGCAGTCAAGCTACTTATTATGACCGTAGGACCCCAAGAGCATTGCGATGGAACAACTCCCAAACATTCACTTCTAGTACACGGGATCTTGTACATTATCGGAAACTTTTGGATAATTACCCATATAGTCATGTATGTTTTTCATTCTCAAATCATTTCATTTATAGAAATGCGTCATTTATAATTTAAGTAACTTAACAAAATGACTTATAAAAATATTTTTCGTACATTATAGGTCAATTGGACTCCATTCGGCCGTCCATCTTTAATCCCTGCCGCATCGTTATTTCATGGTTGCCTTACATTTATGGACTACGCCGAAGGGTATATGCCAAAGAGGGTTGCAAGGCAATTTGGGAGAGTTCAGCGCGTACCCCCAGCACCGATCGACTTCGATCATCATCGTTCAAATTTGGGTGCCAAGGCAAGGGGTTACAAGAAAGTTTATGGGCTTGCGGTCGCATATTGGAACGAATTGCAAAATCACAATTACCCACTACATCACCTTGGTCCCGAAGTTGTAGTGCCGATAGTACCACGCCCAATTATCCAGCATGGTATGCTAGCATAACACATCTAAGAGTGCACAACCCTGCACACGGTGACAACAATGTTACCGTCAATGCCATGTATGGTTCGGCGCAACAAAGGTTGGGACAAGTGATGCAAGACACACAGGCGTTGATCGATCAGGCTCGTGAGGATCCACAGTGTCCCAATTATATCATGCCTGGACTTAACGTGATTGCCCATCATGCTGGTATCGCACCGGTCCCCAATCCTGGATATTGGGGACCGCAACAAGGATATGCCCCTGAAGAATTCGCCCAACAAATACCTCCTGGTTGGTGGGACCAAGCCCCATATTATCAACAACATTACCAAAACCCACCAAACAACCCTTTCGATGACCATAACAATGATTAGTCAATTTATTTTGATTTTCTTTTTTAATGTTTGATGATTATTTATTTGTACTTAATTGCTCCGGATAAGGAATTAGTATTGCAATTATTTATCTCTTGTTAAATGTTTTAACTTCTTTTTATAAAAATCAAACATAATATAGAACTTACTTACCTAAATATATAAAAACTAATGGAGATCCAAATGATTTCAGAATCACATTCTTCAAGATTTGTGCAACATTCATGCGTCAAGAATGGAGAAACCCCCCATTATATTTTGACGGTCCTGAAGGGTCAGTGATACAAAAGAAGGAGAGCTTGGATTGGGGAAAAACATTTAAATTTTATGTATTTTTTTAAATTAAGTTTGTATGAAATTGATTCTTAATTTTGTGAAATATCAATTAAACAGTCTACTATTATAAGGCGTCAATTTTTTTTTTTTTAAATGAAACAACTAATACTTTCAACACTAAACAACTAATACTTTTAAATGAAACAACTAATACTTTCAACCCTAAACAACTAATGCTTTTAAATGAAACAACTAATACTTTCAACCCCAAACAACTAATACTTTTAAATGAAACAACTATATACTATAAATTGTATTAAATTAGTGTGCTTAATATTATTTGAGGTTTTTAACACACATTTTTTGAGTGCTTAATATTAATTGTATCAAATTGATGCTTAACATTAATTAAATTTAAAATAACTACAAATTAATTTATACTTAATTAATTAACTATCTTAAATCATTAATTAGTATACATAAATTTAAAATTATTAATACACTTATAATATTAATACACTTATAATAATTAAAATTAGAATTTCAAAAAAAAAAATTAATCAGTCGTGCACGCTGCGCAACAGAAATGTGTCTGTCGCGCGCATTGCGTGACACAGATGTTCCAGACGTGCGCGTTGCGCGACACAGATGTTCCAGAAAATGAACACATAATATTAATACACTTATAATAATTAAAATTAGAATTTCGAAAAAAAAAATTAAGTCAGTCGCGCACGCTGCGCGACAGAAATGAGCCTGTCGCGCGCGTTGCGCGACACAAATGTTCCAGAAAATCCTAGGTTGAACACAAGTCCCTTCTCTGAAGTCTACTATTATCATAAATATTTTTTTTTTATAAATGAATAATTTTATAATAAAAATATATTTATTAACTCAAAATTCGACATCTTACACATAATAATATAATACATACTCACACTCACAAAATTCGACATCTTAAACATAATAACATAATTCGATATTTCCATTTCCATTTTTTCGATATGTAACATAATAAATATATAAAAAAAAAAATCAGTCGCGCGCGTCGCGCGACAGAAATCAGCGTATCGCTCGCATTGCGCGACAGAAATTCATCATGTCGCACCCGTCGCGCGACAGAATCCGAGGTTGACCACTAGTCTATTCGATCAAATGTGCATATAGCACTACTCCTTCAAAACCTCGTATTCCTTCCGTCCTGACTCCTGATTGATTTAGATTGGTCACAGGGACGGATCTAGAAATTAGTAATGGGGTGGGCTAAAAAATAGAAAAGAGTGGGTCACATATGCACTGTGTGCTTCATAGTGTATATTTTAGAATCATGTAACTTGTTGCACTTAAATATGTAATTTATTTACACTGAATCATGCAACTTGTTTCCCATATTAATAATTGTACAATTTAATATAAATAAGTTGCATATTTCAATACAATAAGTTGCATGATTCTAAAATACACTATGGAATGCACGGTGCATCTAATGCATACAAGACTTAGCTAATAGAAAAATATGTTAATCATTTTATACTCAATATAATATTTTCCTTAGTTACTAGCCAACGAGAAATTCTAAATTAAAACTCAACCTAAAAATTTTATGATTTTATAAAATACTTCCACATGAAAATCATGTGAAAAAAAAAATACAACTTTGTAGGAGAAAAGCAAAAAAATAATTAATGAATTTGAATTGGGTCTCGATTTTTTTTTTCAAAAATATGACTTATGGAGGCAAGAAAAATACAACTTGGTAAAAACACAAAAAGCATGAATTAATGGAAGCGAGGATACGTGTTTTTATCAGATTAGACAATTTAGACTAATTAGCAAAAGTTTCGTTTGACATATGGTTTTCTTTGGGTGGGCTGATATTTTAAAACAGTATGATAATGTGATATATATAAGTAGTAGATAATCAGATGCCCTGGGCTACAGCCTAGTGTAGCCCTACTGTAAATCCGTCCATGATTGGTCAAATAAAAAGTCTAAATAGTGTAAAGTTGTTTTTATTGAATGTATAACAATCATTTCTATTTTATGCAAGGGATGTTTTTTGGTAAGTTATTTATTAATATTAGATAGTGTAAAATTGATTTTATTTATTGAGAGTATATAGATTATTTCTACTTTATGGCATAAAATTGCCTTATTTATGAAAAACGAACAATTTAAAATAAGACATCTAAAATAAGGATGAAGTTAAATATAGAATGATATTTTTTTGTAACACAAGAGCTCCATACGGTAATAATTTTAAAAGAAAAAAAAAAGGAAGAATATGAATATAAATCTGCTCAAGAATTCAGATTGTTGGTGCCATAATTATTAGAAATGTTCTAATGTTCAATTTCATGGGATGGGGTTTAGCTGAAGTAGGAATGATGTAAGATGTAAAGCTAGTGGTTAAGAAATTAAAATCGTACAACGCAATCTATGGCTTTTGATCTCCCATCTTTCTTTTTGTTTGAAGGGTACAAGAAAACAAAATTACAATACAAGAAAGAAAAAAAGACTGACTATGAAATTAAACAAGAAAATTCGGCTACATTTAATAGGACTAACCCATATATAGTGCCCTTAATTTATTGATAATAATTAAGACAATGTTTCTTGGTTTAATGCATATACATGAGTGCTAAAAGTTTAAACAGCACTGTCAACACAAAGCCATTGACCAAAAAAAATTGCATCACAGTTGATATTGGGATTAATGTGAAGAAAGTCATCGAGTGTGAGAGCGTTATCTTGAGCGATGCTTCTGCAACTTTCACCACTCACGTATCCATGGACTGACGTGCAAGATATCGCATTATAATCATCATCTTCCGAATTCACTGCATTTCAAAAGGAAAAAATATTTCAAGCTTAATTCTTATACTTAATCATAATTCAATGAAATCTGAATTTAGAAATAGAAAATTTAATTGAAATACATCAATTTAAAGAAATAGTACGAGATACTACCTCCGTCCCAAAGTTACTCATCAATTTTTCTCAAAAGGTCCGTCCCAAACTTATTTACCTATTTTTATAAAAGACAATAAAATGGTTATACCATTTTTAACTATCTACTTTTAACATCTCAAAATTACATCTCATGTCATAACTTTTACTCACAAAAATTCATCTATTTTAATAATAAAGTAAAAAGGATTACAATATACGCATTCAAAAATAATTTTATCATTTTAAATATTAATAAACATCTCCCACATTAAAACTCGTGCTAAAAGCAAAAAGGTAAATAACTTCGGAACGGAGGGATTATGCGATAATAATGCAAAAATTGGGTCGATAAAAAATGACTTACTGCCTAAATTTTTACTTTCAGCCAGAGATATCATAAGAACAAGAGTGAGCATGATAGCCAATTTGAAGAACATTGTGTTACTAACTTGAGCCATAATGATGTATTTAAATTTGATTATTTCTCTGGTATATTTTTAAATTGATGAGTACTTTATTCATATGAGCATGTATTTATAGAAACAAATGCATTGCAAAGACCATCATGATGCAACATACTTTGAATGGTTATTTAAAAAAAAAAAAAAACATACTTTGAATGAACTGCCGAATTAATGTGATTTTTATTAAAAAAATAGTCATAATTAGTAGCATGTGCCGTTCTTTCATGGTAATGTTAGTTTGATGAGTAGAATAAAAGAACTAATAATTTTGAGGTTCAAAGTCTTGGAATGTTGCCGGCAAGGATCGTGTGAAATGGTGATCAGATTATCAAAAAATTATGAAGATGATTTGTTTTAATCTGATATAGTGTTCTTTCTTGTGTTAAATAACTTTTAATAAATAATGTGGGTATTAAATGATATCATCAATTATTATCGATTAATCTTTATATATGTCGTGTAAAATAAAACAATAAAGTAAAATTGAGGATTCTAACATTATTATATAAGAGTGAGTCTAATTTGCATTCAGGTGCACCGTGCACTCATAGTGCATTTTAAAATATTGCAACACCGTCAGCTGCAGATCCCGTTTGTCCAACAACACCCCTGTGTCTCCTGGCTCTCCGGCCACACAACCGCAGGCCCATCGCCCCGGCCCAGTGCGGAATGCGACGTCGCCGCCGTCGCTCCATGCACGCGTCACCTCCGCGATGCCTCCTCCCTATTGTCCCGACCGTGGAGAAGCGTTAAACAGAAATGCATCGCAGATTCTACCATGGAAGCCGAATATGTAGCAGCGAAAGAAGCGGTGTGGCTCAAGAACTTCCCAGTGGACTTGGACGTTGTTCCGAATTTGCCCAACACAATCACAGTCTTTTGTGATAATGCCGGAGCAATTGAAAATTCACGTTAACCGAGAGCCCACAAGGCCAGCAAACACATTGAAAGGAAATACCATCTTATACGAGAAATCGTTAAGAGAGGAGATATAGAGGTGTCAAATATCGCGTCGGAAGACAACCTAGTTGATCCATTCACAAATGGTCTGCCTCAGTTAACATTCGAGAAACATGTGGAAGGAATGAGTGTCAATAGCGTTGTCAATCTGTTTTGAGTATAAGTGGGAGAAATCTTATTAGGTTGATGTAGGTGACATTAGATGTCACCAGATAATACATCAGACATGCTGTGGTATACTTAAAAGCAAACTTTGAGTATAAGTGGGAGATTGTTGGGGTTATACGTGAAAGTATGCTTTTACTTTGTATAAACTATGTATTAAACACTTATTTACTGAAATAAATTATTTATCATTGTTGTTTTAAATATGATTGAATGTTATATATATTTATTGCAAACCGTTCGTAGGAAGCGTTACATTGTAGTTAGCGTGGTGATACCAGATCACAGAAGATCACGTTAACAGTTACTTGTATACGAGTGCGTGTATCACAACTTAGATAGATCCGAACAATCTATTGGTAGAAGTTGATGTGTAAGGCTCAGATTGACTTGTCTTGACCAAGAGATTACACTAGTGCATTCGATGCGTTGAAGCGGACCTACAGAGAGGATAAACTCATTCGCACTGACTTAAGGGATGAAGATTTAGACCTTAGTGGTTGTTGATTTCTTAATCTCTGTCACTTAATAAGGACTGTGTGTGATTAGTAGTTATTGCTTTGACTTATAAATGTGAAGAGAATCATTGCGACTTCGATACCCTATATCTTGGGCAATAATATTAATTGCACGACAGTTGCTAAATTAATACAGAGAATCGTGTGCTTGCAAAAGTCTTGCTTGATTGGTCTCCTTGGTGGGCCTAGAACCTTTATCATACCAAATCTTGCAAGTGAAATTAATTTTCCGGTATGGATAATAAAGCTGGGTTGTCCTTACTCCAAGGATAAAGATATTAATTAATATAAAACTTTTCAGTGGCTTAATTAATTAATGGACTAAATAATCTTAAACACGGAAAATAATAACCGGAAGCCATATTACCGTAATATGGGTTAAGATTGGATAGTGCAATATTAATTATATAGTGGTATTAATTAATATTAATGGACTGAATTATATTGTGGCTCAATATTGGAATTCAGAAGTCCATTGGAAGGTCTATCTTAATTCTCCTAAAGGCCCCTCAAGTAGCCCAATTAAATTCCAATAAATAAAAGGTGTTTAAAATAAAATAAATTCATTGTTGCAATATTTCCTCAATTTTCGAAAATAATTAAAGAAAATAGGGAGAAGATTTTTCTTGAAAAGATTTTATGGAAATGAGATAATGTATTCTTGGAATACAAGATTATCCCATAAATTTAAGAAAACTCCCACTTGGTTTCTTTAATAGGAAAATTTTCGAAAATAATAAGTAAGAAAGGGAAGAAAGATTTTCTTGATTTTCTTGGAAAGATTTTATGGAAGATATGTATTCTTGGAATACAAGAATATCTCATAAATTCAAGAAAGATCCAATCTTGCAAATCTTCTTGAAAGTTTTCGAAAAAAATAGGCCAAATAAGGGTGCGAGACTTTTGTGGAAAAATACACATGGAAAAAAGAATATATTGAATATATTCAAGATTTCTTGGAGATCAAGAAAAGATCTTTCCTAGCCCTAATTGTGCCCAATATTTTCGAACCCCCCCTCTTATATATAGGGGATGAATTTTTCATCTCCAACTAGTGTTCCATGTGTTGGAAATATTAGAAATCCACAAAGGTGGTGCAACAATATTTTTATTTTCCTTGTTTTATAAATCGTTCATCGGAGAACCTTCCACCGGGGTTATTGGACGAGGACTTGGGAATACTTGAGAAGGACTTTTGGTGGGTATCCAGATACTTGATCCTGTCTATCTCAGATCGTCTCTCCAATAGGTATGTTTACGTAAACTCCTAGAAATTCTGCATGCTAGGATCTTTTACGTGAAATATTATTTGCATGTCGTTGTTGGTTAATTATTATTTGAATTCACTTAGGTAAATTCATGCTAGTAATAATTGTTAATTTAAATTTGTGTTTATGAGGTCATCCCGATAGATCCTGGCATATGTTATCCCAACAACTGGTATCAAAGCCCTGGTTCGGGCTCTGATCTTTTAAACTGTAATTTAAATTGTTGTTCATTAAAATTAAAATTGGATAGTAGAATTGTTAGATCTGTTTTGCAGGTATCCAATTGTCATGGTATTTTAATGTGCTTATTTACATGCGAATAAATTGTTAATTTTTAATTCGATTCGTTCGGATTCATTTTGCCTCGTGAGAAAATCCACGAGTAGATTAGGGTTTGTTTGATTTGATCAATGTAATGGACTAGTCTAGATCTAGGTTTATTTATTTTTTGTAAATAAATTGTAACCGGATCGTGAACGAAGACGGAGACGAAGAATTAAAGACGGACATCCGAGTGCCCGGACGTACGCGATCCAAGGCGAAGCACGCGGACTAGGCGGAACGCCTAGCGACCTCGCACACCACCTGGGCGATCACGGACGGGGCATGGCGACGCACGCTAGGCGTGCAAGGCTGACTCGGCGTCGAGGGCTGCAGCGCACGGCGCGCGCAATGCGCGTTCAGTCGAACGTGCGCATGCGGGCTGTTTCAGGCGCGGGGCACGGGACCCCGGACTCGGGCGCGTCCGGGCGATGCTCCGTGCGAATGTGCCAAGGGCGACGGGGCGGGATGGCCGGTCCGGACAGGGGCGTGTGCCTAGGCGCATGCGACTCGGTTCCGAATCATGAGCTACTTGTTTTCCGGACGTCGTCCTAACCCAAAACGAAGGACATTTAAAGAATTGTTGCGGATTCAGTGGGAGCTTTTCGAGACGAACGATGAAAGCAAAAAGAAGGTACGATTTTTCAAGATCAAGATTTGGAATTTAAACCATGACAGTTGGATATATGTGTCCAACATAATTTATTTAGTCTTGATGCTTGTTTTAAATTCGTGCAATTTTATTTGTTAAATGTGTTTGCATGATTTGGAATTTAAACCATGACAGTTTGCATGATTTAGAATTGTCTAAAAGAAAATCTCACTTTCGAAAATTACTAAGTATGCTTTATTGACAAATTTTATTCCGGATAATAAAATTACGTCAAATTGACCTCCATTATTTATTTATTTGTGAATTCTTTTGGAGAAATTTCCCCCACGGAACGGCCAAAAGATGGTTTTCACATGAATAAATTCCCAAAAGGATGATTGTGAATTATTATTAGTGGCGATGATGACCCTCCCCCCGAGGCTCGTTCAAAACGAAGTAATAATTTTGTATTTAATCATGGTTATTTCTTAGGTATAAAATTGATATGCATATACTTCCCCGAAGTCCCTGTCAATTTTATATTGGTCAAGTGGGAGCCGACTATTAATTTTAAATTAAAGGTTTGTAACTGTTCTTGTTTGTAACCTGCTTGAATGTGTTTAAATAGACAGTTCACCCCACGTGACCTATTTAGATTGTTTTGAGATGTCGGCTGATGCATGTTCATATTATTTTGAGATTTTGATATGAACAATGTGATCGAATTGTGTGATAATTTTGTGCTTACACAAATTGTTATTTATTTCAGTTCAGCATGTCGCAACCTTTTAATCCACTGTTATATACTCTTAAAGAACACCAATTAACTGGTGATAACTATGTTGTTTGGAAACGAAATATGAGTTTTGTCCTACCTGCACAAGAACACAATTGGGTTCTCGAGATGCCCAAGCCAAACAAGCCAACTGAAAGATCAATCGAAGCGGAGAGATCTTTATATAATGACTGGGAGCAGGCCAATGAACCTATGAAGTATATAATCTTGACATCTTTGTCTAAGGATTTGAGATACATTCATGAAGGTGTTGAATCTGCTGCGAAAATTATGCAAAGTCTCGAAGATATGTTTTTAACAAAGAACCGCATGATCGATCAGTTCAAATGTGATGGCGTAACAATGCTGAAAATGACTGAGGGAACACCCGTAAGGGATCATGTTCTCAAGGTCAAGCGTTATTTTGACAAGCTTGCTTATCTCGGTGCTAAGTATAGTAGTGAGGTTCAAGTGGATTCTTTGTTCCTGACTCTTCCAAAATGTTTTGATGAGTTTTACTGTAGTTTTGTGATGAGTGATCACATGTTCACTATGGATACTCTTCAAGAGGCTTTGGAGACGATAGAGAAACATCTGGGACAAGAACATGAAGCCTTGGTGACCAAAAGTTTTTTCTCAAACTCTAGGCCAACGAAGGGCAAGGTTGATGAAAAAATGAATGGTGGAAACCAAGGAAACCTCACTGCCAAGAAAGGTAGAGAAAAGAAGGTCAAAATGGGTGGGTGTAAAAAGGAATCCAAAAGGGAAGTGTTTCAAATGTGGTGAAAAAGGACATTGGATGAATGCATGTTCCAATCCCAAAAGGAGAGGAAAGAAAGGTAATTCTCACGCACTAGTTGTTGAAACTTGTTCAGCGGCGTATGTTACCCACTCGTGGGTAATGGATACGAGATCCACTGATCATGTTTGTTTCACGTTACAGGGGTTCAAGTTAACCCGACAACTTAGTGGGAGATGTGCACCTGTCTTTTGAAGACAAGTTTTTAGTTTTAAGAGATGTTCTTTACGTTCCAGTTTTTCGCAAAAACCTTATTTCAGTTGCCAAACTTATTAATGATGGATATTCTGTTCGTTTTTCTAAGCAAGTTACTGTTTACCGTAACGATGTGTTTATCTGTCATGGAATTTTGCGGAACAATCTCTATACTATCAACTGTGCACACCACTCAAAAAATGCATCTTATAACACATCGACTGTTTCATGCAATAAGAGAAAACGTTCAGAAAGCGTGAACGAGACACTTCTATGGCATCTAAGATTGGGTCATATTAATCTAAATAGGATCCAAAGGTTGGTGAAAGATGGTTCGCTGTTCGACCTACAGTTAGAACCACTTCCAACCTGCGAATCATGTTTGGAGGGTAAGATGACCAAGAGGGCATTTGGAGCCAAAGGGAATAGAGCCACAGAAGTGTTGCAAATCGTTCACACTGACGTGTGTGGTCCAATGTCAACCAAAGCTAGAGGTGGTTATGAGTATTTCGTGACTTTCATCGATGATTACTCAAGGTTCGGGTACATTTTCCTGATGAAACACAAATCGAAAACCTTTGATAAATTCAAAGAGTTCAAAGTCGAAGTGGAGAATCATAGGGAAAAGAGTATCAAGTTTCTACGATCTGATCGTGGAGGCGAATACCTCAACGATGAGTTTTTGAACTACCTGTCAGACGAGGGCATTGTTTCCCAGTTGACTACACCTGGAACCCCTCAGCAAAACGGGGTTGCAGAACGAAGAAACAGAACACTCTTAGAAATGGTCAAATCCATGATGAGTTATTCAGATCTACCCAAGTCGTTTTGGGGTCATGCTTTGGAAACAACGGCTTACGTTCTGAATCTGGTGCCATCCAAATTTGTTCCCAAAACCCCTAAAGAGTTGTGGACCGGGCGCAAGCCCAGTATGAGACACCTCATAATTTGGGGGTGTCCGACATACGTGCTAGACAAGGAAGCCGGTAAGTTGGATGCACGTTCGGAACTAAGGCTGTTTATAGGATATCCCATGGGAACGAAAGGGTGCATGTTCTATGGTCCCGAAGATCAAAAGGTGGTAATAAGTACGCACTTTAGATTTTTGGAAGAAGACTTTATGAACAATCGAAAGCCCAAAAGTGAGATTACCTTAAATGAAATAAGAGGGCAAACTCCTATACCAACTGTACAGGTAGATATACCAAGCATCACACCGACACAATCGGAACCTCGTCGTAGTGGGAGGGTTGTTCGACAACCTGAGAGATTCATGGGGATAGGAGAATCTTCGGATTTGGTCCCTGGGGATAGTGAATCAGACCCCTGGTCCTACAAGGAGGAGGTCCAAGATAAGGATTCAAAATCTTGGCAAACTGCGATGGAAGCCGAGATGGGCTCAATGAATCATAATCAGGTGTGGGAGCTAGTTGAACCACCCAGTGGGGTAAAACCCATTGGATGCAAGTGGGTCTACAAGAGGAAAAGAGGACCGGACGGGAAGGTGGAAATCTTTAAGGCTAGGCTTGTGGCAAAGGGATACACTCAGAAAGAGGGTATCGATTATGAAGAAACCTTTTCGTCTGTAGCCATGCTTAAGTCCATCCGTATTCTCTTGGCTATAGTTGCGCATCTAGATTTTGAGATTTGGCAAATGGATGTCAAGACAGCTTTCCTTAACGGGAGTCTTGACGAGGAAATCTATATGCAACAGCCCGAAGGTTTCATCGAAAAAGGCCAAGAACACCTTGTGTTCAAGCTGAGGAAGTCCATTTATGGACTTAAGCAAGCATCTCGGGCTTGGAACCAATGTTTTGATCATGTAATAAAATCTTATGGGTTTGATCAAAACGATTTCGAGAGTTGTGTTTATAGAAAGTGTGACGAAACTGCCTTGGTATTCCTAGTACTGTACGTAGACGATATTCTGCTCATCGAAAATGATGTAAAGGTCTTGTCAGACGTAAGGGTATGACTGTCAAAACAGTTTGATATGAAGGACTTAGGGGAAGCCGGTCATATTCTAGGGATCAAGATCACTCGAGATCGAAAGAAAAGAATGATCGGCTTATCGCAAGCTTCATACATAGATACTTTTTTGAAGCGTTTCAACATGCAAGATTCAAAGAAGGGTTTTGTACCTTTCAGGCACGGAATCCATCTATCGAAAGACATGTGCCCTAAGACACAAAGAGAGATAGATGACATGAGAGGGATTCTTTATCCGTCGGCAGTAGGAAGTCTCATGTATGCAATGTTGTGTACGAGACCGAATATCTGCTACGTCGTAGGCATGGTAGCAAGATATCAGAGCAATCTCGAAAATCAACATTGAACTGCTGTTAAGAACATTCTGAAGTATCTGAAAAGAACTCGAGATAGAATGTTGGTTTATCAGTCAGACAGTTTATTTCCAGTGGGATACACGGACTCAGATTTTCAATCAGACCTAGATTCCAGAAAATCTACCTCGGGTAGTGTGTTTTGTCTTGGGGGAGGAGCTGTAACATGGAGAAGCGTTAAGAAGAAATGCATCGCAGATTCTACCATGGAAGCCGAATATGTAGCTGCTTGTGAAGCAACGAAAGAAGCGGTGTGACTCAAGAACTTCCTAGTGGACTTGGACGTTGTTCCGAATTTGCCCAGCACAATCACGGTCTTTTGTGATAATGCCGGAGCAGTTACAAATTTAAGGGAACCGAGAGCCCACAAGGCCAGCAAACACATTGAAAGGAAATACCATCTTATACGAGAAATCGTTAAGAGAAGAGATATAGAGGTGGCAAAGATCGCGTCGGAAGACAACCTAGTTGATCCATTCACAAAGGGTATGCCTCAGTTAACATTCGAAAGACATGTGGAAGGAATGGGTGTCAAGAGCGTTGCCAATCTGCTTTGAGTATAAGTGGGAGAAATGTTATTAGGTTGATGTAGGTGACATTAGATATCACCAGATAATACATCAGACATGCTGTGGTATACTTAAAAGCAGACTTTGAGTATAAGTGGGAGATTGTTGGGGTTATACGTGAAAGTATGCTTTTACTTTGTATAACCTATGTATTAAACACTTATTTACTGAAATAAATTATTTATCACTATTGCTTTAAATATGATTGAATGTTATATATATTTATTGCAAATCGTTCGTAGCAAGCGTTACATTGTAGTTAGCGTGGTGATACCAGATCACAGAAGATCACGTTAACAGTTCCTTGTATACGAGTGCGTGTTTCACAACTTAGATAGATCCGAACAATCTATTGGTAGAAGTTGATGTGTAAGGCTCAGATTGGCTTGTCTTGACCAAGAGATTACACTAGTGCATGACTGATGCACTGAATAGGACCTACAGGAGGACAAATTCTTCAGAACTGAACATGGAAGAATTAGACCTCAGTGGTTTGTTATTTCTTAATCTTCGTTCCTTAAATAGGATCACGTGTGGTTGATAACTATTTCTTTGTCTTATCATGGGTAGAGAATCAACGAGATTCAATACTTTTTATCTTGGACAATATTATTGGTCACATGTGATTGCTAAGATTTAATACGGAGAATCGTGTGCAAGTACGCTTGTTCGATTTGCCCCCTTGGGAGGTTCATAAGCTTTATCATACCAAATCTTGCAAGTGGAACTAGTTTCCGGTATGGATAATAATGTTGAACTGTTCCTTGACCAAGGACAAAAGATATTAATTAACGGAAAGCTATTTCAGTGGCTTGAATTAATTAATGGGCTAGATAATCTTAAACACGGGAAATAATAACCGGGAGCCATATTGACTGTAATATGGGTTAAGATGGATAGTACAATATTAATTATGTAGTGGAATTAATTAATATTTATGGGCTTGAATAATATTGTGGCTCAATATTGATAATTCAAGATCCATTGGAAGGTCCAATCTTAATTCTCCTAAAGGCCCCCTAAGTAGCCCAACATATAGTCCAATAACTGAAAAATGTGTTTAAAATAAAATAAATATTGTTGCTTATTTTTTCCTAATTTTCGAAAATTATGGATAAAAGGGGAGAAAGATTTTCTTTGAATTTTGTTATGGAATGAGGATATGTATTCTTGGAATACAAGATTATCTCATTAAATTCAAGAAATCTCCCACTTGGTTATCCATAAAGCATATTTTTGAAATTTTGATAATTAAGGGAAAGAAAGATTTTCTTGATTTTCTTGAAAATATATTATGGAAGATATGTATTTCTTGAAATACAAGAATATCTCATAAATTCAAGAAGATTCAAATCTTGGATTCTTGCCCTATAATTTTCGAAATTAGTCCATAACAAAGAGTAGGTGGGATTTTGTGGAATATTATAATTATGGGAAAAAGAATATAGGAGATATATTCAAGATTTCTTGGAGATCAAGAAAAGATTTTCCCACATTGTTTTTGCCCTAAAAATTCGACCACCTCTACTCTATAAATAGGGGATGATTCTTTCATTCCCAAGTACAATTCCATGTGCTGGAAAAATTAGTAAATCCACAAAGGTGGTGCAACATAATTTATTTTCCTTTTGTTAATTGTTCGCAAGTGTCCTACCACCGGATAGTCGAGCAAGGATTAAGGGAATACTTGGGAAGTTCTTTTGGTGTGTCTAATAAACAAAGTCATTGCCATCCCAAGAGATACGTTCACATAAACTCGTAGAATTCCGCATGCGTAGGATTTACGTGATTTAATTATATGCATGATTTGTTGTTGAATTATTATTTGAATTAATATATGATTAATTCATGCTAGTAATAATTATGAGAATTAAATTTGTATTTAAATATTCATCCCGAATAGATCTGTGCAACTTATTCCCCAACAGAACCTTTATCATACCAAATCTTGCAAGTGGAATTAATTTTCCGGTATGGATAATAAAGCTGGGTTGTCCTTACTCCAAGGATAAAGATATTAATTAATATAAAGCTTTTCAGTGGCTTAATTAATTAATGGACTAAATAATCTTAAACACGGAAAATAATAACCGGGAGCCATATTACCATAATATGGGTTAAGATTGGATAGTGCAATATTAATTATATAGTGATATTAATTAATATAAATGGGCTGAATTATATTGTGGCTCAATATTGGAATTCAGAAGTTCATTGGAAGGTCCATCTTAATTCTCCTAAAGGCCCCTCAAGTAACCCAATTAAAGTCCAATAAATAAAAGGTGTTTAAAATAAAATAAATTCATTGTTGCAATATTTCCTCAATTTTAGAAAATAATTAAAGAAAAGAGGGAGAAGATTTTTCTTGAAAAGATTTTATGGAAAGGAGATAATGTATTCTTGGAATACAAGATTATCCTATAAATTCAAGAAAACTCCCACTTGGTTTCTTTAATAGGGAAATTTTCGAAAATAATAAGTAAGAAAGGGAAGAAATATTTTCTTGATTTTCTTGGAAAGATTTTATGGAAGATATGTATTCTTGTAATACAAGAATATCTCATAAATTCAAGAAAGATCCAATCTTGCAAATCTTCTTGAAAGTTTTCGAAAAAATAGGCCAAATAAGGGTGTGAGATTTTTGTGAAAAAATACACATGGAAAGAAGAATATATTGGATATATTCAAGATTTCTTGGAGATCAAGAAAATATCTTTCCTAGCCCTAATTGTGCCCAATATTTTCGAACCCCCTCCTCTTATATATAGGGGATGAATTTTTCATCTCCAACTAGTGTTCCATGTGTTAGAAATATTAGAAATCCACAAAGGTGGTGCAACAATATTTTTTTATTTTCCTTGTTTTATAAATCGTTCATCGGAGAACCTTCCACCGGGGTTATTGGACGAGGACTTGGGAATACTTGAGAAGGAATTTTGGTGGGTATCCAGATACTTGATCCTGTCTGTCTCAGATCGTCTCTCCAATAGGTATGTTTACGTAAACTCCTAGAAATTCCGCATGCTAGGATCTTTTACGTGAAATTTTATTTGCATGTCGTTGTTGGTTAATTATTATTTGAATTCACTTAGGTAAATTCATGTTAGTAATAATTATTAATTTAAATTTGTGTTTATGAGGTCATCCCGATAGATCCTGACATATGTTATCCCAACACCCGGAACAATCTCCCGATGGAGGCTCGTTGAACCCCCACTACTATGAGGATGGGGTTCTTGTGTCACCCTTGTCTCCTAGGCACCCCCACTTTGTCCACCACATTTGAGACACGGATACTGACGTACGTCCCTTGTCCCACAACCGCCTACTGGTGAGTCAGCCTTCTCGCCTCGCACCACCTCCGCGTCCCTACCCGGTCAGACGATCCGGGCCTCTTCGCGGTCGTGGTGGCCATTTTGGCTGGATTCCACGGGCTCTGCCAACTCCAAGTCTTCCTGCTCCGGTTTCTCTCCGCACACTGGACACAAACAACACATTTTTCTCCTCCACAACTCCATCCGTGGCAGCCCGGTCAAATTACTTGTTGATTCGAGAGCCTTACTAAACTTTATTGCCACGTCGATTGTCCGTCGTCTTGGACTTGTCGTGTCTCCGTAACCCCATCTCTTGCATATCGTCTCGGGGAGTGGACATGAGTTCCTCACGGACACCCTATATACGGACGTCCCAGTGAGATGTCAAGGTGCTTGCTTCCAAGTGAATTTTTATGGGATCCATGTGTACGAACACGGGGTCATCCTTAGCCTCCCTCGGCTGAAGAATATTAGTTCTTTCACCATAGACTGTTGTGCCTGCACTATACAATTCTGGTGCAACAAGGTGGGTATTCGCCCCCCACTCCTTACCACTTTCACTGTTACTCTGGCCGCCCCAACTTCCACGTCGCTGCCTTCCGCTTCGCCCTGCCTCCAATGCCAACCCTCCGTAATGGAGATTGAATCCTTTCGATTCGAGGTCGAATCACATCGAAAAGGGGAAGGATGATGAAGATTGAATCGCGAGATTCCATTTATATCATTATAATTATATGATATTTATTGCTTTTCGTTAATCCCTCTATATACTAATAGGGAGTTTTTTTTCCATGATGTGAACTCCATGTTAATTTAACCTATGTGTCATTCAATGAGCAATTGGAGTACACATGTCATTTTTCTATTTGGTTATTTTTATAAAAGAATCATATGTGTAATGAAACTTAAAGTTTTTGTGTATAATTAATTTCTAATTATTTAAGTATTTAAAATATGTAATTCATATTTATTACTTTATGTTTTATTTAACTATATAATATTACCCATTTATCTTTCTTTCGGCAATTTTTGTTTGACTTAATTTAATATAAATAAAATATTCATTCTAAATGTATTTTATCTTAGTGTGAATAATATTCAATTACAAATTTCTTAATAAATAATTTTATATTATAATTGCTCTTATGTATATCTAATATGTGACAAAAATATTTTATATTATAATTCATTCACTTTTAGTTTTTTTTCATTATTACATATTAATTAATTTATTAGTCTTTTCTTAGTTGATTTATTTTATTTTGATTTGTAGGTTTCAACTTCATATTAAAATGGATAAATAATATTTGACATAATAATCATATTCCAAGGTTTAAGAAAATTTACTATTTTACACCTTAAACAATTATTAATTCATATTTAGTGCATTTATACACATATTTATATTTTTAATTATAAATATATTATTTATTGAAAATGTTGCAATTTTTAATTAGAAAACCGCGTAACACGCGGGCACTAAACTAGTTATAGTATAAAATAAAGCTCCATAATTATATTCAATATGTTTTTACTTTGGCTAGGTCTTGTATGCACCGGGTGCACCGTGCACTCATGGTGCATTTTGGAGGCATGCAACTTGTTATGCTGAAAAGTGCGACTTATTGACACAGAAAAGTGCAACTGTTAATATGGGAACATAGTTGCATGCTTCTGTTTGAAATAGTTGCACATTTCTGTTTTGTATAGTTGCACGCTTCTAAAATGCACTATGGGTGTACGAGGGATTTTCATAAATGGCCTAGTCAAAGGCAAATTTATCAAGAATGACCTTACTTATACAAATATATAAAAAATAGCCTTCTTTTCACTAAATGATTTTAAAAATATATTTTATATTTTAGTTGTTTAGGTTGTTTAAG
This sequence comes from Stenogyne calaminthoides, assembly GCA_037126765.1. Taxonomy (NCBI): domain Eukaryota; kingdom Viridiplantae; phylum Streptophyta; class Magnoliopsida; order Lamiales; family Lamiaceae; genus Stenogyne; species Stenogyne calaminthoides. The sequence goes on from JBBCBC010000010.1 coordinate 4,391,186, forward strand.
TTGTTCATTGTGTATATTGTTTAAGTTGTTTATTAGTGTAGGATGTTCAAGTTGTTTACGTTATTTAAATTGTTCATTGTGTATGTTGTTTAAGTTGTTTATTAGTGTAGGATGTTCAAGTTGTTTAAGTTGTTTACGTTGTTTAAATTGTTCATTGTGTATGTTGTTTAAGTTGTTTATTAGTGTAGGATGTTCAAGTTGTTTATGTTGTTTAAGTTGTTCATTGTGTATGTTTAAGTTGTGTATTAGTGTAAGATGTTCAAGTTGTTTAAGTTGTTTACGTTATTTAAGTTGTTCATTGTGTATGTTGTTTAAGTTATTTATTAGTGTAGGATGTTTAAGTTGTTTAAATTATTTATTAGTTTGGGTTATTTGCATTGCTTATGTTATTAAGTTGTTTAAGTATGTTTATTAGTGTAGCATGTTAAAGTTGTTTGAATTATTTATAAGTGAAGGTTGTTTATATTAAGTTGTTTAAATTATTTGTTAGTGTATGATGTTTAAGTTATTTAAATTAACTAACATATAGAACATAGTCAATGAATATAGAAAATGAGTGTGGGTGACATGGTGTCAATGTAGAAGGACTTTCAATATCTTCGAATATGGCATATGAAGAATTAAACAACCAGATTGTTTAAACAAGAACCCATTTGTTTAAAGAATTTAATTTAAAAATAACCTTATCGTGAATCTTTTAAAAATAAGTTATTTATTCTATTTTGAAGACTTAAAATTCAAAATTAATGTTTTCCCACCTAAAAAAGAACTAATGTGAACTCCATTTAAACTTAATTTATGGACAATCTTAATTTCACAAATAATATCTAAGACTTAAACAATTTGGTTGTTCAAACAACTCGATTTTAAACAACCCCGTTGTTTTTCATTAAGATTAACTTATTATATTTTGAATACTTAAAAGTCAAAATTAATATTTCCTCACTTAAAAATAACTAATTTATATTTGGTATTTTGTTTGAACAACCTTAATCTCGTAAACAATACTGAAGACTTAAACAACTCAATTGTTTAAATAACTCGATTTTAAACAACCTTGTTGACTATCACTAAAAATAAGTTAACCATTCTATTTTAAAGACTTAAAAGACAAAATTGATATTTTCTCACTTAAAAGGAACTAACTCATACACCTTTTATGCTTCTATATGAACAATGTTAATCTCCTAAACAACGTTTAAGTTTTTAACAACTTAGTTGTTTAATCAACTCAATTTAAACAATTATATTGTTTATCATTAAAAAAATAATTATCTATACTATCGGTAAGACTTAATCGTCATAATTGGAGTTTTATCCCTTAAAAAGAAGTTAATTCATACTCCTTTGTGTGAACAACATTATCTTTTAAGAATGATTGAAGTTTCAAACGACCCAGTTGTTTAAACAACCCAATTCTATACAACTCTATTGTTTAACAATAAAAATAAGTCATCCATACAGTTTTTAAGACTTAAACATCAAAATTAAAGCTTTTTCCATCCATTTGAACTTTTGTTTGAACAATATTATGTTTTAAACAAGATTGAAGTTTTAAAAGCTAAAAGTTAAGTTTTATCACTTAAAAACATGTAATTCATACTCCGTTTGACCTTTCGTGAGAACAATAACGATGTATAAACAACACTGGAGTCTTAAACACCCAAGAGTTGTTTAAACAACTAAATTTTAAACAACCTCGTTGATTACTATTAAATAAAGGTTATCTATATCATTTTGAAGACTTAAAAGCTAAAAGTTAAGTTTTATCACTTAAAAACATGTAATTCATACTCCATTTGACCTTTCATGAGAATAATAACGAAGTATAAACAACACTGGAGTCTTAAACAACCAAGAGTTGTTTAAACAACTCAATTTTAAACAACCTCGTTGATTACTATTAAATATAGGTTATCTATATGATTTTGAAGACTTAAAAGCTAAAAGTTAAGTTTTATCACTTAAAAACATGTAATTCATACTCCGTTTGAACTTTCGTGAGAACAATAACGAAGTATAAACAACACTGGAGTCTTAAACAACCAAGAGTTGTTTAAACAACTCAATTTTAAACAACCTCGTTGATTACTATTAAATATAGGTTATCTATCATTTTGAAGACTTAAAAGCTAAAAGTTAAGTTTTATCACTTAAAAACATGTAATTCATACTCCGTTTGACCTTTCGTGAAAACAATAAGGAAGTATAAACAACACTGGAGTCTTAAACAACCAAGAGTTGTTTGAACAACTCAATTATAAACAACCTCGTTGATTACTATTAAATATATGTTATCTATATCATTTTGAAGACTTAAAAGCTAAAAGTTAAGTTTTATCACTTAAAAACATGTAATTCATACTCCGTTTGACCTTTCGTGAGAACAATAACGAAGTATAAACAACACTGGAGTCTTAAACAACCAAGAGTTGTTTAAACAACTCAATTTTAAACAACCTCGTTGATTACTATTTAATATAGGTTATCTATATTTTGAAGACTTAAAAGCTAAAAGTTAAGTTTTATCACTTAAAAACATGTAATTCATACTCCGTTTGACATTTCGTGAGAACAATAACGAAGTATAAACAACACTGGAGTCTTAAACAACCAAGAGTTGTTTAAACAACTCAATTTTAAACAACCTCGTTGATTACTATTAAATAAGGGTTATCTATATCATTTTGAAGACTTAAAAGCTAAAAGTTAAGTTTTACCACTTAAAAACATGTAATTCATACTCCGTTTGACCTTTCGTGAGAACAATAACGAAGTATAAACAACCAAAAGTTGTTTAAACAACTCAATTTTAAACAACCTCGTTGATTACTATTAAATATAGGTTATCTATATCATTTTGAAGACTTAAAAGCTAAAAGTTAAGTTTTATCACTTAAAAACATGTAATTCATATTCCGTTTGACCTTTCGTGAGAACAATAACGAAGTATAAACAACACTGGAGTCTTAAACAACTAAGAGTTGTTTAAACAACTCAATTTTAAACAACCTCGTTGATTACTATTAAATATAGGTTATCTATATCTTTTTGAAGACTTAAAAGCTAAAAGTTAAGTTTTATCACTTAAAAACATATAATTCATACTCCGTTTGACCTTTTTGAGAACAATAATATAAACAACAAGTCTTAAACAAAGTTGTTTAAACAACTCAATTTTAAACAACCTCGTTGATTACTTATTAAATATAGGTTATCTATATCTTTTTTGAAGACTTAAAAGCTAAAAAACAACTTAAAAACATATAATTCATACTCCGTTTGAGTCTTAAAAACAACCAAGAGTTGTTTAAACAACTCAATTTTAAACAACCTCGTTGATTCTTATTAAATATAGGTTATCTATATCATTTTGAAGACTTAAAAGCTAAAAAGTTAAGTTTTATCACTTAAAAACATGTAATTCATACTCCGTTTGACCTTTCGTGAGAACAATAACAATAAACAACACCGAGTCTTAAACAACCAAGAGTTGTTTGAACAACTTAATTTTAAACAACCTCGTTGATGACTATTAAATATAGGTTATCTATATCATTTTGAAGACTTAAAAGCTAAAAGTTAAGTTTTATCACTTAAAAACATGTAATTCATACTCCGTTTGACCTTTCGTGAGAACAATAACGTGAGTAAAGTATAAACAACATTGGAGTCTTAAACAACCAAGAGTTGTTTAAACAGTTTAATTTTAAACAACCTCGTTGATTACTATTAAATATAGGTTATCTATATCATTTTGAAGACTTAAAAGCTAAAAGTTAAGTTTTATCACTTAAAAACATGTAATTCATACTCCGTTTGACCTTTCGTGAGAACAATAACGAAATATAAACAACATTGGAGTCTTAAACAACCAAGAGTTGTTTAAACAACTCAATTTTAAACAACCTCGTTGATTACTATTAAATATAGGTTATCAATATCATTTTGAAGACTTAAAAGCTAAAAGTTAAGTTTTATTACTCAAACATATATAACTCATACTCCATTTGACCTTTCACGTTTACAATAACGAAATATATACAACACTAGAGTTTTAAACAACAAAGAGTTGTTTAAACAACTCATTTTAAACAACCTCGTAATTTACTATTAAATATAAGTTATTTATATTATTTCGAAGACTTAAGAGCTAAAAATAAATTTTATCACTAAAAAATATGTAACGAGAGTTGTTTAAGCAAAATATATACAACATCGAAGTACAAACAACACCAAAGTCTTATACAATTCCCTTCCAAATAACAACTAATTGAAAAATATTATCTTCTTAATCCATAAAAATAAAATCCCAAAAACTGCCCAAGACCACTGAATTTCCCTGATCATTCCTAGTTGTTTTTGTCGTGGCTGCAAAATAACAACTAAAAATATATTAAAATTTGTTATATATCAATTTTATTGAACCCTATAGGATAAAATCAGTAAATAGGAGAAATAAATTACCTATGGATCAAAATATGTAGAAAAAAATATCTGCTGCTAATTTCTTCCTCCATTCTATCATGTAACCGGGACGAATAAGGCTAACATCTTTTCTAGCAAGCAAAAACTCAATATATTTTATGGTAAACATACGTGTTCCCACTTTTGGATCAAACCACTTATCAACAGGGATAACGTACTCCATTATGCAAGACCTGTTACACGGAAATTTGAATAAGCAAAGAGTTATATGGTGTTAAATGAATTTCAGCTTCTGGCTATGAATGTGGCTGGAGATCGTGGCTATCAAACCAAATAGAAGACATGGAGGTTAATGTAAGGCAATCAGTCGACACTAATACCTCTTGGCTATGAATGTTTACAAGTGCATTGTACCCAACTTTAAGATAAACAAGCAAATAAATAATGCATGTTCTGCCTATCAAATATATTTATGCTTGGACAATCCAGAAATATATGCTCATTACACCAAAATTTTAAATTGAGGAAAAGTAACAAACAAATACAGGGACATTGCAAGTAAGCTGTTCATCATAACCAGTTTGGTTATAGAACTGTTCCAAGGTGTGTTTAATCATGATCATAGAACCGTTGATTCTTTATTTCTTATTTTCTTACTTGTCGATGTTGTATTATGATATATTATATACTGATAACACTCTGCTAGCAAGAACAATAGTTTCTAATATCAATTATCAAAGAGAAAAACAAATGAGTTACAAGGGATTAACACCACAAACGGCTATGAAGGAAATCGTATTCCAGGCATGAAAGAAAGCTTCTCATCTAGGGACATGATTAGGAGTTGAGTAGTGGATGCTAAGCACACGTTAATGATCTATACAAACATACATATTAAGAAATTCTTGAACTTAGAAGTCATTATTGTATATAACTATATAAGTATAACTACAAAAGATAGATAATAATAATTGACAAGCAAAAGGAAACTTGTAAATACAACAAGTATACTTACTGGAGATTGCATTTTAAAAAATATGACAAGTATACTTACATCCTCGTGCATTTTCTCTGGTGATGCTCTATTTGTCTCATTCCACTAAGGGTATAAATTTTCTTCCCCAGTCGATTCCCTATGTGGAGATAGAGACTTTCTGAAACACCGACTATATAAGGACCTGTATGACATATTTCTATGTGTGCGGGTTGATGAATGTATAATGTGGCTCTGCAGCATATTTATCACAATTCTTTGTACACCACAACCAACAACTATAGCTCGATAGGCCAAGATTAGTGTATTATTAAGTTAACAATTTTTTCTAGGATTGACCAATCAAAGACAATTTAGAGGAAAATCTTAGAAGAATTGGCGATCAAGCGGAGAGGGAGTCGCTAAAAAGCATTCAACCATAAGGCAAAAGAATGTTGCTTCTTGGACCAACGAAAGACTTAATAACACCATTTCTAGCTAATGCTACCCGAGAAACGAAAGATCCCATTTTTGCATTTCCAAAGATCAATCACTCAGATTCACCTCAAAGTTCTGATTTCTCAACCAACAACTATAACATACAACTTTATCTAGCAATATGGATTCGGTAAACTACAATTATGAATTACAATTTCTAACAATACTCTGCCATCAAATAAATAATAATATCAAGGAAAGACATTTGGAATTGCATGAACTGTAATTTCCCCTACTCTATCATTTACATTCAACCAAAATTCAACCATGATCCTATATATAGATTCATTAAAGCAAACCGCTTCACTTATCTCAGTGGATTAACAGTGGCTAGTATAGAATATAGATGCTAGTGGCGTTCTTTCGACTAGTGTTCTTCAGATAATGGTTCACTTTATTCTTCTGAATTCATTTTCCCTAATCTCCATTTACATATGAGAATAATTTCAAATGGTATTTGCTCATTCTTTTTTCACCAATCAATCAACTTTGGAGCCAACAACAGACCCCAATACCACTCTTAAACAAATAGTGTGCTATCCCTTACTCTAATGCTACAAAAAAACACAATATGTACAAGATAATATATCAATTCATGGGGAATTGGAATACGTGATAAAACATTGTTAGACAATCAAAAGAATACAACTACAATTATACAAGGTGAACATTGTTATTTCAATTTGAAAAAAAGAGGATGACGCACTCCAGAATGGTAACTTATATTGGTGAATGCTCATTCTTCAGTCTCATAATGATTGCTCATCATAATTTGGTGCATTGTCTTAGTGGGATTGACTAATCCTAGACTTGATTTTGTAGCTACCCAAAAGTATGATGAAAAAAGAATTCACAATTGAAAGTTGAAGCCCAAATAATTGATCTATATCACAGAAACAAGCATGAAGAAGCAGTAAAACTTTAAGCTTGAGGTAAAAATTAGCATCCGCGCAGGGAAAACCCCCTCTTGCCAAACAATTCTTACAAGAAGGGGAAGAAGAAAAAACAGGTTTCAATTGCACACCAAAAGCAAAATTTTTGTCATCGATAATGGAAATTATACTCAAGTCCTTTTTTTGTTAAGCCTTGACCCTCCATTCCAATGCCAATAAAAAGAATTAGGGATTTAAAATTTCAATAAGTCGTTGCATTCAGGACGGGGAAAAACTAAAAATATAAGGATGGGGAGTAGAGAAAAGCCTCAAAAGCAAAAAGGAGGCGTTGAAGATGAAGAGAAGACATTGAAGTCATTGAAGTGTACCTCTGAAGCAAACTGGTGAAAACGAGCTCTTTGAAATTTTCAAATTGATTGGGGCTTCACCATCAACAAGACTCTGTCCAGCGGTGAAGGTTTGGAGGTGGGAGTCGTTTTTTGTGGTGAAACTGAAGGTTGGAGGCATCAATGACAAAAAGGATTTGAGATTGAAAATAAATTTTCATGTTTTAATAATAATATTAAAGGAAATGAATGGTCAAAGGGTTGGAAGGCTAAAGTTAAATATGGTGCGGGTTATCCGGCCATATTTGATATATTCCACGTGAGTGTACGGTACACCCGGGTGCACATGAGACCCACTCTTTTACTTGACCACCAAATTTAGGAATTTCCCTTTTACGTACTTTATTTTCTAGTATAAATAGGTGCTCTATTTTAATTGTAAAGACACCTTTAAATATTGAATAATATACATTTCCAGGAATTCCCTGAGTACTTGAGACACAGTCTCACCCCTTTGCAGAGCGTATTACTGAAAGGTGCAACTTGTTTACACTGAACCATGCAATTTTTTTTTTCATATTAATAGTTGCACGGTTTAGTGTAAATAAATTGTATGGTTCTAAAGTGCATTATGAGTCAACGGTGTATCTGGATGCATACAAGACTTAGTCATTATATAATATTATTGTTCCAGTCTTTCCTTTTCTTAATAAACTCTGGATTTTTAAGAGTAACACTCATGTGAACTAGATCTATTACTAAACTCTATAACTCTATTTATTTTTTAAACAGTGATAGTGTTTATGCATAATAATAACATAGTTTGTGCATAACAGGGATAATGCGTATACATTATAGTAATATTAAAAAAAATGAGTTCACTTGGACCTTAGATTCACACAAATTTTCATCATCTCAAAATTTCATTTTCTGTATATTCTAATTTTATGTGTATTGAATGTTATAACCAATATCTATTAACACTTGATATATATTAAAATAAGGGTGAAACAACTTTTTAGTCACGTAACTTGACTTAATTTTGCTTTCAATCCTCCTATCTTTTTCACCTTTGAAATCAGTTCTTCAACTGCATATCCCTGATTTACTAAAGACGAATTATCCCCAATTCATATGGTGACTTTATTTCAAAATTTTCAATTTATGTGAGAAGTTATTTATGATATTATTATTAATTTTTTAATTTTTTAATCTCATTAATTTATTATTTAATTTTAATCTCCACCTTCCACTTATCTCTTATCTATTAATTATGAATCACTTCATATTCATGTGGTTTTTGAATTTTTATGAGAAGTTATTTATGATATTATTAATAATATAATTTTTAATCTCTAATATTATTTTTTCTAATTTAATATATGTCATTCAATCTTTTGTAGAATAGAGTTAATATAAATATTTTAATTCTTATCTTTTATCAATTTTTTTATCGCATCTGCCTAAGGACTTTCTTTGTCTGTATCCATTTTTTTTTTCGTCTAATTTTTTTCTGAACACATTTATTGGAAGATTCATAGAGGTTTATAAGGCAATTCATTTTTAAATATCACTCTACAATTTATTAATTTATACTCCGTTTTATTCTTTTTAAATATCACTATCATGTACTCGGCATACTACGCGAGTTTGAAAATAGTTTTTATATCATTAATTTTAAATTAAATATTTTAAATATTTAATTAGTTTGATTAATTCAATTATATACATAATTTTTATTTTATAATTATTGTATTTGCATATTTTCATTCATTTCTTATTCTAAATTACTCCCTCCCATTCTTCCTAATATCTTTTTAATCTATTAAAATATTTATATAATAAATACCGTTCTGATACTTTCTCCCTTCGTATGAGACGGAGTACAATTTATTACAATTAACACCCACACCTCCCAAAGTGTCAAAGCGTTAATGTCCAAATTACACTCTGTCTTATCGTGAGACGGTCTCACGCAAGAGTGCCTCATATCATATAAACCCATACTAATTAATTTTTATTATTATTTAAATTTTCTTATGCCAACATTAACCTTAATTTTTTATAATTAAATATTTATAACAATAATTATTATTGGTTGGGAAAATAATTCACACAACATATTTATAGAAAAAAAAAAATAACCATGAAAAGTAATCATGAGGAGTATATATGAGATAATAAAAGGTTAAAATGTGAAAACGACATGGATTACATACTAATTTATTTTGATTTTGTTCCCTCTTATCTGCAATCACATGTAACTTTATGGTTATAGAATTATAGGTGATGTGACATTTTCTATTTATAAAGAATACATATTAAATTTGAATATTAAAGAAAACTTAATAATCATTTAAAATTAATATAAAATTGAAAGTATTATAATAGTCAACTAAAACTTCCAAAAAAAAATTAAATTTTAAATATTAGAATCTAAAAAAATGGAGTAAAATCCAAAAAATATTTAAAAAATATCAACTAAATCTTCAAAATTTCTAAAAATCAATTAAAAATTCAACATCTTTAAATATCTTTAAAAAATAAATAAAATCTTAATAATATTAAAAAAGTCAACTAACTTTTTAGATATTTTTCAGATTTTAGTAAGTTTTAACGATTTTTTTTTATTTTTTTTTATTTTTTTTCCAAATTTTATTTAAATATAATAATATATAATTACAAATTATTATATACTCCCTCCGTCCACCAAAAGAATGTTTAATTTCCTTATTCGTCCGTTCACTAAATTGTGTTCATTCCCTTTATGGACACGATCATTTTATATTCACCCTTCAATCATCACTTAATTACTCAAATTGTTATTGTACTTACTCATAAAATTCAATTAATTAATAAATAGACCCCATAATACTATATGATATCATTTACTTTATCTACTTTTTTTAAAAAATTCGTGTCTAAAATAGTTAGCACAACTTTTATGGACAGAGGGAGTAATTAATATGCTCCTCTCTCGGCTATTGTCATCCGTGTAGATAACGTTTGATGATCATTTTCATTTTCCCTACAAATAATTACAATTTAATTTTTTATCAATAAAAAAACAAGTTTATTAAAGAAGATAGATTTTGCTCGGATCAATTGTCCAAAACTTCAAAGACCAATTACAAAGCACCAAAAATTTAAACGTGAACCAGCACCAACACCACAATTACAACTTTTGTAACTGCGTGTCTAATCATGATGACTATCAATTATGTTCACATAAGGTTAACAAAGTAGTAAACATAGAAAATAGTAGTCAACAAAGTTTATTTTTGTAGCTCATTTTTGGTCCAGACGTTAGTTGCCTGTCTAATTACTAACAAAATTTATTTTTTTTGTGGTGTCAAAGTGACATTGTTTGAAACTATACGTACTTAAAATTAATATAAAAAATATCAAAATACTTTAAACTATTAAATAAATTTACTTCATTAGAAAAATATAAAAAATTCGTTTGAGATTAGCTACAGCCAATTGGGCCTCCGCCATCGAAAGAAACGCGCCACCATTGGTCCACAGACAAAGGAGCGCATAGCCGGAGATCTCCCTTACGACGGCAACGACACAGGGTGAGAACATGGGATGTGGGTTGCATGCAAGAAACAAGGTGGGTTGGTTTGCTTTTAAATAGATTTTATCAAGTTTAGGTTTTCATTTTAGATTATTTATCAAATAAAATATTAAAATTTTCAATAATATGTTATATCTATTAAATTATTTAACTTAGTACGTAGTAGTTTTTATTTATATTAGTTTATTAATTAATGTATTATTTTCAAAATTTATTTAGATTTTTAATTTTTTTGAAATATTTTGTTTTCTAATTTTAAGAGGTTTTGATTTAATATTTTTTTCTAAAACAAGATCTCAAATAAATAATTTAAATAAATTACATTTAACACTCCTAAAAATTAATTATGTTAGTCTTTTGTTGATAAGAGAAAATTCATTAATAATAAGTGAGTTGGTACAAGGAGTACCATTTACAAACTATCAGTAACAAACACATGAAGCCAATTAACCAGTAAGAACAAATCTGGGATTTTCTAGCCACTCGTTGAACGATCAGTTACCCGTATCGGGAGATTTTGTCGAATACCAACTCCATAATCTGCCTTTGATCTCTTCCATAATCTTCTCCACATCAAAAGTTTTTTGGTTGAAAATCAAATTATTCATTTCTTTCCAAATGACCCAAACAACACAAATCCACAAGCTAATCGCAAGAGATTTTCCTTTCTTACCCACTAGGATTTCCGAATGAGATAAGAACTGCTTTACAATATGATTTTGGACTACCATCGGGATACCAAACCAACCGTAACACGCGTACCAGATTTTGGATGAATAATTATGTTAGTCTTTGGACGGTCAACTAACGTCCGGACCATAAGTGAGTAAAAATGTATATTTTCATGACTATTTTTTATGATGAGTGAACTAGAGTGACCAAAAGCGAAATAGAGATTAAGTTTGATGGCAAAGAATATTAGTGTCCATTATTTCGAGCTACAATATGTACTAACTTCAAAGAAATTACTAATAGATACACGTTTTTCAAACAATTACTAGGAACTACAAAATAGAGTGTAAGTTTACCAAAATACCCTCACTTACCCTTTTTCACCCACATATTTTGAATCTCATTCCCCCCAAGACATTCTTTCTATTTTTCGGTCCCCTATTTTCGGGTCGTCAGTTTTTTCCGGGTCATTATTTTGGAGACTATTTTCGGTCCTTTTTGGGTCTCTTATTTCGAACCCTTATTTTGATTTTTTAGGCCTCTACTTTTTTTAAACACTTTTTTATTTTTTGGCTTTTTTCGGGCCCATCCAATTTCAGGCTTTACTATTTCGTGCACAAAATTGCACATTCGCACAAAGAGATGCACATTCACACAAAAAATGATGTATATTCGCTTACAAAGATGCACATTCACATAAAATATGTATACTCGCACAAGATGCACATTCGCTCAAAAAATGTACATTCACGCTTATTTTACTAGTTCAAATAATCTCAAAATCCAAATTATCAGAATTCGTAATTTGTTCGTATAACAAGTCAAATAATCTCAGAATCACATTACTTAAAAGAAATCCAAACGTATCCGAAAAAAATGAAACATATTTGCGTCTAACCCTTCATCTTCGTCGTCATACTCGTTGTCTTCAAAGACCCGAAAAATTTGAAACAAAACTCAGAGAAGCGATAGGAATCGAACTCACTGAACTAGACAATATCGAGTTGCAAACTCAACAATTCTGGATGGATCGAGTCGCAAACTCATTGAGCCAACAGGAACTGAGACATAGATTCGGAGGAGCTCAGCAAACTAAGCGAACTCAACTAACCCAATTCTCAACTTAGAGAACAAACTCAGTGAATCCAGCCACCAACTCAGTGAAGCGAACTCAGTGACCTGAATCAGAATCGCTGCTCAGAACCCAACGGCAGCGAACCAGACGGAGACTCGGAATCGCGACTCACTTGTCTAGGATTCCAAATCTTGACGGGCCTACATTTAGGGTTCCCACCGCCGTTGCCCAGTCTTGGCCACCATATACGTGCCTCAGAAATAAATTTGAAAATTTAAGGAACCCAAAAATCAAAACCGAAGCACATAAATCCAAAAAAATATGCAGATAAAAAATTATAGGAAAAAGAAGCGACATACAATAGGACGATACATATTAACCATTTTATGCGTGACGACGATCTCCACGAAGAACATTTATTCCCCCTTTCGAACGAAGCGATCAGACGACTATGAGTCACAGAGAACAGTGGTGGCCCTATCGCCACCGGCCTAGAAAATCTGACGTTACCCAACATTATATGGATCGTCTATTTCGTAGTCGTCGTTGATATTTCGCCAATGGCTTAATATTTTTTTAGAGAGCTAAAAATATTAGAGAGAGAGGGATAATATGGGAGATACATAATGAAAGTGTGTATGTGTGTATTTTCAGAGTGTTGTTGAAAATGTAAAACAACATATGACAACGAAAGTATAAAAATGCAGTGCAAAGGATTTCGAAATTGTGTATAGTCTGTAATCCAGACTATACGAACCTCATGGTTAAAAACATCACTATAACAAGTAGTGAGATACATAAGAACCTCTTACAAGATCCTAAAAGGTGTAGTGAAAAACCACACACCAAAAATCAATCTATTCAATCAAGTAACTAGTGATCTTATTCAACCTAAAACTTGATCTAATAAGATAAACACAATATTGATGGGAGATATTGTATTCCCTCGACCAGTACAAATAGAATAGCATCGACCCTCACACTCCTACAAGATACAAACACTCGGTTGTTCTCTCGGTTGTGTCTCGGATGTTACTCTCTAAAGTTTGGAGTAGAGCAAATGGTATTTCACTTTTCCTCAAACTTAAATGTCGACCAATGTAGTGTATTTATAGACTTTCGGATCAACTGCATTGTCCTATCCATTAGGCTTGGATAACCTTGAACATCTCCTCCACTATCTCCATGATCTTGGTGTAACCACCCATGATCTTTCTATTCTCACTCCACCGCAGTGCAACCGCTTGACAATATCCGAATTTGTCTTCAATCTATAATGTAGGAAACATAGAAAAACACATCTGTAAAAATGGAGTCAGTGTTAGGAGAAAGGGAAAATTTATGATGTTGTGCAGAATGTTGTCCAACATATGGAACAACATCCGTGCAACATCAACAAACTCCCCCAATTTGGCCTTTCTACTACAACACACCTGATGTTAAAAAACAACATCTGAACTTGTGTCAGGAAAGAAACAAATAATAGTCATTCAGAGAACAACTACTATTCAACCAAATCATAATTTAAAAACAAACAACAAACACAAACACTAAGTACATCAGTACTTAGGCCAAAATATCCAACAACATAAAGTAAATGACATAAACATAAACCTATCATCTAGTTGTCCATTAACAAAGTTTATAAAATAAAAATCAGTAAATAAAATATTACAACACAGAAAGGAATTTTTATAGTGAAATATAGGGAAGGACTGGACCATTGGAATGACTGCATCTCCATAATTTGTAAATCCTCCCCCATACTTCAAAAACTCCCACTGTCTTGAACCTGTTCACCAGTTATCAGCACCATATAGCTGATCAATGATAGCAACACTCTCTGGAGACATACTCTCCATGTTAGGAGTCTTCTTCAGCTCATCCTCAGTGTCATCAGGGATATCATCTTCAACTGGTTCAACTTCATCAGGTACCATCTGTTCATTAGCAGCATCAACTTCAAGTGCTTCCTCCACAACTTCCTTTACCGCATCATTAACAACATCTTGGACAACATCATCAACCTTTATGTCATCAGCAGTATTTTGATCATCTTGTGTAGCATCACCATCAACGTCCTCAGCAACATTATCTACAACATCTGGTTGGTCATCCTTCTCACCTGCATGGCCAGATGGACAAACTCCATCATCACCACCATCATTAGGACCATCATCAGGTGATCCTCCCCCTGTTGGAGTAGAAAGCAGGCTTCTCCAGAAGGTTTGCTGTTTAACTAGAGCATCTATACTATGCTGGATGGATTGAATTTGATTAGTAATGAAAGAATTTGAAAAAGTTACAGAGGGGATACCAGCATGTCTTGTGATTTTGTAAGGAATGTTTCCAACAGAATGGGCAACATTCTCTTTCTGTTGTTCAGGTTCCTTCATAGGTAGATCAACCACACGGTTACCAACATTCAGAACTGGGGAAATCCCAAAACTAGGGATAAAGCCACTTATCTTTTCTCCTCTAGGTCTGTCAAACTCCAACTTATCCAAGAACTGATATATTAAACTTGGATATGGAAACATCCCACCATCACCATGTTTTCTAGCAAGAGACATCATATTATCGAATATGATTTGTCCCATATTGAACTTGTTCAGATGAACAATCTTATATAGCAGGAAAACCTGTTCTTTAGTAAGCACAGTGGAGTTGAGACCAAAAGTTTATGTATCACAGAACAAAGAGAAGTCAATTTTGCAACTAAAAATTGCAATGTCCATCCAGGATATCTTCCACCCGTTATCACAGACATAACTTCCCCAATATCTAGATCAATACTTTCTTCCTCCACATTCCTAGTCCTTAGGAAAATATTGATGAGTCTAGGAGTGATGGTAACAACATTATGCCTAAACCTTACTTTCCCATAATTAGAAGATTGTCTATCACCACAACTCTTCTTCAGATTAACATAGAATTCAGCAACCCAAGGCACATAGTATGGTTTAGCATATTGAAGAGCATGTAAGAGGGATCTACTCTCTAGAAATCCTATCATATTGTTGGCTTCAAATTCAGAAAGTTGAATGATCCTTTCATCAACAATATACCTCTTCAACATGGTTTTCACAATTCTAGACTTCCTATCAAATTCAATTCTGTCACCAGGGTCTGAGTCAAGCATTGTTACCTCATCAGAATCATAAGAATGATCAAACTCAAGAGCAACTTCATCATCAGCTTGTGCAGGCTCCTCTGCTTCAAACTCACTATCTTCCTCAGGATCCTCTGCTTCAAAGTCCTCTTCCTCAGAATCATCTGTCTCAGCTTCCTCATTCTCAGAGTCCTCTTTCTCAGAATCATCTTTCTCAGCATCTTTAGATAGTTCTGCAGCATCAGAAGCAACATTCACAGATGGTTCATTTCTCCTATTGATTAGTTTCTCTTTCTTTGCCATCAATTCCTCCATTGTTAAGTCATCATCTTAATCTTTTGGCTCAGCAACAGGAACTTCTGGAATCTCCATCTCTTCATCAGAATCTTCCACTTGGATTGGATCATCAACACCACCATCAGTCCTTTTGGGGCGTTTTCCAGTGTAATCTACTTTCTTACCAAGGTTCTTTTGAGACACTCTCATTTTTCCCCATTTTCCACCTCTTCTAGGGGCTAACAGCTTCTTCCTCAGCCAAATGTTCTTCAATTTCTCCACCATTCCTTCTGAATCGGAGGAATCAACATCATGCATTTCGACATCGGCTGTTTGAGTGGTATTTTCAGCGAGTTTAGGAGAAGGTTCATCAAGGATTTCTGTGGCCACGGGTTTTGCAGAGAGATTGTTGGGAGATGAATTTAATAAAGAGATTTTGATTAGATCCCAAAACCCTTGAGTATGACATGTTCAGGATAATCTTGATAGACTGAGTCAGGATTCAGTATAGAGTGTTCAGGATGTTATCTTCACCATGTATAGTCAGCAGATATAGATCAGGTTAGATTTTGAAGATTCTGAAGACTCAGTAAGTTTCTGAAGAAACTGAAGACTCAGTAAGTTTCTGAAGAAACTGAAGACTCAGTAAGCTGCTGAAGAAACTGAAGACTCAGTATGATACTGAAGACTCAGTATGACACTGAAGACTCAATATGACACCGAAGACTTCATTATGTCATCAAGACTCAAGATTATGTCATCAAGACTCAAGATGACACAAGACTCAAGATGATACATAAGATTCAAGAAGTCATCAAGTCATCAAGACTCAAGAAGTCATCAAGACATCAAGACTCGTAAAGATAATCAAGACTCCTAAGACATCAAGACTCGTAAGATTCTCAAGACTCGTAAGACATCAAGACTTTAAAAAGACATCAAGACTCGTAAGATATCAAGACTTTTAAGATATCGAAGACCCAAAGAGTTATCGAATTTCTCTTTTCAAGAAGATATCGAATACTCAGTATAACCTGAATGTTCCGAGGCACAGAATAATATCTATCTGAAGACTTCAAAACTGAGAAAAACGTGAATATTCAGAAAAATAGATATTGCCCAAGACATTCATATGCAGACAAAAGGAACTAAGTCTAAGTGTTGTTTAAGGTTATCTCACTCAGAGAGATTGAACAAAAAGAGTCGTTATGTTTGTCTACATTTGTTGAAGACAAGAACCAATCGTAATGAAGATAACACTGCATTTTTATCGACCTTCGAAAGCGACGGTGTCCTTCAAAGCATGTCAAGAGTACTATGTTCGCATCGCAAAAAGTGTTGATTGGCTACATGAATGCATATTTCCTAAAACATGCAAGGGAGTATTCAAACCCTAAATATAGCCGTTCATCAAACACCATAAGAGGAAACTCATGAAGCTATCTCCTCCAACGGATAGTTTTTCAAAGAGTGACCTTGGTGAAGTTGCCTATAAATACTAGTGATCCTTTACATTGAGAGGTTACGGGAAATTTGAAAGCAACTCAAGAGCTCATTCGTATTATTGCAAATTGAAGCACTCGAAAAACCTAGAATTTTCCAAGTGTTTCACATTGAACAGAGCTCATTCACTAAGCCTAGATTGATAAGAAATATCAAGCTTAGTAGAGATATCCTAGCCTTTGCATTGCTCTTATTGTAAAGGATATCTCATCCTAGTTGGAAACCAACCTGAAACTCAAACCCTTTGTAAGGAAGTTTGTGTGTGTTTTGTTGGTGAATTGGAGTTGTAAAGAGTTAGTAAGATACAGTGAGTTAGCCAGAAAACTCTAGAGAAGAAGTTAGTAAGCTACTTGTGGTAGTCTGAACACTTGTGTGTGTTGAGTTAGTAAGCTGTAGTGAGTCAGCCAGGAAACTCAAGGTAGAAAAGTGAGTAAGCTATAGTGAGTTAGCCAGAAAGCTTTAGGAAGTGGTTAAGGAATTTCTCAAATGTACATAAGAGAAGGTCGGAGAGAGTGGATGTAGGAGCTTGAGTCTACGAACCACTATAATTGTTGTGTTGTTTTGCTTTACATCTTTGCATTATTATCAATGTTGCATGTTTTTCCTTTGAAAGCATAATTCATCGATATTGATTGGAACCAATCCACTGAACTTGCATCAAACTGATCACATCCTTAATCACTGTTTCATTAAAAGGAAGATTTTCAGCAAAGCTAAAAATGTGTATAAACTTAGGGCCAACCATTCCGCACACTTGAGTAGCTAGAACAGATAGTTACCAAACTGAACTAACTCTATTGAGGCTTCAGTAAGATAGTTATCTGATCCAAGCGGCTCAGGATCTCTGATAAACTCAGGCTCAGTTGGGCTAATCAAGGAAGCTTCGACGAAAGCATTTCGGGATCATTGTCTCGATGAGACTTTGACTCGGCATAGAAATAATCAGGCTTCTCGAGGGCCAAATCACCAGGATAACCTGACCCATCTGACCTCAGTGAAAGAAAAGTTTTAAAAATCACTGAACACGTGTATTCCCCCTCCATACACGTGTGAGACTCGTTAGCACCGGGACCAACAAGTGGTATCAGAGCAGTAGTTCAATTTGACCACTTGCTTTGGTAGCCATAGTCTATTTTGCTGAAAGACTCTGGTGGTCTACTGAATAGATTTGTTTGCTGATATCTTACAAGGCTCAGTCATCATGCCTTCTAAGAAACTTCCTATGTTCTCTGTTGAGAGCTATGATCTATGGAGATTAAGAATGCAGGCTCATCTGTATTCAAAACATGAAAGAATGTGGAGAGTGGTTTCTGAAGGACCATTCAAATTTACTGTTGTGAATCCCAGAATCACTGATACTGAGAGGAATGATCCCAGAGATGAATTTCCAAAATCTGATGATCAACTTACTCCTGATGAGAGAAAGTTAGTCAATCTTGACTACATTACTAAAGTTACTTTATATAGCACTATTGATGATGGTGTTATGGGGATGATTTCTCACTGTGAAACTGCAAAAGAAATATGGGACACACTTGCTGTTATGTGTCAAGGCACAGATCATATTAAGGAAAACAAACTTTCTGTTGCTATTGGAAAGTTTGATAGCTTTGAAATGGAAGATAGTGAATCCATTGACAAACTTGAGGTCAGATTCACTAGCATCATGAATGATCTGAATGCTCTTGGGAAAAGATACCCACAGAGAGAAGTGGCACTGAAAATTCTTAGAGGATTATCTAAGAAATGAGACATACATGTTGTGGTGATTGAAAACACCAAAACCATTGATTCCATGCCATATCAACAAGTTTTTTCTAAACTGAAAGCTTATGAGTTTGTGATTGACAAGAAATCTAAAAAATCTGACAGCAAAGATGATTCTTCATTTAGCAAGAATGTGGCTTTCAAAGCCAAAGAGAAATCCTGTAAGACTAGAGAGTCTGAGAACTCACTTGCCAAAATTAGGATGAGCAGGAGGATAAGCTAGTACTGATGGCAATGAGGTTTGAAAGACTCAATAGCAGATATGGAAAATATAAAAAATATTACAGGAATCACAGGTACAAGAGAGACTCAAAAGCTGAGGACAGATACACTGAGAAAAGAAAGGACCAGAAAGCTGAAGGATCCTCATCCAAGAAGAAGGACTCCAAGACCAAGGAGGAAAGTGATCAGGATGATGATGCCAACAGATCTTTACAATTTGTCGGGAAGAAAGGTCACTTTTCGATATGACTATCCCCGAGCTAAGTGCTAAAGAAAGAAAGGAAAGACAAGCCAAGAGAGACAAGAAGTTCTCCAGCAAGAAAGCTATGGTTGCTGAGGAAGAAGAACATTTTGAAGAAGGTTCAGTTCCTCGAGATGAGATTTTCTCGAGATAGTGGCGGGGTGATGATGGTATATCATCTTTATGGCTGTGGAAGAGGTAAATTCTTC
Organism: Stenogyne calaminthoides; assembly: GCA_037126765.1. Taxonomy (NCBI): domain Eukaryota; kingdom Viridiplantae; phylum Streptophyta; class Magnoliopsida; order Lamiales; family Lamiaceae; genus Stenogyne; species Stenogyne calaminthoides. The sequence goes on from JBBCBC010000010.1 coordinate 4,410,961, forward strand.
TATCTCTGTTGTTGCTCCTACACAAGCACATGGGTTCTCAAGTTCAACTGTAAACAATAACTTTGACCTGATGGATTCTTTTGAGAATCTTATGAAGAACTATTCTGTGTTACAACAACTGCTCACTGAAACTCAAGAGCAGAACAAGGAACTGACTGCTGAGAATTTGAAGTGGAAAGACTCTAAAAATGCTGAGATCACTTCTCAATTGATGGGAACTACTGATGAACTAGATGTTCTGAAAGTACAACTCTCAGAAAAAGAGATGGTGATAGAGATCCTGAATGGAAAATTAGAGAAATCCACTAAAGAGATTCAACTTATCAGAACTGAGTTCAATGACCTCTTTGAGAAGCATAAAACTCTAAACAAATATTAGGATAGTGCGCAGAGAAAGTTAGCTCTATTGAATTCTGCATCTAAAGTGATAGATGAAATTCAGAGTTATCAAAGGCCTGCAACTATAAAAGCTGGACTGGGATACATTCCAGGGGGAACCTCACAAGGTCTTCTGAATGCTGCCTCTAGTAGCACCAAGACTGTCTTTGTTAAACAAGTGGCACCTAATCTTCTTACTGAAGAACTGCCCAGAGTTTTAGACAAGGGTAAAGGACCTATGGTTTCAGAAAAATTGAAGGTTCAGGGAAGAAAGCCCAGACCTCAGGAAAAGGCTAGAAAACCTGACCACTCAGTAGGAAATCTTCAGGCCAGTACTTCAAAGCCCCAGGCTAAGAATACCAACCTAAAGAGATCTACACTGAACCATCAGAGGAATTTTCAGAAGAGAAACACTCAGCAGAGATATTCTCAACTGAAAAGACCAAGTCCTCAGATTACTGAAAGACCCCAATTTCAGTACAGGCAACCTAAACCCCACTTGCCTAAGGGTAAAGGTTTCCTGAACCCAAGTCAGCAGAGACAGAGACCAATTGCACAAAAGCTAAGGCATTTGAACAAAAGGCCTGAACCCAAACTCTAAGGCTCATGTTCATGTTAAGGCTGGCACTCATACACAGGATACTGTCAAGGCACCTAGGGTGGTGAATGTGTATGTAGATGTTTATGGGAGACAAATCAGCCACTCTAAAGTAATTAGAGTTGTTAGGCAGATTTGGGTTCCAAAAGGTACAGCTAACCTGGTAGGACCCTACACCAAATGGGTACCTAAGAACTGATATGTTTTTCAGGTGAAGAAAAAGGGCACTGAGCTGAATGAAAACAACATGGCACTGATGAGTGGAAATGAATTGGCTCCTGCTGTATGGTATCTGGATAGTGGATATTCAAGACATATGACAGGATATAAGCAAGTAATCACTGACTATGTTGAGCAAAAAAGCCCTCAAATCACATTTGGAGACAATTCCAAAGGACAAACTGAAGGATATGGAACTCTTGAAGTTGACTCTGTTCATATCCATGGTGTTTCATATGTGTCTGGTCTAAAGCATAACTTGCTTTCTATCAGTCAATTCTGTTATAAAGGATTCAGTGTTGAGTTCTCAAAGAACTTATGTTATGTGAAAGACAATTCTTCACAGAAAATTGTACTGACTGGTACTAGAAAAGGAAATGTGTATCTTGCTTATTGGAGTTCAACTCCTAAAGATACATGTTTGGTTGCAAAAAGTTCCACTGATACCAGTTGGTTTTGGCACAAAAGAATGAATCACTTAAACTTCAAAACCTTGAACAAACTTGTAAGATTAACACTTGTGAGGGGGTTACCCAATGAAGTGTTTAGTAAAGATCATGTATGTGATGCTTGTCAGAAAGGAAAACAAATCAGAGCATCTTTCAAAAGCAGAGTAGATGTTTCTACTGATAGAATACTACAACTGTTATATATGGATCTCTTTGGTTCAGTAACACCTGTGAGCACTAATGGCAGAAAATACACACTTGTGGTAGTTGATGACTACTCTAGATACACATGGGTCATATTCTTACTCAGTAAGAAAGAGACTCAGACAAAAATGCCTGAATTACTGAAAAGGCTCAGTACTGAAAAGAATCTGAGTGTGGTCAAAATCAGATCAGATAAAGGAACTGAGTTTATCAATAATATTATATCTGATTATTTTGCAGTAAATGGAATAGCTCATGAAACATTAGCTGCAAGGACCCCACAACAGAATGGTGTTCTTTGAAAAGAAGAAATAGGACTCGAAAGTAGGCTGCGCAAGGACAATGATTCTTTGGTCGATATTCCTAAAAGATTTTTGGTGGGTTATCAACACCGCACGCTACTCTCGTAAACAGATCCATCTTGACCAAGAACCAAGGAAAAACTCCATATGAGCTGTGGAATGAAAGGAAGCCTCTTGTTTCTTTCTTTCGTGTGTTTGGTTGCAAGTGTTTCATACACAATAATGGTAAAGATCAGTTGAAAATGTTTGATAGCAAAGATGATGAAGGGATATTCTTAGGATATTCTGAAGTCAGTAAAGCCTTCAGAGTTTACAACTGTAGGACTCTTATTGTGGAAGAAACACCTCATGTTGTTTTGGATGAATCTACTTGTGTTCAGAAGAAAGCAGGGAACATGACTCGGGGAGAAGCGATCAAGAGAATCACCGGACTTAGTCCGAAAAAAGAATGATAAAGCATCCTCTCGAACACGAAAAAGAAGATGTCGGTCACTTTCTATGAATGGAGTGAATCGGACTCGAAGAAAAGAAGTTCGAGGATGGAAAAACTTCGGGATGGTGAGACTCGGGATGGAAATTCTCCACTGAAGGAAAGCCAACACACCTGAGGTTGACCAATCTGAACATACACCGGTTCGGACTCGGTATGTAATGCCGATGAAGATGTGGTCATAAGTTGAGGCAAACTCGAATCTATCAATCAAAGGGGAACAAATGTCTCTGGCAATGTTCTGAATGGAATTTCCCCCGAGGAAGATGATTCTCTTTCTCCTTTTCTATTGTTCCCTGAATTTAATGAACTACCTGAACCTAACATTTATGATGTTGAGGATACTACTGAAGGGGGAACATTCAGGAGAAAATGGTTGGATAGTCATCCTAAAAGTTAGATTGTGGGTGATCTATCAGATGGTGTCAAAACAAGAAGGTTCCATGGAGAAAGTGCTTTTTATGGCTGCTTTCTATGAAAAAAAAAGAACTCATTGAGATTGAAGAAGCTCTACAAGATTCATTTTGGATTCTTTGCTATGCAAAAAAAGAGCTGAATTAGTTCTCAAGGAATGAAGTTTGGGAGCTAGTGGATAGACCTAAGAGGCACAATGTGATTGGAACTAAGTGGGTGTTCAAGAATAAGAGAGATGAAAACAACAACATTGTAAGAAACAAGGCAAGGCTAGTTGCACAAGGTTATTCCCAAGAAGAAGACTTGGATTATGATGAAACCTTTGCTTTTTGTTGCAAGACTAGAAGCCATCAGATTGTTTCTTGCATATGCTGCCCACATGAAATTCATAGTCTATCAGATGGATGTGAAAAGTGCATTTCTGAATGGTGTGCTTAAGGAAGAGGTTTATGTGGAACAACCTCCTGGTTTCAGACATAATGACCAAGTTTACAGGCTCAGGAAAACCTTGTATGGTCTTAAACAAGCACCTCGAGCATGGTATGATACCCTTTCTCAATTTCTTACTGACCATGGTTTTATCAAAGGAACTGTTGATAGGACTTAGTCCAGGATAGAAAATGGGAAAGATATCTTACTTGTTCAGATTTATGTAGATGACATCATATTTGGATCTCCAAATCAGTTGTGTGAAAAGTTTTCTACCCTGATGAAAGGAAAGTTTGAGATGTCAATGATGGGGGAGATGAATTTCTTTCTTGGACTTCAGGTGAAACAAACTAAGAAAGGAATTTTCATCAATCAAGCAAAATACACCAGAGATCTGATTGCAAAGTATGGTGTACAGAATTGCAATGCAGTTAGAATTCCTATGAATACTAACTACAAGATGGATCCCGATCACGAAGGCAAATCAATAAATCACATCGATTATAGAGGATCATTGGATCATTTGCTATATCTCACAACAAGTAGGCCCGATATTACATTTCTTGTTTGGGATATGTGCAAGATACCAAGCTAATCCTAAATTTAGTCACATGGAGGTCGCCAAAAATATTATGAAATATCTTAAAGGCTTTGTGAATAGAGGATTATGGTATCCAACCGATGATAACCTTGAATTAACTTGGTTATTGAGATGTCGATTATGGAGGATGTAGAATTGACAGGGAAGTCTACCACAGAACTTGTCAATTTCTTGGAAGTAAACCGATATCATGGTTTTCAAAGAAACAAACCTCGTGAGAGCAACCAAGACTCTTGAAATTTGAATACATGGTGCAGGAAGTCATTTAGTTGTGCATGATTCTTTGGCTCGACAACAATTGAGGGATTATAAGATAATAACCAATGAAGTACCTATATTTTGTGATAATAATAGTGCAATTGCTATTACACAAAATCCGTATTGCACACCGGATGTAAGCATGTTGATATCGGACATCACTTCATCGGAGATCATGTTGAGAAGAAAGACATCGAATGGAGAAAATTCATCGATAATAAGAGAGTCGATATCTTGACTAAACCTTTCATTTGAATCAAGATTTCGTGAACTATCGATTGAATTAGGTATGTTGGATCCGGTGGATGAAGCAAATCTGAAATATTGAAGGTTTTCGGATGCATGAAGTTTTTCAGATTTTCGAGAAACTCGGGATAAAATTGAAAATCTTGAACTCGAGTCTTGGGAAACTCGGATATATCAAGATCAAGATCAGATATATTATCTTGACCGCCAAGATTTCAAAGATTATCTTGACCTCGTTCAAGATTTCAAGATTATCTTGACCTCGTTCAAGATTTTCGATTATTATCTTGACATTATCAAGATCAAGACTTTCAAGACTATCTCGACCTCGTTCAATACTCAGTATTATACTGACATTTTATCAAGGTCAAAACTCAGTAAGACTGATGGAGGAAATTAGCTTGAAGAAGTATTGACTCATGCAACACATTTATTGTCTAACTGAATCTCAGTAATCATTTGCAATAAATAACATAATACCTGAAGGAATATTTAGACGGGACCTTTGAAATACACGAAGAAAGTCAATGGTCTGCAGGAACAGTAATTAAATGCACTGTTCATTAATCACCAATAAGGTTAAATTAGCGGCGTTATATTTGTGAAATCGTCCTTTCATATACCCGATTTAGTCGGTTTTTAATCTCGACCATCGATTTCTTCATCTATACGATTTTCCATGAATCAAAATCCTATATATCCATTGAAGAATTCCTTCAAAGCCCAATTCCAAAAACCTTCATCTTCTCAAAACACTCTGCTTCAAAAACTTTCGATTGCCCAGAAAAATCATCATCTTTCTCAAAACCCTTCACAAAAATTCTTCAAAAATGACGTTCTCTGTATACGACAAGCTTGCCATCTCTAACAAACCTTGGTACGAATATGTCGTATCTCTCGAAATCTCATCAAACGCAACACACAAAGAGGAAGCGTTGCATATGATTCGATTATCAAAGCTCACTTGCCTGGTTGCAAATCAACCAGAGGCAGAATACGCAAAAGTGGTAATAGAGTTTATCTCGAATTTGAAATTAGATGATGAGGATTGTATAGAATCGCAGATTACAGTCTCTCATTTAGAGCATAGTTCAAAGTATGTGGATTTTGTTAGGGAATTGTATATCATTCCTAAAAATCTCAATGCCATATATGAACTAAGCGATAGAGGAGAAGACCCTACAATGTATATGATGGGTAGGGAGCAAGAATATCTGGATAGGATTGCAGAGCATCCAGTTAAGTTCGAAGCAACTCTGAATAAAAGGCATTTAAAGCCTAAATATCGAGTATTGCTGGACATTGTGAGTAAATGCATAATGAGTAGGTCCGGTAGCTTTGAACAGATAAGCACGCCGAAGTTGAGATTAATGGCGGCAATTGAAGATTCACCCACCACTGCATTCAACTGGTTACATTATTTAATCAAAGTGGTGAGTGATCAAGCTAAACAAGTACAGAAGGTGAATGGGTCTGTTTTCATCAAAGGGAAGATCCTTCATGCAACCAAGATTGCATATATCTTGGAAATGTGCAGAGAAGAGGAGGACATCTTCGCCAATTCCTCACCCTTTCCAAAGTCAAAAATTCTGTTCAAGCCAACAACAACAAAGAAGACTTTGAAAGGAATGAAAGAGAAAAGCTCGAAGTCTCAGGAGGAGACCGCTGAAGAAGGAGCTGTTGAAGCCCAACAAGCCATGGGGAAAGCCCTGATGGAAGTGAAAAGAAAAAAGGGAGAAAAACTGAAGAAGAAAACACTGGCCCCTCAGAAACCCAGAAAACTTCAAATTATTACTGAGGAGGAGGTCAGTGACACTGAGGAAGTCCAACTCAAGGCCGCCAAGGACCGAAATCTCCACCGCAAGTTCTCGCTCAGTTGTGACAATTGTGACAGAAGAAACCGAGGAAATGTGTTTTCTTCCGAGGTACACGGAACTTCTCTGAGCTCAGATAGAATTTCTCAGGAAATATTCAAGGGACCTCAGGTTCCTACTGAAGAGATACCTATTCAGACCTCAGATCAGATCGAACCTCGTGAGTCAGCTGAATTTGGATGCTCCTCGAAAGTGAACCATTTTCAATCCTCAAAGACTTAAACTCATTCAATCTGATCCTATTGATCCTGAGAGCCCAAAGATGAAGAAGGGAGAGGCAGAAGAAACTGAATGGCGCAAAGAAGGGGGAATCGGTTCATTTCGATGAGATACCTCGAAATGAAGCTCATATCCCCGACCTTCAATATCTCTTCTTCGGACTTCGTAACCACGTCTATATCCTGAATCAAACTCTTCCAGAGATGCTGAATATTGCCTCCTTCAGAGGAGAGGACTGGTGGAATGCTGAGACTGCTGTTTTGACAGAGTTCTCTGGATTCAGGAAGACAAAGCTCAGGATGAAAAATGTTGATTTTGATGAGCTAGTCAAGAAGAAGGTGGCTGAGAGAAAGGAAGTTGATGTTGATGCCTCCAGCTCTAAGGATCAAGATAGAGAGGGAGACAAACAAGAGGATCCTGAAAATCAACCTCAGATGGAGAAAGAAACTGATGCTGGACAGACTGATATCTCACATCCTCAGACTGAAGTTAGCACTCTTCAGGTATCTTTTGGCACTATTAAACATTATGCCAAAGCTACTGAAGTTCCTATCTTTAAATCTGTTATGTCTGATATGCAGACTGAGGCTCAGGTGGAGCACCCAGCTCAGGTGGACAAAGTTGTATACACTCCAGAGATTGATCTCAATCCTATCTTGGAGAAATTGGAGAAGATGGTGCCAATGGTGGAGAAAATGACCCAAATTGAAGAAACCTTGGCAAGCCAATCTCAGAAGCTGGAAAATCTAAGTTCATCTTCAGACATCCTGCAACTACAAACATCTCTTGCTGATAAAATGACTACCTTATAAGGAAAGGTTGATGTAGTCAAAGTTGAGCTCGATGCAGAGATGAAGCAGATGTATCAGGAAAGAACTGCATATCTTGAAGCCAAGCTGGTTGAGAAGAATGATCTGATGATCAAGACAGCTGTTGAGGAAATGAGCTCTATGCTCATGACCAAGATGACAGATATGATGCAAAATGTCTTCTCAAATCAGTTTGCACCTCTTTCTGAAGAGTTCTCAGTAGCTAAAAATCATATGAAGAGGTTAGAAGATGAGCACGATCAGTTGGCAGGGGAAGTGCACAGTATAAGCAAAGAGCAATATCATATGGATACTTCACTCTCTCAACTTCTTCCAAGGTATGGTGCCAAAAAGGGGGAAAGGTCAGGTGGCAAACTTAGTGAATTGTTGGCACAAACCTTGAAGAGAAAGGCTCAGAAAGAAGCTGAAGAGAAAATTATTGCTGATGCCTTAAAAGAAGTGGAAGCCACTGAGAAGCTCAAGTTCAAAGAAAATGAAGAACCTATCTACACTCAAGTATATGAGAAGTAATTTCTGAGAAACTGAGTGGTAGAAGGATGGTGGAAACAAGCCATGCCAGTGAAGATCAAGTCAAACTTGGAAAGAGAAAGGTTGTGGCATTTGTGGAACAGGAGAAGAAGAAAAGAGCTAAAGCTTCTAAATCTACTCAGAGGAAATTGATTATAGATTTTGAAGAATCTAAGGAAGAAGCTGAAAAAGAAGTTTTCAACACCAAGAAAGCTCTGAAAACCCTTCAAGTTGAAAAAGAGAAGAAAATTATTTTCACATGTCGGTGTTCTGTGATCAGGAAAAAGAAAGAAGAAGAACAGAAAAGAAGAAGTGGTTTCAAGAAGTTCTTGAGCAAAAGGAGGGGTACAGAGAAAGCTCAAAAATGGCCACACATTGACAAATGGATGCCTATTCAGTTCAATGATGTGTGGGAGGAAATCAAGAGAACCTTCTAGTTCTATTATGAAATTCTGAGGGAATGGAGGGGGAGCAGCTCGGATATGAATGAATCCTTCATTGAATACATGTTGACATTCTATCCTAAGTACCTGGAAAGTTGGATTAACTTGGCAGATGAAGGAAATACTCAGATAGTTGCCCCAGGTCCATATACTTACCCAGCTCCAAGACATGATAATGGCTATGTAAATGAGACATCCATTTCTCAGTAGATTGCTCAATATGCCATCCAACTTGGCCAAACGGGAAACAACCCAGATATCATCAAAGCAAGGGATGAACTGAAGAAAAGATACTATGAGATGTTCAACCTGGAAGTGCCTGAGGATGAAGTTGATGAAGACTGAAGACTCTTTGTACTTCTGTTTTTGTTTTTGATTTTCGTTGTAATCTGTAACTCTGATCTTACATCAATGAAAATTTTATCTTTATGCTCAAAGATAATATCTCATTATCTTTTTACATGTCTTTTATGTTTGATATGCCTTATGTTTTGAAACTGTTGAGAATTTGCCATTTTTTGGATTGTAATAGAAAAACCGAAACCTGAGTATAGGTTAGGTTTTTGTAACAAGATGGTTTTGGCATCATCAAAAAGGGGGAAATTGTTGGGAGATGAATTTAATAAAGAGATTTTGATTAGATCCCAAAACCCCTGAGTATGACATGTTCAGGATAATCTTGATAGATCGAGTCGATTCAAGATATAGAGTGTTAGGATGTTATCTCGCACCATGTATAGTCGGCAGATATAGATCGGGTTAGATTTTGAAGATTCTCGAAGACTCAAGAAGTTTTTCAAGAACGAAGACTCGAAGTTTCAAGAAGCGAAGACTCGATAAGTTTCAAGAAATCAAGATAAGAAGTTACGAACAAAATCAAGACTCAAGATGACATCAAGACTTCGAAGATGTGTTTTGAACACTTAAACATCTTCACTATTTTCAAAAGTCGGAGAGGGAGCTTTGAAAATGTTGCTTTCAGATGTTGTTTTAAGTGTTTCAAAACACACCTCAAGATGACAATCAAGACTCAGATGTCATCAAGACTCAAGATGTCGTCAAGACTCAAGATGACATCAAGACTCAAAGAGGATATCAAGACTCAAGAAGTCACCGGGTCACTAAAGACTCAAAAGAAGTCATCAAGACATCAAGACTCGTAAGACATCAAGACTCAAGACATCAAGACTCGTAAGATCTCAAGACTCGTACATTAATCAAGACTCGTAAGACATCAAGACTCGTAAGATATCGAAGACACGTAAGATATCAAGACCCAAAGAGTTATCAAGACTCAAGAAGATATCAATACTCAAGATAACCCAATGTTCCGAGGCACGAATAATATCTATCCAAGACTACAAAACCGAGAAAAACGAATATTGTGAAAAATAGATATTGTCCAAGACATTCATATGCAGACAAAAGGAACTAAGTTTAAGTGTTGTTTAAGGTTATCTCACTCAGAGAGATTGACCAAAAAGAATCGTTATGTTTGTCTACATTTACTGAAGACAAGAACCAATCAGAGGAAGACAACACTGTACTTTACTGACACTGAAAGCGACAGGTCACTGAAGCATGTCAGTAGTACTATGTTCCAGACTGCAAAAAGTGGTGATTGACTACATGAATGCATATTTCCTAAAACATGCAAGGGAGTATTCAAACCCTAAATATAGTCGTTCATCAAACACCATAAGAGGAAACTCATGAAGCTATCTCCTCCAACGGATAGTTTTTCAAAGAGTGACCTTGGTGAAGTTGCCTATAAATACTAGTGACCCTTTACATTGAGAGGTTACGGGAAATTTGAAAGCAACTCAAGAGCTCATTCGTATTATTACAAATTGAAGCACTCGAAAAAACTAGAATTTCCCAAGTGTTTCACATGGAAGAGAGCTCATTTACTAAGCCTAGATTGATAAGAAATATCCAAAGCTTAGTTGAGATATCCTAGTCTTTGCATTGCTCTTATTATAAAGGATATCTCATCCTAGTTGGAAACCAACCTGAAACCCAAACCCTTTGTAAGGAAGTTTGTGTGTGTTTTGTTGGTGAGTTGGAGTTGTAAAGAGTTAGTAAGCTACAGTGAGTTAGCCAGAAAACTCTAGAGAAGAAGTTAGTAAGCTACTTGTGGTAGTCTGAACACTTGTGTGTGTTGAGTTAGTAAGTCGCAAAGTGAGTCGACGAGAAAACTCAAGGTAGAAAAGTGAGTAAGCTTACAGTGAGTTAGCCGTAAAAGCTTTAGGAAGTGGTTAAGGAATTTCTCGAAGGTCGAGAGAGTGGATGTAGGAGCTTGAGTCTCGAACCACTATAATTCTTTGTGTTGTTTTTGCTTTACGATTGCATTATTATCTGTTGCATGTTTTTTACTGAAAGCATAATTCACTGATATTCAGTTGGAACCAATCCACTGAACTTGCATCAAACTGATCACAGCCTTAATCATTGTTTCATTAAAAGGAAGATTTTCAGCAAAGCTAAAAAAGAGTATAAACTTAGGGCCAACCATTCTGCACACTTGAGTAGCTAGAACAGATAGTTACCAAACTGAACTAACTCTACTGAGGGTTCAGTAAGATAGTTATCTGATCCAAGCGGCTCAGGATCTCTGATAAACTCAGGCTCAGTTGGGCTAATCTGAAGCTTCTGAAAGCAGCTCAGGATCATTGTCTCAGTAGACTTTGACTCAGGGCAATCTGTGCTTCTCAAGGCCAAATCATCAGGATAACCTGACCCATCTGACCTCAGTGAAAGAAAAGTTTCAAAAATCACTGAACACGTGTATTCCCCCCATACACGTGTGAGACTCGTTAGCACCGGGACCAACATAGATCAACATAATCAGACACAATGATCAGTCTGGAACCAACATAGATATCAGGTAAAATTATCGGGTTTAGTTCCATAGCTTGTTTAGCAAGAAGATCAACAAGAGATTTAGCCGAAGAATGTGGAATTTTAATTGTGGGAGGTTTAGGAAAGGATGAAGACGATGATCCATCAACATTTGTGGAATCATAATCTGGGTTTTGTGTAGCCATTTCAGTGAGTAGGTTCAGTGGGTTTGAATTCGCCGGAGAAGAAGGATTCGATTGAGGGTTTTCTTGAGAAGGGTTCACGTGTGAGTGAGAATGAACAGGAGAAGGAGCCAAAGGGTTTTGATCATCTGCCATACCGTCTTTCTGTCCAATCAAATAATACACCCAGAATTAAAAATAATGTTATGAGAAAATAGAAGGGAAAAGTAATGTATATGACCGAAAATAATGAAATAACACAAGTGTAAATCAAACAAACCTTGAATCCTATGCTCAACAACAATGATTTCAGCTTTGGATATGAAACAACACAAACAATTCGATCTTAAGTAGAAATTAAAGTAGGGAGGTTATTACACAAACCCACAAAAACCGAATAATGAGTGGAATAAGGTAACCACCCACTATGTTGAGGTTATGTGATCGTGTGATGTGTAAGAGACCGCCAAAAATATTTTCAAAACCAGGACACCATATCCAAAATTAAATAGACAAAATTTAAGTTCAAAAACTCATTTAATCCACAAAATCTACTTACCAAGATCATTAAACAAATCATGTATGATAGATAAAGTTCGAATCACTTAAGGTTTCACAAAATATTGGCACACATATATCTCAACACTCAATTTTGCATGAAATTCATCATCAAAGTGTTGCATATTTTGAATTCTTCTTTAAACACATGTTCACATTGATCCATCTTTTCAAGAGAGAACATCATAGTAGTGAGCTCCGTGCCCCATTGTTGGGAGATGAATTTAATAAAGATATGATTTTGATTAGATCCCAAAACCCTGAGTATGACATGTTCAGAATAATCTTGATAGTTGAGTCAGGATTCAGTTTTAGAGTGTTCAGGATGTTATCTGCAAAATGTATAGTCAGCAGATATAGATCAGGATAGGATCTGAAGATTCTGAAGAACTCAGTATGTTTCTGAAGAAACTGAAGTTTCAGTATGAAACTAAAAAGATCAAAAACTCAAAAGAAATCGAGAATGAAAAGACTCAAGGAGAAATCGAGAATCAAGACTTCGGAGAAATCGAGAATCAAGACTCAAGAAGAAACCGAGAATCAAGACTTCGGTGAGAAATCGAGAAATCAAGACTCAAAGATGAAGACTCAAGATCGGTCCAAGATACATCCGAAGAAATCAAGACTCGTAAGACTCAAGACGCAGAAGATGTAAGATCAAGATCAAGATCAAGAATACCGAAGGCGCACAAGATTATCAAGACTCAAGAATATATCAATGCTCAAGATAAACTCGAATGTTCCAAGGCACTGAGAATATCTATCTGAAGGATGCAATACTGAGAAAGTCGCGATTCCTTAGAAAATTAGATATTGCCCAAGACATTAAATGCAGACAAAAGGAACTAAGACAAAGTGTTGTTAAGGTTATATCAACTCAGAGATTGTAACCAAAAGAGCCGTTGAATTGTCTACCTTTAAACTGGAGACAAAAGTCAAAAAGAGGAAGACAGCAATGTACCATACTGACACTGACAGTGACAGGTCACTGAAAACGATGTCAGAAGTACTAAGTTCCAGACTGCAAAAAGTGAAAACCGGCTACATGAAAGGCTATTGCCTAAAACGTGCTAGGGAGTCTCAAACCCTAAATATAGCCGTTCTTCACACACCATAAGAGGAAACTCACGAAGCTATCTCTCCAACGGATAGTTTTTCAAGAGTGACCTTGGTGTATGCCTATAAATACTTGTGACCCTCTACATTGTAAGGTTACGGGAAATTTGTAAGCAACTCAAGAGCTCAAACTTATTATTGCAAGTTGAAGCACTCGAAAACTGAGAATTTCCCAAGTGCTTTAAATCGAAGAGAGCTCATTCCACTAAGCCTAGCTTGATAAGATATATCCAAAGCTTAGTCGAGATATCCTAGCCTTTGGATTGTTCTTTATTGTAAAGGATATCTCATCCTAGTTGGAAACCAACCAAGAAACCCCAAACCCTTTGTAAGGTAGTTTGAGTGTGATTGTTGGTGAGATTGGAGTTGTAAAGAGTGAGTAAACTACATTGAGGTAGCCAGAAAGCTCTAGAGGAGAAGTGAGTAATCTATCTTGGATAGACAGAAAGCTTGTGTGAGTTTTGAGTTAGTAAACTACAGAGGTAGCCAGAAAGCTTAAAATTAGAAAGGTTAGTAAACTACAGAGGTGGTCAGAAAGCCTTAGGAAGTGATTGGTGAATTTCTCTGAAAAGATCAGGGAGAGTGGACGTAGGAGCTTTAGTCTCTGAACCACTATAATCTGTTGTGTTCTTTGCTTTCTGTTTTGCTTGATTTATCAGTTGCATTACTTTGTCTTGAAAGCATATTTTCACTGATATTTCAGTTGGAATCAATCCACTGAAAGTTGCATATAAATTGAATCACAGCCTAATCACTATTCCATTAAAGGAAGGTTTTCAGCAAAAGCTTAAAACGAGTATAAACTAAGGGCCAACCATTCCGCACGTCTGAGTATCTAGAACAGATAGTTACCAAACTGAACTTACTCTTCTGAGGGTTCAGTAAGTTAGTTATCTGATCCAAGCAACTCAGGATCACTGAAAACTCAGGACTCAGTTGGGATTATCTGAGGTATCTGAAAGCAGCTCAGGATCACTGTCTCAGATAGACTTTGACTCAGAGCGATTTGTGCTTCTCAGGACCAAATCATCAGGACAACCTGACCCAAGCTGACCTCAGTAAGAAAAGTTTTAAAAACACTGAACACGTGTATTCCCCCCCATACACGTGTAAGACTCGTTTGCACCGGGACCAACACCCATAATTACTCAATGGATTGTGAACAAATATGGATGTATATTTAATCACCCTTTGAAAAGAGAACATCGTAGTAGCGAGCTCCGTGTCCCATAGTTACTCAGTGATTACACATCTAAGTTGTGTTTTATTTTTAATACATTTAAGAGATATATGTCCAGGACTCTGTATCTAAACCATTATTCAAACAATAAGATCAAAACAATATCATTTAAAGTTCAAAATAAGCAAATACAACAGACAAACTCATTATCAGAACCACAAATGTTGCTTCAAATGTTGGAAACATTTGTCACAACATCTAGTGTTTATTTTCAGATATAACAAAGACCAAGAGATTTTCTAAGTGAAGAAAACCTCTCATTATCAAGGGCTTTTGTGAAAATATCAGCAAGTTGTTTTTCAGTAGAAATGTACTCTAACTTCACAACTTCTTTCTCTACAAGATCTCTTATAAAGTGTTGTCTTATACTTATATGCTTAGTCAAAGAATGTTGCACAGGATTCTTGGAAATATTGATATCACTAGTATTATCACAATAAACTGTCAAAATACCACTTTCCAACCCATAATCATCAAACATCTTTTTAAGTCATAGGAGTTGAGTGCAGCAACTTCCAGCAGCAACATATTCAGACTCAGTTGTTGATTGTGAAACACAGTTCTGTTTCTTACTATGCCAGCAGATAATGTTGTTTCTCATGTAGAAACATCCTCCACTAATATTTTTTCTATCATCACAATCACCTGCCCAATCTGCATCACTATAGCCAACTAAAGAGCAATTAGTATCCTTTGAGTACCAAATACCTACATTACATGTTCCAGCCACATATCTTATAATTCTTTTCACAGAACTAAGATGTTATTCCTTAGGATTAGCTTGATATCTAGTACACAGACAGACACTATACATAATATCAGGCCTACTAAAAGTTAAGTACAAAAGACTTCCAATCATTGATCTATACAAAGTAGGATCAACATCTTTTTCAATCAAGTCTTTACTCAACTTTTGAGTTGAACGCATAGGGGTTTTCGTAGTTTTAGCACTTTCAAGACCAAACCTTTTCATCAAATTTTTAGCATATTTGTTTTGAGAAAAGAAAATACCATCTTTCATTGGTTTGATTTGAAGACCTAAAAAGAATTTCAGTTCTCCAACCATGGACATTTCAAAAGTACATGTCATTTCTTTAACAAAACTATCAAGCATATCATTACAAGTTGAACCAAATACAATATCATCAACATATATTTGAGCAACCATGATATCATTCTTAGAATTTTTAATGAACAAGGTTCTATCAGCTTCACCTCTCAAAAATCCAAATTCAAGTAAGAAATCAGTAAGTCTACCATACCAAGCTCTAGGTGCTTGTTTAAGACCATACAAAGCTTTCTTTAACTTGTAAACATGATCAGGAAATTCTGGACTCTCAAAACCTTAAGGTTGTTCAACATAAGCTTCATCATTCAAAATTCCATTCAAGAATGCAGCTTTAACATCCATTTGATGCAAGTTAATGTTAATGAAACATGCAATTGCAAGAAGTAACCTAATAGATTCTATTCTAGCAACATGAGCAAATGTTTCATCAAAGTTTATTCCTTCAATCTGAGTATAACCTTGAGCAACCAATCTAACCTTATTTCTTACAATGTTACCAGATTCATCAGTTTTATTCTTGAAAATCCACTTTGTTCCTATGACATTAATAACAGAATTAGGTCTAGGTACAAGTGTCCAAACATCATTTCTTTCAAACTGATTTAGTTCTTCATGCATAACATTTATCCAGTTTTTATCATTAAGAGCTTCTTTCACATTCTTAGGCTCAATTGCAGAATGATAACACTCAAAAGTTACTTGATTGCATATGGATGACATGCAAACTGATCTTACAAAGTTATTGATGTGAATACCCATTCTTCTTCTAGTTTGTACACCAGTGGTAACTTCTCCAATGATCTGATCTGATGGATGACTTTTCATTATCTTAGTTGAGGGAACCAAATGTTTTGGATACTGTGATTCTTGTGACAGATTTTTAGTATCTAAACTTTTGGGCAATGTTGCATTAGATGTTGAAGGAACATTCTGATCAACATCCTTACTATCTTCAGTGTCATCAGTATCTTTGGATACTTCTATCAACTCTGATACATTATCTTCAACACTTTTACCTGCAAGACTTGCAAGTTCATCAAATACCACATTAACAGATTCTTGCATTGTATCAATTCTCAAGTTATAGATTATATATGCCTTGCTATTCTTAGAATATCCTAAGAAGAATCCTTTATCACTCTTATAATCAAACTTGTGCAACTGATCTCTATCATTCAAAATGTAACAAACACAACCAAAAACATGAAAGTATTTCAAATTTGGTTTTTTGTTATTCAGAATCTCATAGGGAGTACAATTACTACCAGAACGAATATAGACTCTATTCACAATGTGACAAACAGTGTTTAAAGCGTCTGCCCAGAATTTCTTAGACAAACTTTTTGAGGTTAGCATAACTCTTGACATTTCTTGCAAAGTTCTATTCTTTCTTTCAGCAATCCCATTTTGTTGAGGAGTTTTAGGTGAAGAAAACTCTTGCAAAATACATTTCTTTTCACAAAAATTAGTAAACAAATTGTTTTCAAATTCTCTTCCATGATCAGACCTTATCCTACTGATCTTTAAACATAAAACAGACTTAAACCTTTTGTAAAGAATTTTGAACTCAGAAAAGGTATCAGATTTTTCTTTTAGAAAAATAACCCAAGTATATCTAGAAAAATCATCTACAAGAACATATGAATACCTCTTTCCACCTAAACTTTCTGTTTCCATAGGACCCATTAGATTCATATGAATAAATTCACAACACCTGTTTGTTGTACATGCTGACAATATTTGATGTGTTGTCCTTACTTGCTTAGGTCCAAAGATTTTTCCTTTTTCAAAGTTAAGATAAGGTAAACCAACAACAACACTTAGTCTATGCAATTTCTGAATACTTCTGTAATTAGCATGACCAAGTTTTTGATGCCATAGAATAATGTCATCTGCTTTAACACTTTTACAAGTATGGTTTGAACCAATCAAATTGCAATTATCAACATATCTTTCACCAGTCATTAAGCAATCATCATTTTTGTCAAGTACATAACATGAATTTCTATCAAATTTTACATGTAAATCATCATCACATAACTGACTAATACTAATCAGATTAGCAAGTAAACCTTTTACATGTAACACATTTGTCAACTTTGGAAATCCAGGAACATTCAAGTTTCCTTTACCAACCACTTTACCTTTTAAACCACCACCATAGGTAACATGACCACCATCACAAGATGTATAATTAGTCAGATGGTTGACTTGACCAGTCATGTGTCTAGAACAACCACTATCAAAGTACCAGGATCCAGGAACACATGCTTTCAAAGATGTATAAACAACATTACACAACATGTTCTTATGAATCCACTTTTTAGTGTTAACCTATTTTATAGGGTGTTCAATTATATCCGGTAAAACAATTCCAACTTTTAAATCTCTTATTAACTTAGAACAATATGGACGAATGTGACCTACTCTAGCACAATAAAAACAGACATACTCTTCAAATAATCCAGCAAATTTCTTTTTTTAAGATTCAGGTTTTGTCAAACAAGTTCTTTCTTTTACAAAAGAAATAGATTTACTGGAGATTGGAGTGTCTTCAGTAGTTTTCTAAAAAAACAAGTCTAACATTATCAAATCTACCAATCAGTAATGCATCATTTAATTCAGCAGTGCTAGTAGAAAACTTTTTAAAACTCAAAGTAGTACACTTAAGCTCATTTTTCAAAGAAGAAATTTCCACATCTTTTCTAGTTAAAAGAACTTCAAGTTTCAAAAGATTCTCTTTCAAATCTGAATTTTCTAAAGATAAAGAACTCAACACCTGTTTTTGAGTTTCTAATTCAGTTTTAAAATTCAGATATTTAGAGTTACATTCAGCAGAATTTGAAGTTTCAGCATTCAGAGTAGTTCCAGCAAAACAGTTAATCTTAGAATCATATTTACTGAATGTTGTTTAAGATGTTATGTCAACATCTGAATCTGCTTCAGACAATAATCATTGAGATCATCATCAAATGTATCATCATAAACTATTCTAGCAGACATAGCACTTAGTTCACATTTACCAGCATCAGTTTCATCATCAGAATCATCAATTAAGGTAGCATTAAAGTTCATCTTTTTTCTAAGCATAGTATTAGCACATTCATTAGCATAATGAACATATCCAGAACATGCATCACATTTAACCTTTTTTTTGTACTCATGATCATATTTGAACTTGTTATCCTTAGTAAATTGTCTATGTTGATTGAAACTGGAAGACTGACTTGGAACAAGCTTTTTATCAGAGGGAGAATAATTCTGGTTAAACTTATCTTTTGGTTGAAAATTACATTTGGTCTTCTGAACTTTCCTTTTAGAAAAGATTTGAATTGCTTAGTGATAAGAGAAAATTGTTTAGAAACATTTTCATCACATAAATTAGAAACATCGTCATCAGAATCAACTTCAGTAACATAAGGATGTTTACCAACATTATCAGAAGGTTCACCTCTAAACGCAAGTACTTTCTTGTCTTTATCTTTTTCATATTTATCATCATCTAACATATTTGAGTTAATCTCATAAGTTTTCAAAATACTGATCAACTCATTTTGACTCAATAAATCAGTGTTCTTAGCCTCTTCTATTGCACATACTTTATCATCAAATCGTTTAGGAACAGTTCTAAGTATTTTATTGACTAACCGAGTGTTGGAAATTGGATCAACAAGTGAGTGTGACTCATTAGCAATCTCACTTATCCTTTCATTGTATGATGAAATGGTTTCATCATCTTTCATCCTCAAGTTTTCAAACTTGGTTCCCAACATTCAAATTCAAGTCCTTCGAACACTTTCTGATCCTTCACAATGTTCCTGCAATATTTCCCATGCATCCTTAGAAGAAACACAGTTAGATATCAGTTTAAACATAGAAACATCAGTAGCAGTAAAAATTGCATTAAGGGCTTTAGAATTGAAATTGGTCGATGTGCATTCATCATTGGACCAATCAATCTCCTTTTTGACTTGCGATTCTCCATCTTTATCATCAAATATCTTTGGTGGATTCCAACCAGATAACACACTACGCCATGCTCTCTCATCTATAGACTTAATGTACATGCGCATTTTAGGTTTCCAGTAGGGGTAATTGGATCCATCCAAAATTGGAGGTTTTAAAGAAGGAGTCAACGGATAATCCATTGCAAAAACACAGGACCTTTAACTTAGTGTATCAAGTTTATGGCTCTAGCGTCAACTGAAAGTGTGTGTGCGTGTATTTTCAGAGTGTTGTTGAAAATGTTGTGCAACATGTAAAACAACATATGACAGCGGAAGTATAAAAATGCAGTGCAAAGGATTTCAAAATTGTGTATAGTCTGTAATCCAGACTATACGAACCTCATGGTTAAAAACATCACTATAACAAGTAGTGAGATACACAAGAACCTCTTACAAGATCCTAAAAGGTGTAGTGAAAAACCACACACCAAAAATCAATCTATTCAATCAAGTAACTAGTGATCTTATTCAACCTAAAACTTGATCTAATAAGATAAACACAATACTGATGGGAGAGATTGTATTCCCTCGACCAGTACAGATAGAATAACATCGACCCTCACACTCCTACAAGATAAAAACACTCGGTTGTTCTCTCGGTTGTGTCTCGGATGTTACTCTCTAAAGTTTAGAGTAGAGCAAATGGTATTTCACTTTTCCTCAAACTTGAATGTCGACCAATGCAGTGTATTTATAGACTTTCAGATCAACTGCATTGTCCTATCCAAGGCTTGGATAGCCTTGAACATCTCCTCCACTATCTCCATGATCTTGGTGTAACCACCCTGTTGGGATTATACTGGAAAGTATGCTTTTACTTTGTATAACCAAACTGAATTTATGTCTTATTTACTGAAATTAAATTATATATCATTGTTTCTTTAAATATGATTGAATGTTATAAATATTTACTGCATAATTGTTCCATAAATAGTACGTGTTACATTGTAGTTAATGTGGTGATACCAGATCACAGAAGATCAACTTAGCAATTCCTTGTAAACAAGTACTAATTCACAACCTAGATGAAAATGAACAACCCATCGTGAAAGGTTGAAGTGTAAGTCTCAGATTGACTTGTCTTGACCAAGAGATTACACTAGTGCATTATGATGAGCTGAATAGGACCTACAAGAGAATAAATTCTTCAGTACTGAATGTAGAAGAATTAGACCTCAGTGGTTGTTGATTTCTTAATCTCTGTCACTTAATAAAGATTGTGTGTGATTAATAATTATTGCTTTGACTTATGCTGGGAAGAGAATCACTGTGACTTCGATACCTTATATCTTGGGCAATAATATTAATTACATGACGATTGCTAAATTAATACAGATAATCGTGTGGTTGGGGAGTCTTGCGTGATTTGTCCCGTTGGTGGTCTCAGAAGTTTTATCATACCAAATCTTGCAAGTGGAATTATTTTTTGGTATGGATAATAATGTTGAGTTGTTCTTACTCCAAGGAAAAATATATTAATTAATATAAAGCTTTTCAGTGGCTTGAATTAATTAATGAACTAGATAATCTTAAACACGGGAAATAATAACAGAGAGCCATATTACAGTAATATGGGTTAAGATGGATAGTGCAATATTAATTATGTAGCAGGATTAATTAATATTTATGGGCTTGAATAATATTGTGGCTCAATATTGATAATTCAAGGTCCATTGGAAGGTCCAATCTTAATTCTCCTAAAGGCCCCTTTAGTAGCCCAAAGATAAAGTCCAATAACTTAAAAAGGTGTTTAAAGTAAAAGAAATATTGTTGCCTAATTATTCCCTAAATTTTTGAAAATATTAAGGAAGAAATAGAAAAGATTTTCTTGATTTTCTTGGAAATATTTTATGGAATAAAGTATTCTTGGAGTACAAGTTTATCCTATAAATTCAAGAAAAGTCAAAGATCTTATTTCTTCCTTATTAATGCAAATTTTTGAAAATAATATATATATTGGGGAAGAAAAGATATTTTGTGAATATTATTGAAATAGAATATATGAGATATATTCAAGATTGTATCTTGGGAAGATACAAAGAAATTCCTAACCCTAATATGACACAAAATTTTCACCCCCCCACTCCTGTCTATATATAGGGGATGTATTTTTCATCCCCAACATAATTCCATGTGTTGGAAAAATTAGAAATCCAAAAAGGTGGTGCAACAATTTTTTTTCTTTTCCTTTTGTTAATTATTTGAAGGAGATTCCTCCACTGGGATATCAAATAAGGATGTGGAAATACGAGAGAAGGACTTTGGGTTTGTTCGTCAAACGGGCACTCATCTTCTTCGCGTTTAATCCGCCAAAAAGGTATGCCGTACGTAACTCCTAGAATTCCGCATGTGTAGGATTTACGTGGAAATTTTGTACGCATGATATGTTGTTGAATATTTAATTGTTATTTGAATTAATATATGATTAATTCTTGCTAGTGATAATTAAATTAATTTAAATTTGTATTTAAATTGCACCTCGAATAGATCCGGGCACCCTTTTTCCCAACAACTGGTATCAGAGCCTCGGTTTCGAGCTCTGTAATTTAAATTGTCATTTAAATTGTTAACCATTAATTTTGAAATTGGATAGTAGAATTACCAGATCCTTTTTACAGGTATCCAATTGTCATGGTCATTTAATGTGTTTATTTATATTCATGCGTATGATTGTTTGTTTTTAATTTGACTAGTTCAGAATCGTTTTTCTCGTGAGAAAATCCACGAGTAGATTAGGTTATTTAATTTGTTCAATGTAATAGACTAGTCTAGATCATAGGTTTATTTATTTTTTCGTTAAATAAATTGTAACCAGATCGAAGACGAAGACGAAAACGAAAATGGGGAATTGAAGACGGATTCAGAACCGTATGTATGCAGCGTGTGTCGCGCAAAAAGTACCAAGGGAGGCACGCGCGTGACGCAGATACTGGCAGGCATGCACGGGTGCGGGGCGCGGTCGAGGGCCAGACAGGATCAGCTAGGCGGGCGCGCGTATGTCACGCGCAGGGATGCGCACGACACTGGGCGGGGATGCACACGACGCTGGGCGGGCACGCGCACGATGCGTGCAGGGACACGTACGACTCTGGGCGCCTGGTTGAGATGGTCGGCTGGGATGCGGGTGGGCATCCTAGTTGCGTCTGTTCGATGTGGCCGAACAACAGACGTGACTTGACGTGGCGAAATTATTTTTCCGAGACGATCGAGTGGGAGAAATTGGAAGATGGACGATTTCTCAAATTCAAAACTAAGAAGAAATTAAACCGTGATAATTGGATATATGTGCCCAATATGTGTTTAATTTTTGTTTTGATGTTTGTTGCTTTTTTTCTTATGTTTTATTTAATATGTTTGGATCAGAATTGTTCCATGAAAAATCTCACTTTCAAAAATTACTAAGTATGCTTGAACAATTAATTGACAATTTTATTCCGGATAATAAAATTGAATTGATTTTGACCTCCATGATTTATTTATTTATGAATTCTTTTTGAGAAATTTCGCCTAGGGACGACCAAAAGATAGACTTCACATGAATGAATTCCATAGGATGATTGTGAATTATTATTAGTGGCGACGATGACCCTCCCAAGAGGCTCGTTCAAAATGAAATAATGATTCTGTATTTAATCATGATTATTACTTAGGTATAAAATTGATATGCATATACTTCCTCGAAGTCCCTGTCAATTTTATATTGGTCAAGTGGGAGCCAACTATTAATTTTGAATTAAAGGTTTGTAACTGTTCTTGTTTGTAACCTTCTTAAATGTGTTTAAATGATGACACACCCACGTGGCTCATTTAAACTGTTTTGAGATGTTGGCTGATGCATGTTCATATTTTTTTTTTGAGATTTTAATATGATTCATGTGATCGAATTATGTGATTCTTCTTGTGTTAATCCGGATATTAACACAAGATGTATGTTTATTTTCAGTCCAACATGTCACAACCTTTTAATCCACTGTTAATATACTTAAAGTCATTAGAATTGTATAGGAAACTATGTAGATTGGAAATTATTTATTGTCTTGACCATGTAATCGCATAAGTCCTTCCTTGACAAACTTAGACTCGCTGAGACTATGAATGTGAGGAAGATAAGGAATATCATAAGCAGTGGTTGAGCTCCAATGAAATGGCTAAGTGTATCATCTTGGCTTCAACGTCAGATGTGTTGAAACATCGACACCAGGACTTGGAAACCATTGCAGCTATTATGATAAATCTTAATGAATTCGTCACTCACCAGAATCATAAAGCGAGTCAGATAGCTATACGAAACTTGTTCCAGTAGAAAATGACATTAAAAAGTGTCAAGAAGAAGATCGACAAACGAAAATGCTTAATTGTGGTCTGAGAAGACATCAGAGGTCAGCCTGTCCCAAGCCTAAAACGGTGGGGAAGAAAGGTCATTCTCAAACACTAGTTGCTGAAACTCGTTTAGCGACGTATGCTCCCATTCGTGGGTAGTGGATACGAGAACCACTAATCATGTTTGTTTCAAGAATTCTAGATAATTCAGCAATTTAGTGGGAGTGAGACCATCATCACCATGGGCAACGTTACGAGAGTAGCGGTTATTGCAATGCTACGTGAGTAACATTTATTGCAATGCTGCGTAAGTAGCAGTTACTGCAATGCTACGTGAGTAGCGGCTATTGCAGTGCTACGTGAGTAGTGGATGAAGCAGTGGGAGAAGTGCACCTATCTTTTAGTGATATAATTTTAGTTTTGAGAGATGTTCTTTACGTTCCAAGTTTTAGAAAGAATTTGTTTTCAGTTTCTAAACTCTTTAATGATGGATATTCGGCTACTTTTAATAAAGTTGTTACATTGCTCTAAATAATGAGTTTATCTGTCATGGAACGTTGTCGAACAATCTCTATACTATTAACTGTGCACACCAGTTGCAAAATGTGTCTTATAACACATCGACTATTTCAAGTAATAAAAGGAAACGTTCAACAGACGTGAACGAAACACTTCTATGGCATCTAAGACCATGTCATATTAATCCAAAGAGGATCCAAAGGTTGGTTCAAGATAGTTCATTGGATTTTCTCCGGGTTGAACTATTTCCAACCTGCGAATCATGTTTGGAGGGTAAAATGACAAAGAGGGCATTTGGAGCCAAGGGGAATAGAGCCAAATAAGTGTTATAGATCGTTCACACTGACGTATGTGGTCCAATGTCAATCAAAGCAAAAGGAGGTTATGAGTATTTCGTTTATTTTATCGATGATTACTCAAGATAGGGGTACATTTTCCCTATGAAGCATAAATCTGAGACCCTTTGATAAATTCAAAGATTTTAAGGCTCAAGCAGAGAATCATAAGGAAAAGAGTATCAAGTTTCTACGATCTGATCGTGGAGGTGAATTCCTCAGCAATGAATTTTGAACTACTTGTCAGACGAATGGATTGTATCCAAGTTGACTGCACCCGGAACCCCTCAACAAAATGGGGTTGCAGAACGAAGAAACAGAACAATTTTAGAAATAGTCAAGATCAATGACGAGTTATGCGGATCTACCCAAATCGTTTTGGGGTCACGCCTTGGAAACATCGGCTTATATTCTAAACTTGGTGTCATCCAAATCGGTTCCCAAAACCCCTAAAGAGTTGTGGATCGGGCGCAAGCCCAGTTTGAGACACATGAGAATCTGGGGGTGTCTGACATACGTGTGTTGGGAAATTCGGGGTGCCCAGATCTATTCGAGGTGTATTTAAATACATATTTAAATTATTCAATTAATTACTAACATGAATCAATCCTAAATTAATTCAACATACTAATTAAATAAGCAACAACAACATGTGTACACGTAATTCACGTAAATCCTAAGCATGCGGAATCTAGGAGTTACGAGATTACATACCTCTTGTAGAGACAACCGTTGAGACGATGGATCAACCCAAAGTGCCTTCTCAAATATGTCCTACGTCCACGAACGTAATCCAGTGGAAGGATTCTCATGAACAATTTTAATAAAGGAGAAAACTAAAAATATTTGCCACCACCTTTGTGGATTTCTAATTGTTCCAACACATGGAATTGCCTTAGGGATGAAAAATTCATCCCCTATTTATACTTGAGGTGGTGGTCAAATTTTTGGTGAAAAATAATAAGGGAAAATCTTTTTCTTGATATCTAAGAAATCTTGAATATATCTCATATATTCTTTTCTCCATAATAAAAATATTTCACAAAAATTCCACCTCTTATTATGGAATCCAAGATTTAGATCTTCTTGAATTTATGAGATATTCTTGTATTGCAAGAATACATATCTTCCACAATATCTTTTCAAGAAAATCAAGAAAATCTTTCCTTCCCTTATTTACTCAAAATTTTCGAAATTTTCTTAATAAATAACCAATGGAGATTTCTTGAATTTAATGAGATAATCTTGCATTCCAAGAATACTTATCTTCATTCCATAACAAAATTCAAAGAAAATCCTTCTCCCCTTTTATTTATTAATTTCGAAATTAATTAGGAAAAATAGGCAACAATAATATTTTCTTCTCCTTTTCATTAATTGGACTATTTGAGGGGCCTTTAGGAGAATTAAGATTGGACCTCCAATGGGCTATTTTAATATTAAGCCAAAATATTATTCAAGCCCATTAATATTAATTTACTCCACTATAAAATTAATATTGAACTATCCATCTTAATCTATATTACGATGCTTACTATAATATGGCTCCCGGTTATTATTTCTCATGTTTAAGATTATCTAGTCCACTAATTAATTAAGCCACTGAAAAAGCTTTATATTACTTAATATCTTTTATCCTTGGAGTAAAGACAACTCAACATTATTATCCATACCGGAAATAAATTTCCACTTGCAAGATTTGGTATGATAAAGCTTCTGAGCCCACCAAGGGGACAAATCAAGCAAGACACACTTGCACATGATTCTCTGTATTAAATCTTACCAATCGTTGTGTAACTAATAATATTGCCCAAGATATAAGGTATCAAATCATGTTGATTCTCTTCCCATCATAAGTCAAAACAATAGTTATTAATTTCACACGATCCTATTTAAGGAACGAAGATTAAGAAATAACGAACCACTGAAGTCTAATTCTTCTATATTCAGTGCTGAAGAATTTATCCTCTTGTAGGTCCTATTCAGCGCATCATAATGCACTAGTGTAATCTCTTGGTCAAGACAAGCCAATCTGAGCTTTACACTTCAACCTTTCACGATGGATTGTTCATTTCCATCTAGGTTGTGAATTTGTACATAGTTACGAGGAACTGTTAATTTGATCTTCCGTGATCTGGTATCACCAAATTAACTACAATGTAACACGTACTATTTATTGAACATATATGCAGTAAATATATATAACATTCATTCATGTTTAATGCAACAATGATAAATAATTTATTTAAGTAAATAAATAAGAAATTCAGTTTGGTTATACAAAGTAAAAAACATACTTTCCAGTATAACCCCAACAACGTGTTGGACAAAGAAGCTGGTAAATTGGATCCATGTTCAGAATTAAGGTTATTTATAGAGTATCCCGAGGGAACGAAAGGGTGCATGTTCTATGGTCTCGAATATCAAAGAGTCATAATTAGTACGCACTTTAGTTTTTTGGAAGAAGACTATATGAACGATATAAAGCCTAAAATGAGATTACCTTAGACGAGCTAAGAAGGTCAACCCCAACGCCAACTGTACAAGTTGACATACCAAGCGAAACACTTACACAACCGGAACTTCATCGTAGTGGGAGGGTCGTTAGACAACCCGAGCGATTCATGGGGATAGGAGAGTCCTCGGACTTGGTCCTGGGTGATAATGAATCAGACCCCTGGTCCTATAACTAGGCAATCCAAGACAAGGATGCAGATTCTTGGCAAACTGCAATGGAAGCCGAAATGGGTTCAATGGACCACAATAAAGTGTGGGAGCTAGTCGAACCACTTAATTGGATAAA
Source organism: Stenogyne calaminthoides (assembly GCA_037126765.1). Classification (NCBI taxonomy): domain Eukaryota; kingdom Viridiplantae; phylum Streptophyta; class Magnoliopsida; order Lamiales; family Lamiaceae; genus Stenogyne; species Stenogyne calaminthoides. The sequence continues at coordinate 4,438,412 of JBBCBC010000010.1, forward strand.
ACTCATTGGATGCAAGTGGGTATACAAGAGAAAAAGAGGACCGGATGGGAAGGTAGAGACCTTCAAAGCTAGACATGTGGCAAAAGGGTACACTCAGAAAGAAGAGATTAATTATGAGGAAACCTTTTCGCCCGTAGCCATGCGTAAGTCCATCCGTATTCTCTTGTCGATAACTGCGCATTTAGACTTTAAGATCTGACAAATGGATGTCAAGACAGCTTTCCTTAACGGAAGTCTTGAAGAAGAAATCTATATGCAACAACCCGAAGGCTTCATTGAAAAAGGCCAAGAGCATCTGGTTTGCAAGCTCAAGAAGTCCATATATGGACTGAAGCAAGCATCCCGTGCTTGGAATCAATGTTTTGATCAGGTTATAAAATCCTACGATTTTGATCAAAACGAGTTTGAGAGTTGTGTGTACAAGAAGCGTGATGGAACTGACTTGGTATTCTTGGTACTATACGTAGATGATATTCTACTCATCGGGGACGATGTAAAGGTATTATCAGATGTAAGGGCATGACTGTCAAAATAGTTTGATATCAAGGACTTAGGAGAAGCCGGTCACATCCTAGGGATCAAGATCACTTGAGATCGCAAGAAGAGGATGATGACCGGCTTATCGCAAGCTTCATACATAGACACTGTCTTGAAGTGATTTAGCTGCATGCAGGATTCCAAGAAAGGTTTTATACCTTTCAGACATGGAAACCATCTATCCAAGGAAATGTGTCCTAAGACACAAAAGGAGATAAATGACATGAAGGGCATTCCTTATGCTTCGGGTGTCGGAAGTCTCATGTATGCAATGTTGTGCACGAGACCAGATATCAGCTTTGTCGTTGACATGGTGGCAAGATATCAGAGTAACCCAGGGAAGGAGCATTGGACTGCAGTTAAAAATATTCTGAAGTATCTAAAAAGAACTCAGGATAGAATGTTGGTTTATCAATTAGACAATCTAATTCCCGTCGGTTACACGGACTCAGATTTCCAATTAGACTTAGATTCCAGAAAGTCTACCTCGGGTAGTGTGTTTTGCATGGGAGGAGGAGCCATGACATGGAGAAGCGTTAAGCAGAAATGCATCACAGATTCTACCATGGAAGTCGAATACGTAGCTGCTTGTGAAGCAGCGAAAGAAGCGGTTTGACTCAAGAACTTCTTAGTGGACTTAGATGTAATTCCGGATTTGCCCAGCACTATCACGGTCTATTGTGATAATGCCAGAGCAGTTACAAATTCAAGGGAACCAAGTGCCCACAAGGCCAGCAAACGCATAGAAAGAAAATATCATCTTATACGAGAAATCGTTAAAAGAGGAGACATAGAGGTGGCAAAGATCGCGTCAGAAGGCAACCTAGAAGATCCATTCACAAAGGATCTGCCTCAGAATACATTCGAGAGACATGTGGAAGGAATGGGTGTCAAGAGCGTTGGCAATCTGCTTTGAGTATAAGTGGGAGAAATGTTATTAGGTTCGTGTAGGTGATATTAGATGTCACGTACAACACGAGACGTGCTGTAGTATACATAAAAGCAGACTTTGAGTATAAGTGGGAGATTGTTAGGGTTATACTGGAAAGTGTGCTTTTACTTTGTATAACCAAACTGAATTTTTGTCTTATTTACTGAAATTAAATTATATATCACTGTTGCTTTAAATATGATTGAATGTTATATATATTTACTGCATAACTGTTCCATAAATAGTACGTGTTACATTGTAGTTAATGTGGTGATACCAGATCACAGAAGATCACATTAACAATTCCTTGTAAACAAGTACTAATTCACAACCTAGATGGAAATGAACAACCCATCATGAAAGGTTGAAGTGTAAGGCTCAGATTTACTTGTTTTGACCAAGAGATTACACTAGTGCATTCTAATGCGTTGATAGGACCTACAAGAGGATAAATTCTTCAGAACTGAATGTAGAAGAATTAGACCTCAGTGGTTGTTGATTTCTTAATCTTTGTCACTTAATAAGGATTGTGTGCGATTAATAATTATTGCTTTGACTTATGCTGGGAAGAGAATCATTGCGACTTCGATACCTTATATCTTGGGCAATAATATTAATTACATGACGATTTTTAAATTAATACAGAGAATCGTGCGCTTGGAGAGTCTTGCGTGATTTGTCCCGTTGGTGGGCTCAGAAGTTTTATCATACCAAATCTTGCAAGTGGAATTAGTTTCCGGTATGGATAATAATGTTGAGTTGTTCTTACTCCAAGGAAAAAGATATTAATTAATATAAAGCTTTTCTGTGGCTTGAATTAATTAATGGACTAGATAAACTTAAACACGGAAAATAATAACCTGGAGCCATATTACAGTAATATGAGTTAAGATGGATAGTGCAATATTAATTATATAGTGGGATTAATTAATATTTATGGGCTTGAATAATATTGTGGCTCAATATTGATAATTCAAGGTCCATTGGAAGATTCAATCTTAATTCTCCTAAAGGCCCCTTTAGTAGCCCAAAGATAAAGTCCAATAACTGAAAAATGTGTTTAAAATAAAAGAAATATTGTTGCCTAATTTATTCCCTAAATTTTCGAAAATATTAAGGAAGAAAGAGAAAAGATTTTCTTGATTTTCTTGGAAAATTTTTATGGAATAAATAAAGTATTCTTGGAGTACAAGTTTATCCTATAAATTCAAGAAAAGTCAAAGATCTTATTTCTTCCCTATTAATGTAAATTTTCGAAAATAATATATATATTCGGGAATAAAAGATATTTTGTGAATATTATGGAAATAGAATATATGAGATATATTCAAGATTGTACTTGGGAAGATACAAAGAAATTTTCTAACTCTAATATGACAAAAAAAAATCGCCCCCCTGTCTATATATAGGGGATGAATTTTTCATCCCCAACATAATTCCATGTGTTGGAAAAATTAGAAATCCAAAAAGGCGGTGCAACAATTTTTTCTCTTTTCCTTTTGTTAATTATTTGAAGGAGATTCCTCCACCGGGATATCAAATAAGGACGTGAGAATACTAGAGACGGACTTTGAGTTTATTTGTCGAACGAGCACTTATCTTCTCCGCGTTTAATCCGCAAAAAATGTACGACGTACGTAACTCCTAGAATTCCGCATGTGTAGGATTTACGTGACAATTTTGTACGCATGATATGCTGTTGAATATTTAATTGTTATTTGAATTAATATATGATTAATTCATGCTAGTGATAATTAAATTAATTTAAATTTGTATTTAAATTGCACCTCGAATAGATCCAAACACCCTTTTCCCAACACACCCATGATCTTTCTATTCTCACTCCACCACAGTGCAACCACTTGACAATATCCGAATTTGTCTTCAACCTGCAATGTAGAAAACATAGAAAAATACATCTGTAAAAACGGAGTCAGTGTTAGGAGAAAGGACAAATTTATGATGTTGTGCAGAATGTTGTCCAACATATGGAACAACATCCGTGCAACATCAACACATAATTTGAAAGAAAATGAGATAAGAGGAGTGTGCGCAATGATAAAGTAGAGTTGGTCTAGTGTGCAAATTTGTATAGATGAAAATCTATAAAATTGCCCTAAATCAACGAACTACACCCTAAACACTAAATAATTAACCCTAATTATGACCTATTTGAGCTGAGTGAACCATAAACTAGTCGGGTCAAGTGAACCATGAACCACTCAATTTTGTATTACATTCATCAATTATAGAATTTGGAAAATTAAAGTTTTTGCATCTATACAAATTTGCACACTAGACTTTGTCGATAAAGTATTATGTGCATCATGTTCACCGTATACCACTATTACTATTGCTTGCAAGGATCAACAAGTGTACGGTGTGAATATTATTTTTCCAGCTAATATAAATAATTTTAAAAATATTTAATTAACATTAATTAAAGTTAATTTTTACATAAAAATATATTCTTAATTTATCTGAAAAAATAAAATGACATCTAAAAAGAATAGAAGGGAAAATGATTATCTAAAAATTTCATATATAACATGCATGATTATGATTAAATTTAATGATTTTATTTGGCTATTTGAAGTTCTGTTTTTATTTTTTGTCTCAAAAACTATGTGGAACTCTCTAGTAACTGCGATGTATTCTAAATTATTTACTATTGTATAAAAAAAAATATATATCATCCATTGAGAAAATGAATCGATATAAATAGAGGAAGTAAGGTTAGTTTTTAAGAAATTTAAAAGGTGTAAAACTTCAAAAGTCGTAAATAAACATTAATTTTCTCAATTTCAATGATTATTAATCTCCTCTTTCGGTTATTGTTTAGACCTGGTCCATTAATATTTTTTTCCATTTATACTACCCCTTAAATTATATATGAATAATGTGAAAGGACGTTGCGATGACTAATTTAGATAATGTTAAGTGTTTATTTTCATTTACATAGAGTTAAAAAGCTTTTTTTTATCATTCAGAATATAAGTTTATTAATGAAGATAGTACTAATAAAGTTATATCATAATGTAAAAGGAAAAAAAAAAGAAAAAAAAGAATTGGATTCAAAAGTGGCTTAATAGTAAAAACATGTGGAGCCCAAAAGTGATTCCAAAAACATGGCTATAGCGGGTATATTAAAAACTACTAAACAAGTTATATCAAATGATTTACAAATCATCAACCCAAAAACCATGCGTTAGCGGGTACATAAAAAAACTACTAAACAAGTTGTATCAAATGATATAAAAAAAAAAACTACTAAACAAGTTGTATCAAATGATATACAAAGCATCAACTCACCGTGTATCTACTAGAGCACTCAGGATTTACCTCGTCTAAACCATCACTGACATTGACGTTCATTACCAAAGTTTCAAACTAGTCTAAACCATGTCCGGAAATTTTACGATTGTGAAAAAAAAAAGGACGAGACATTATCCTACTCATACCATTTTATTCACTCAAACTACAACAATATTCATAACAAACTTCAAACAAACAATAAGCATTATCCTATTCACCGTGTAATTAAACATAGTTTTTTAAAATAGAAAGTTGCTTATTTGTTTTCGGGATCATGTTTATTTACCATCCTTGCAATGTAAGCTAAATAGAAACGCGATAGTTTAGTTGATCGTCTGTTGTTCAGGTTTTGGGGGAGTTTAGCATATTCACAAAAGAAAAAAATCGAGTTTGAGAGAGGAAGGATGATTGATGTTTTATGAAATTATTCGAGGGAGGGGTGGTGTATTTACTAATAACAGTGAGAAAAGAAAACTACAAAAAGGACAATACGAACATTTCGTGCGTCTATTTAAAAAAAAAATGAGAGAAAGGTGTATTTACCAAAAAGGTTGGTGCAAGCAAGTCTTGATATTAAGGTGAGCGACCCATACATAACATCAAAAAAAAAAAAGGTCCGATTATTAGCACCCCTATAATTGGTAGATACCCCAACAATTTTATCAAAATCACTATAGTACCCTTACTATATATCTATTTGAAATATATATTTATTCACCCACCATCAGCCACCGTCTCGATTGCTGCTGTCGTAGCCATTGTCACCATTCAAACCATAAAATTCCATTGTTCCTTCTAAAATGACAAAGAAATCACAACATTTTTCGATCAAAAGTAAATTTTTTTATTAAAAAAAATCATTTTATAACAATATAGGCAAAAGTGTCCAACTAAGATTTACAAAGAAAAGTACAGTGGCTACTAATGGTCACCTGAGCCAAAAATAAACAGAGTACATCAGATAAAGTTTTCAAAAGATTACTAGAACTCAAGTGCCTTTTAGTGGATCTAGCAGCCAATCTTTGAAAGATTCAATAAAAAAACAATTGAAAAATACAATTGAAATTCAAATTTGAGTCCAACAGGTTTCATTATTGGTATCAAATTTAAGCAATTATGATTCAGATTTTAAAATTTTAAAAAATAAAAAATACAATGGAAACTAGTCGAAGGGGCGAATTTAGTGGAGAAGCAGGCGACGGTGAGAGCAGGAATTTTTTGACATGAGGAGAGAAATTAGAGCAGTGACAGCGGAAGAAAAATTGAGGTGAGGGTTTATTTGGTCAAGGGTATTATTGGAAGTTCAATATAGAGGTAGGTGTATTTATTAATTGTGGGAGTGTGTATAACCGGACCCAAAAAAAAAAAGTAATAGGCCTTTTTGTTCATGGGCTGTGTTTTTTATTAGGCCTGTTTGTTCATTATTTATTTTGGGCCGAGTTGACGTTCTTAGGCCGTGGCTTTCTTTTTTGTGTAGCCTCTTTTTTTATCCCAATATTTAGCCCACACAGTACCACAGAATATAACTGCCGCGCAGCCGTCTTCGCCAGAAGAGGTTTTTTTTTTTTTTTTTTTTTAGTTTAGATTTTGGAGAAAATTATCCCTTTTATGAATGAAATTTGAGTTGCCAATCATTGATTACTCTGCCTTCCTTCTGAGGCTCTCATTTGATTCTTCCAATTAACAATCTGGATCTTCATTGATTTATTTTCATTTTATTTCGTCATATTCATAATAAATTGAGTCATGTGATGATCGTATGCATAGTTCAAATGACAATTTTGTGATTATACATCTTTTAGTTTTTCGCTCCTATCTGATGACTCTCATGATTTCAGAAATTTCGATTTATTTTACATGATATTTTTGGGACGATGGAGAAGAAACGTAAATGGTGTCTTGTGATACCTTGCCGACCATTCTGGTATATCACCACCCATAAACCGAGCTCTATTTTAATTTTTTCAAATAATTTTTTTAAAATTTATTTTGAAGAAATTAGTTTTGTGGCCTATGATTATAATTTTATCAAAGACAAGCATATGTCTGAAGTTTCTTTATGTGGACAATCTAATCTTCTCAATGAGGCCTCTATATTTTTCATTTTATATTCGTGTCATTGTATTGTAATTGATTCAATTGCCATTCATGGGCCTTCTTGAATATTTATTGAGTGGAAATTCAGGCAACCCCTTTCTTTTAAAAATTAAGAAGGGAGGTGTTAATCTGCTCATAAATTGAAACTTTTGCTCTTTAGATTTGCTGAAATTTCCTTGAAGCTAGTCTAGTAAGCCTTAGGACATTACGTTTCATGATCATGGTAATTTTGTGTGCCTATCTTTGGTGTCATTTTTCTAATTCTTCAACTGTTTATGTAAAAATGAAACAGATCTAATGGTTTAGGAAAACTGCCAAAAGAATTGTTTTATATTTTGTTACGTGCTTCGCTATCTGGTTGATAAGATATTACTTGATTTCTAGTCAACTCGTTCCCTAGAAGCAAAAGTAACCGTGTTGCTCTGGTTTTGTCACTTCTCCCATTTTGTTTATGATGTGTTTGGAGAACATTAGGGCAGCTACATAAGTAACTTTTTCTAATGTTTTAGGTCGTATATGTAAAACCCAAGTGCTGGCCTTTGTTTCTTTGTGTCGATAGTAGTATCCCTGTGTAAAATACGTTCAAAATTGCAGTCTTGATTCAATTGCTTATGAGGAAGAATTCCCAAAGGTAAAACTTGTGTAAGATGGTTCATAAACTAGCATGAATTAACACGTCCCTAAAGCTTCATTTCTAAAATATGCTGTCTCACATACGACACTAATTATCTTTTTCATCTTTGTGATGAAATATTGATAAATGGTCGAGACTACATGATCTTTGCTGTGCTGCTGTGTGTGTGATTTGGAATGTGTATATGAGGTTTTAATATTATACTTAATTTTTTAAAACTTTTTCTATGAATTTTTTCGTGTTAATGGTCTGACGCCACGTCGCCGCTAGCCAAAACTTGGCAATGAACGGCGGTGTCAGTTTTGGACCAAAATCTAACCCTTTCACATTTTGATAGGAATCTGTGGACTGCTTAAACAGGTGCATTCATGGAGCCGTTTTGTGTGATTACATTTCTCCAATTATAATAATGTATTTTCATTATATTTGCTGTCTAATGATATGTTACATATGTTGCTACATTTTAACCCTATAACTATTATGAAAAACATTTGATTTTATATGAGGTCGATGATGGTTAAAATTATTGTTTATACAACTGGAATAACCGACTGAACACAAATTTGATGTTAGATCTGTATTCTGAGGCCACATTTTAATCAGCCAATTACATTATCCACACGTTTATTTCTATGTTTTTGAATATATATATTTTTAATTATGTTTTTTAGGATGTTAATGATGGAGCAACGATGATGAGTTCTATAGACCTGTAATGATTGCGGATATGATCGCAATTATTTTGAACATCTAAGGGACTGAGTTTTCCTCACATTATTACACTCCATTAGTTTATACAAACAAGTTTCTACTTTCTATTGGAAGGCTTTATTCTTCTTCAAAGATTTCTCATATTGGTTTTCTATAACGGTGCCATTTGATATTTATCTTAAATAGACAAATAAACTTGTGTGCTTATGATATTAATTCTGTCATGGCATTTTTGCGAAGTAAGAAAGAAAGAAAATTGTGATTCTAAATGCGTAGTTCACTCAATAATTAATTCTGCCTGTTTTGAATGAGAATGGTAATGAATATTTTTAAAGCCCGATGGGGTTGATGATTGCATTGTGATGTGAGTGTTTGCATGTTTGTGAAATGCGTTGCATGTATCTATCTGGTCATTGTTTTTGCATTGAACTCCAACTTGGTTCCAATGTTAAGGCCCGTGATGGTCTACGACTCGATCGTGTCCTCAACCACTAATTTGCTTTCTGTTAGGGCTCTATTGAATTGAGCGAGATAATCTTGGTCAGATTCGTTCGAGCCCTAACAAAATCTGGCAATGCACTAGGCGAGCTGAGGTGCTGACGTGTATTGCCCGTTAAACCTGATTGCTAGATCTGACCAGAAAGTGACTGATCCTGCTGGTAGTTTTAGCATTGGGTTAGTCTCGCTCCCATGGAGTTCATCCTAGATGGACTCGGCTAAGTGACGACCACTATTTGACAAAAATCTCAGTGGTTTGGTTGGTCCACAAAAATCTAAACATGAGTATATATTTTCGGAACGATGAAGAACAAGCAAAGGTCTCGTTCGACGTAAATGGTGTCTTATGATACCTTGCCGACCATTCTGGAAAAAACTGAGTCCTCCTTATCAAGCATATGTCTGAAGTCTCTTTATGTGGACAATCTAATCTTCTCAATGAGGTCTCTCTTTTATTTTATCTCATTTTATTGTAATATAATTGATTCAATTGTCATTTATCGGTCTTCTTGTTTTGATAATTTATGGAATTTTAATTGAGTGGAAATTCAGGCAACCCCTTTCTCTTACAATATCTGAGAAGGGAGGTGTTAATCTGCTCATAAACTGAAACTTTTGCTCTTCAGACTTGCTGATACTTCTTTGAAGTTGGTCTAGTAAGCCCAAGGATATTGTGTTTCTTCATCATAAGTTTTGTATTGTGTTTGTGTTGCTATCTTTGGTGTCATTTTCAAAATTTTATATGATAATTAATAGATATTGTGGTTTAGGAAAATTGCAAAAAAGATTTGCTTTATATTTTTGGTAAATCGTAGTGTTTCGCTATCTGGTTGATAGGATAATACTTGATTTCTAGTCAACTCGTTCCCTAGAAGCAAAAGCAACCGTGTTGCTCTGGTTTTATCACTCCCACTACTTTTTTATTTATCATGTGTTTGGAGAATACTATGGCAGCTACATTTCAAACTTGGTAATTTGTTCTTATTGTATTCTTGATTCAATTGTCTGTGAAGAGAACAAAACATTTATGCTAGTGGAACACTCTTATCCACCGTTGATTATTTTTATCTTTGTGATGAAAATTCATCATCGGTCAGGACTCTGTGGTCTCTGCTTTGCAGCTGTGTGTGTGATTTCGAACGGGTCTGTGAGATTAAGTCTCCTGTGAAACTGGTTTTATATTTACAGACCTGATCCTTCTTTTGAAATTATATTGTAAATTATTAAAATTTGTTTTTGGGAGTGAAATTTTCTTTTGCTGTTAATGGTCCGACGCCACGTCGCCGCTAACCAAAATTTGGTAATGAACGGCTGTGTCAGTTTTGGACCAAAATAATCCTTTTGCATTTTGATAGGAATCTGTGGACAGCTTTTACACATGCATCCATGGAGCCGTTTTGTGCAATTACATTTCTATAAAATCTAAAAGTTCTGTTTATTGATATCATGAATTTGCTGCAGTTTAACCCAATAAAATCTTGGAAAACATATGGTTTTATCTCAGGTCAATGATGATTAAAATTATTGTTTATACAACTGGAATTACCGTCTGAACACATTTTGATGTTAGATCTATAATCTGAGGCCTCAATATTCGTTAAACGATTGCATTCTGGATGCATTTCTTTATGTTTTGTTTTTTAGTATATTTTTTAATTAATTTTATAAAGTTTTTGATGAAGGATTAACTATGATGAGTTCTACAGACCTGTAATGATTGCGGATATGATCGCAATTATTTTGAACATCTAAGGGACTGAGTTTTCGTCTGTATCATTAAACTCCATTTGTCTATGGCTAAGTATTGTATGCATCCAGATGCACTGTGCACTTATAATGCATTTTAAGTACCATCCAATTTGTTATACTGAAAGATACAATTTGTTTACACTGAATCGTGCAACTAGTAATATAAAAAAGTAGTTGTTCGGTTAACTGTAAACAAGTTGCATTTTTCAGTATAACAAGTTGAATGGATCTAAAATGCACTACAGGTGCATGCACCTAGATGCATATGAGATTCACTCATATTTTATTCTTGCGCAAAGGTTTCTTATATTGGTTTTCTTGAACATGGTACTTATCTTAAATAGACAAATAGATTTGTGTGCTTGGCATTTTTGCAAGTGAAGCAAGAAATAGTATTGTGATGCTCATTGCATGGTCCATTCAGACGTTTGGAGGCTGGATTTTTAATATGCAAGAAGTAGGGACATTCTTTTTTCTTTTGATGGTATAATGAATAGACTTACGAAAAAGAGTTTTTATTAAGAGATGGATTTAAATCGATAAGTTTCGAACGTTTTATGTATTTCGGTAATTTGTTATCCAACACCGGAAGCTTAAGTTTTACCCGTCAGGAAATGATTACAAGTTTTATCTTTTTAATCGGATATGATCAAATCCGTCGGATCGAAGCTTGGTCATCGATCTTAACTTAAGAATGTATGCGCTTTTAAGATTGTGCGATGTGAGCGATTAATCAAAGCAAAAAAAGGCACTGTAAGATTTATAGTGGTTCGGACAAACCCGGTCCTACATCCACTCTTCCCTTTCAAGGGGCACCAGGGGCACCAACTTAACTTAACTTGGACGGACTTAGATTAGTGTGTTAGTCCACCACAAAGACACCAACGAGATGTTTTAAGAGTTCTCCTCAAAGCGATCCAGAAAATCGATCTAAAGAAACCAGATCGAAATCTCGCTAAACAACTTATCTAACTTGGGGGTTTGGGTAAGATTGTTGAGGTTCAACTATGAAATCTTTTTTCTTGCGTATAGCGTGACGATAGTAGATGAAAAAAAGATTTCTTGCTAAAACTTATGGGATGAACACAATATAAAATAAGCTTGAAGTTGTGTTCTTCGATGCGGAAATCGACTATAGATTGAGCTTCTTGATTATGTTGTTTGTCGGCATTTCCGTATTTCACTCACGAAGTGTGATCCCATATTTATAGACCTTGAGATCAAAAGAGCCGTTGGAAGCAATTTGAATCTCGAAGGCTATTTTAAATGAGATTTGCGAGCTTGATGTGGCGTCTTGAGAACGGCATATTTGAAAGTTTATAAGCCGTTTGAGAGAGAGCAACATCGAATCCATGATATCGGCTCTGTTCATCGTGTCTCTTCCTTATTGGATGAAAGCCTTGCTTTGCGGTGTTGTTCCTCAACTAAGGTTGGTATTCATCTTGTTCGGATCGCGGAGCGTATGATAAGATGAAACATCGGTTTTCATCTTATGGTGATCTGATCGTCTGGAATTCGATCCGCTTTGATGGAGTCTGGCGGCGCTGTTGACTTAACAGCGTTTGGATGTGGGTCTTCCGGTCTTATCTTCGGAAGTCATCCGATCTTCTAGTATAGAGGTTTGAGCCATGACTTCCGTGGTTATCGACAAGATCGATTAGATCGATCTTCAGATTACGGTTTCGCGTTTGTCGGGATATCGCCTTTCCGACGAATCTTGATCGACCTTTACATATTGAGTTCCCCCTCAATACGTGTTATCTATTACATCGCTTTTTCTATACAATCATTATCAACTCCGGTCTCCTATAGCGTGTAATGTAAACATCGTACCTAATGCGTCATTTGGTCCTATTACATGTGTTTTGGAACTTTCATCAAAACTATAAATTTCCCAACAATTTCCCTTTTGATGAAACCAAAACACTTTTGATTAGTATAGAACGATTAAAGAGCAAGTAATGTCGGAAAACAAAGAGATTTTGTCTTGGGATCGAAAAAATAAACTTTTCATTAGATAAGATGATTACATGTTACATCGGAAAAGTTGAATTTAAAAGCCGGCGATCCTAGGCGTCTTACGAATCTTCACTCCTTGGGCTTGTATCATACGGCATTTCTCTTTGGTCTTGTGGAATGTTGAAAATCGATAGAGTTTCCATTTGACATCGGTTATGCCGCTCTTGATCGAGTTATCGTGATTTGCTCAAGATGTCAAAGTAGAATCTCTCAAATGCCGGTCTGTCGAATGAGCCATCCGCTTCTTTGAGTATATTAGCAGATCATACTCTTGGCGAGATATCTTTACATTTATAAGCTTGGCTTCATTTTCGAATACTTGAAATGCGGATATTTATTCGTAACCGGTTGAGGAACTTCGTCATCCGGGTGATTCTTCTTTTGGGACAAGATCAAGGACAAAGGCATCTAGAAGCCATTCTTACGATCTTATTCCATTCCTCAAACCTCTTAGCGTGTGCGGATTTTTTGGTATAATCTAAATCGACTCTTTGCCGCGGTGAAGGTTACAGTGCGATTTTTCGATTAATCCTTTCTTAGCCCTTGATTTGAACTTCTTTTTCAAACCTTGTGCCCGTTTTTACGTCCTTCTTTCTTTGATTATCATTCCTTTGGACAATTTCTGACTAGCTCCTTAATGTCGTCATTTTATCTTACGGTAGCTTTCTGGGTGCGATAAGCTGGTCGATTTTGATGTCGGCACCTTGGCGGCCTTTCTTGCAATTGAGCTTTGTCCGTGGGCCTTGTCTTACGATGTGTCGGTTGGTTTCTCGAAGTTGGTTTCTCGAGATCCTTCACTTTTGGTTTGATCAAAAAGCGCATGAAGTTCGAGACCCAAAGTTATTGACAATGCTGATTTAAATCATTAGCGAGATAAACACGAAGATTGAGCTATTAGATTACGGGCGGTTATGTCAGTTCTTTCTTGGCGATTTCCATTGTAGCGAGTGTCCAAATCATTTTGTCAAATTTCTCTTACGATAACTCGAGCCTTTTTCTTGGCGTCGGAAAAAGAAGATTGAGTTTAAATCCCTGTTTGACTTGTCATCAAGCGATTTTGTAAGCTTCGGCGAATATGGTGGACATGGATTGGGAAACGATTGCCGTTTTGTTTGAATCGAGGAAACTCCGCTCGATCTCTTCTTTCGGGGAGATCTTTGAAGACGAATCGATCTCTGAAGTTGATCGGTGGTGATTTAGTGGATCCGTCAAGGTTCGATTGTTTGTGCCTCCGGTGGTTGATGCGTGAAGCTGCGACACGGTTCCACTTTCATCGGCGGCTCGGCATTCACCATTTCGTTGTCATTTACGGGCTTAGCGATCTCGGCTTCTCTTCTTCGGCGGTTCAAACTTCGCGTGGATCGAGCTTTCCGCAGTTGCTCGGATATGAGCTCGGTTTGGTGATCCCTTTGGCGGAACTTCGCCATGCTCGAAGTCAAAATCTGCGAACTCATCGCGCCCACCCATCTGTTCAACAAGTAAGATAAGATCGAGAAAATGAGATCTCGGTGAGGATCTCCATGACTTCTTCTGCGATGGCGGGATGGGCGACCGGTTGTGGATACATCTCATCAATCTCGTTCAATTCTTAGTCGACCATTTTCGGTGATGGTCTTTGTTGATCTGGATCGAGGAATGATCTGTCGGTCTGTTGGATGAGATGTGGAAACGGTTTGTCTTGAATCGGCGGAAGTTATCGATTGGTTCAACTGCGATGGATTACTTTGTAGTGGCGATTTAATAATGGCGGAGTTCATGGTTGGAGTTTTAGTCTGGCGGTAGAGATAATCGGCCTTTGAGGCGTTGAATCGGCTTGAGGTTGAGAAAGTCGATTTATCGACGTACTTCTCCGAATCGTTCTGGCGAGCCCTCGGGTTGAAAGCTTACTGTCACGATTCTGTTCTTTGTTCTTGAAATTGGTACTTTTCTTCCATTTCGTCTTTAGTCTTTAGAAGTCGGGGGTAGTTTCTTTTGCTTTCTTTGGCCTCTTCTCAGGCCTTCACGATTTCGTTTCTTTTTTACGTGGAGCAAGCGGTGTGTGGATGGTGAGCTTCTTTGCTCTTTCCTTTCTTGAGTTTTGTTGGGTGGGCTCCGTGTCATCGTCTGGTGGCCCGTATATAAGCGAAGTTGATGAAGAAGGCATTGTAGGACTTGATCCATTCGATTCCATTCGGCGCTTGGCGGTTTGTCTTTTAATATTTTGCAACCTTGTTGAGATTCTTTGATTCTCTTTTGAGAAAAGACTTTGCTGGATTCATTGACTCCAAATTTTTCGTGTTCTTGGAGCAAGATGGCTTTCGGGAAGCCGTGCCGATTTACGAGCCCCGTCAATTATTCTTTGCCATCTTTGTACATTTTGGTGATGTGAGGAGCATGAAATGGGCTAAATGAATTCCATGATCGTTCTTGTGGAATGTAAAGCAGTGATCTGTATGCTTTCTTTTGAGCATTGCTTTGATGAATCCAAAATTTGTCGATGTTTATACGCCTCTCTTAAAGCTCCCTCGATTTCTTCATCCTCATTCTCCCATCAGTGTCAGGGGAGATTCGCCCTTTTAAGCAAAATGAGCAGACAGTGATGTCGCATTTGTCGATCCGATTTCTTTCATGATTGGTAGCGACATCGGTTCGTCTCTCGGCTTTTACGTATCCACACTCAAATTTTGCAAGAATTGAAGTGCTTCATCTTTGCATCACTGGATTGCGATGAGAGAAAGAGCAATATGTTTCGATCCGAATTTTTCTTGATTTGTTCCACCTCCATGGATTGAGAATCCTCGGTGGTTCCAAATGAACGAACTTATCCTCGAAGATCTTCGTTGCGATTCCGCATAATTGCACATGATCTTTCCAAGTCCATGAGTGGCCATCTACATGTGAGATAGACTCATTAAATTTGTGCATAATCGATTATCAATATCATCTTTGCGGAAAACAAAAGGCATGAAGCATAATTTCGAAAAACAACTTTTGAAAACAATGTTTTTAAGCGGAAAGAAAGATTCATCATTAAGCTTAAAAGAAAATATTACCGATTCAAATTTTGAGGCGATTTTGAAACGTAGAGTAAAATTTGAAGTTTTTCAATGAGAGTAATGCGAGTTTGTGAAGCGAAAAAACTGGTAAGGTTTGATGAATCTTTATATAAGCGGAGGGTACAATAAGACAAGATTTTGAAGATCAATCGTTTTGAAAAGATTATGCGCTCAGATTTTAGCGGTTTTTGATCGTAGGGGTTGAAAAACGACGTCAAAAAACTTTTGGATTTAAAAGCACGATCAAGTAGCGGTTAATACATGTACCCACGTCGCATTAAATGATTTGCGAGTACACGTCACAAGGATAGTGGATGCAGTAAAAAATAAAATCGATATCGATCCGATAAATAAATAAAAACAAGAGAAGAGAGATCGTGTCTGGTTGGTGATGTTATATCGATATTACTTGTCAATGTTGATTCCACTTGTTGATCTTAATCATTCACTAAGCCTTAAGAAATTTCCCAACTATGATCCTTTAACCGATCTTCTCGATTCGTCGATTTGTTGGAACTTGAGCAAAGGCGATCTTTCCTCGAAATACGCCGTCGATTTCCTTTTTATCGCCTTTCGGGTTGAAGTTCCCCTTCAACCGATATTTATTTATAATAGACCGATATATCCGATTTATTGGAGTTTCAAGTACAAAGAGATCTCTCATCCGATCATGCTCGTAAGTAATCAGATTTTTTGTTGACCTTATCCGATTCTTTTCGAGATAAAGCCAATTCTTGGGATAAGTGTTACCGCCAAAACTTAGTCTAGAGTAGTAGCTTCTATTCCTAAAGTAGGCGTGATTGACATGCGTAAATATCGTCTGCAATCTCTCGATATGTCAATCAACCAGTAAATTTATCAATTATCAGCGCGTGATTTCTACATATTTGTCCTTTTGATGCAAATTTCTCGGATAGGCTTCTTGAACCCGACAATTGCATTTGCATCCTTGTAGCCTCTATAAAATGGACCAATGTTTTACACAACATCACCCATTCACCATACTTATCTTCTTTGTAAGAATCATGTATCTTGGTGAACCCTTGTTTCGGTGAGAAAATGAAACACTTTTACACCCTTTTTTATGGTTTCATCTTCTCAAATCAACCCTTTGCATCCCTCATTCTTTGTTTTCTTCATCATCTTCGATTTTCACATCCCGATTCTTGCAAAACTTCTCTACCACGTAGGCGGCCGGATCTGCTTTGCTGTTGTAACCGAAGAAGACACTTCTCTAACCGTATGCACCTTGTGTGTCTATCTGGATGCGTAACGAGAACCATCGGACTTAATGCAGGTATAAAATCTGACACATGTGCCCATGAGATCGATGACCAACTCTTTGCACACGTGCTCCATTTAACGGTGGAAACCCTCTACCTCCTTTTTTAGGGCTCGGGCTTAAGAATCTATCAAGGCCTCTGTCGCTCCGGTTTTCTTGATCTTGACTTTTTAATTTGCCTTTGGGATTGTTCTTTAAAGCCTCTCTCACCCACTTGTTAAGTGGGGAAAAATGAGAGTTTAAAATCTCTCTCTTTCCTTCACTTACGGGGTTAGGATGAGGTTTAGGGTTATAGGGTTAGGATTTTGGTTAACATATGTCTTGACCTCAAGGGTCTTTCTTGTACTTGTAACTTCGTAATGTAACCTCACCGCCGGGTTTTATCAATGAAAAGTTACATTATTTCATTTTGTTGTGTAAATTCACCTTTCTTATGCGATTGATAGCTTCTTAATCTACGAATCTTGCTTGTTGAATCACAAAAAATACTATAACCAACTTGGTTTAATCGGATAATCCTTTAAACTGAGCATTTTCCTTAAATCTGATAAACCTTGAATCTGATCAGTTCCTTTAAACTGATAGACTTAAAATCTGATAACACTAAAATCTGATCAGTTCCTTTGGATCTGGTAGCGTGTATAACGATCGATTTTTGCATATCGATCTCTTGAGATCGATTAAGATACCAAACTCAATCGATTTCTCTCGTCTGGTTAGTCTCTTAACGGTGGATTCGGAGAGCATTCCATCAAACATTTTCGGTGACATTTCTCCAAGATCTAGAAGTCTAGCTCAATTCATAAATCTCTGAATCGATCTCAATTTAGTGGCTTGGTTAGAATATTATACGTATATCGGTATGAATCTTTCCATTCGATATTCTTCTTTTCAACGTGATCTCTTTATGAAGTGGTGTCGACATCTACATGCTTGCATCTTGTATGTAGAACTGGATTACGAGTGATTGCAATAAGACTATTGTCTTCGTCATAGAATATAGGTACGTTCTTTACTACAATGTTGTAATCCTCAAATTTCTTGGTGAAAGGCGATTGGGAAACTCTCCTGACCATATATTCTTGATTGTTGATGATTTAACCGATGTCCGCTTCTTTGAAAACCACGAGATCGGTTTACTTCCTAAGAACCGACATGTTCGCGAGGTTGATTTTACGTCGATCTTGCAACCTCCATAATCGTAATCGAGAATACCCACTAAGCTCTAGATTATCATCGATGGGTAGAATAAACCAAGGTTTATTGTTCCTTCAGATACTTAAGAATCCGCTTATCGCTTTGGTGGTGACCATTGGATTTGCACGAAATCGCACATACACCCATCTGAAAGTGATATCCGGTTCCACCGGGCAAAAGTATGGCGGTCGGTATAATAAAGATCGAGAGCCCTATATTCCTTCCGACGATTTGTTTTCGACCGCCTTCATCGGATCCATCTTGAATCCGATCATCATAGGAATTTTGGCTTCCTTGCTATTTTGAATTCCAAACTTAGCCAAAATATTCTAGTGTACTTTTGCTTGGCGAGATGAATATCCTTCGAACTTTGTTTAACTTGGAGACCTAGAAAGTAATTCATCGACCCATCATGGACATCTCGAATTTCCTTGCATCGGTTCTTTGAATCTTTCACATAGGTTCTTGTTTGGAGATCAAGAAGATGATGTCGTCCCACGAATCTGAACCATCGAATATCTTCTCCATCTTCTATTCGAATAAGGTTACGTCACTTTGTTCCTTTAGTGAACCCACTTTCGATCAAGAAGCGAGAGAGTGTATCATACCGTGCTCATGGACTGTTTAGAACCATAAGAACTTTTTTTCTTAAACGATACACTTGGTTGCCTTTTTTCAAAGCACGGAGGTTGTTCGACGTAATAAACTTCCTCCGCTAGTACCCCGTTTAAGAAAGCACTCTTTACGTCCATCGATACCACATGAACCCTCGTGGGGATAGCTTAAAACTTGTATCGGCGAATATGGCTTCAAAGCGGCGGCCGGTGCAAAGGTCTCATCGTAATCAATTCCTTCCGATTGTGAATAAGCAAAAGTCTTGCCTTATTTCGGTGATAACATTTTTCTCATCTCTCTTGTTCTTGAAGATCCATTTCGTGCCAATTACGTCTTGATGGCGGTTGCATCTACTAGTTCCCATACTCATTTCTCTCAAATATTTCGGCTCTCCTCGCGCCATGGCTAGAATCCATTTCGTCTTGTAGTGCTTCTCGATTGTAGTGGGGTTCCTTCATGTAGGCAGATAACAAAGAATACATGGCACTTTTCACCAATCGATGTATAGTTTTAATTTTATCGACGGGTCTCCAATTATCGATCAGTTGGATGACCGGTTATCCGTGTCCTTCTATTCGATTTGCGTCGGTTTTGAGAACATCGTGTTTACGATAAAATCTTATTACTAGTGATTGGGAGTGGTGCGAGGTTATGGTCCACTTGATAAGAACAAGTCTCGGTGATGTTGGAATCATCATGTCGATGATTATTCAGAAGAACCGAAGTTCCGCGAACCGGATGGTTCGATTTTCTTATCTCGGTGAATCGGCTTTTTTCATCGACAGTTGTTCGTACCTTAGGATCTCGATTGATCCGGTGAATCAACTAGATCCGGAATGTAAATTGATGATTTACGATCCTTTATCCTTGATAGATTACCGATCCATTTTCCGAATATCGAGGTTACGGTAGATCGTACTTCTTGTTTTACGGCGCATTTCTCTTGATCGAGAAGATGCTTCATCAAAGGTTACATGGGGTGTTTCTTCCACAACAAGGGTTCGTTTGTTGTAGACCACCGAAGGCTTTGCTAGATGAGAATACCCTAGAAATATACCTCATCGGACTTGGCCTCAAAAGGTCTTCAACCCGACTTTTCCCATTGTTGTGTATGAAACACTCAAGACTCCAAAAAACATGGAAGTAAAGAAACACGAGGTTTTACGCCTTCCACGTTCATAAAGGTGTTTTGTAGTGAGCCTTAGTCGGAGACATACATTACTGCGTATGGCATGCGGTGTTGATTGCTTACGCTTGAAACGGTTTGGCATCGCATGTTCAAATTTAACATTGTTACTTTTGAGAGTTCTGTTTCTCTCGTTTTACTCCATTCTGTTGTAGGCGTCCTCGCAATTTGATGTTTCATCTTTGTATACCAAACTTAGAGCAAAAATCGGTAATAAAGGAGTTCGAAAAGTGCGTACCTTTATCGATCCGGATTTTTGTTACACACCTTCTCATTTTGTAATCTTCTTAGTAGCTCGGGTATCTTGGTTGTCGTCTCATTCTTCTTATGTAAGAATATAACCCGAGTAAACTTGGAATAGTCATCCACGATTACGAGAGTGTATTTGGCGTCAGATTGACCGATTTGGTGTAATTGGTCCAAACAGATCCATATGAAATTGCGATTACTCTGCTTTGGATCTTTGGTCGGAAATCCCTTTGAATGAAGCTTTGACTGTTTTTTCCGACATGCAAAGACATGTCGATCCTTTGAGAACACTTCATTCGGAAGTCCTTCCACTAGAGACATCATTAAATTTATCTTATTAAGAGTTTTTAAAGTTCGGATGGCTCATTCTTTTGTGCGAGCCAATTTCGCTACTTTTGGAACTCTTAACAATCGAGCATGCATTTCTTGGACAATTGTTCAATCCAATCATGTAGATCGTCCCTTTTCTTGAACCGATTAGCAATATCTGTTGAGTGACTCGATTCTTGATAGTGCATTGATCGATCGAGAACTCAACTTTGAATCCGTTTGTGCGGAATTGTGAAACCGATAATAGGTTGTCTTGCCGGACCTTCGACAAACGATACTCGATTATTTGTACATCATCATTCTCTAAAGGTTAGAACCCTTTGGTATAACCAAAGTTATCATCACCAAAAAGTACTTACTTCTGTTCTATGTAGAACCGGGGAGATGTTTGCTTCCGGTCATGTGCCTTGAGCATCCACTATCGATGTACCGGATAGTTGCTTGCACACCTCCTTTGTTGGCGGACCAGCTTGAACTGCAATCGATCGGGTTTTAGGTACCCCTTCGGATTAGGTCTGAGGGTTAGGTTTGGATTTGGGGATCCATACAAACGAGCACTTCTATGGTGATCGGTCGGATCGAAGGCTGATTTGTCTCCGTACTGTCAACATAATCATACTTATCCTCATATGCTTTTATTTTGTATGATTACTTGTGTGAACCTTGGATGACTTGGAAGACTTATGATTTAGCTTTTTTGTTTGTCTTTCTTTTTATCGATGTGGTTCGGTCACGATAGCCCTAAATTTTCGACTATAGGGGTAGAATGCATTGCTACCATCAAAAGATTCATATCCTTTTTCATAGATGGTTTTTTTTACCAAGCATGCTTATTAGGCGGTGACCTTGGTGGGTCTCAGATTAGACTTCACTTTTTGTAGGTTGTCTTTTCGATTCGTCGATCGGTTTGATTTCCGTTCGTAAGAGTTGAGGGTTCTTCGGGTTGGTTGATTCAATTGATTCGGTGATGCTTTACCAGTTGGGGTCCATTTGTTCTTCTACGGTTAGGCTTGTTTTGCCTTACACCTTCAGCCCCGGTCTCTTACCCCTATTAGATACAAGTTTGGCTTTTGGTGTATCTTTTTTGAAATTGCCTCGATTACACCTTTCGAGATGAATCGATCGGGGCTTTTGAGGATGTGGAGGTTTCTCATAGCAAGTCCCTCCTTATCAATCTTTACTCGAAAATAGGCGTTCATGTCTTTAGCGGTTTGAGATGATTTTGAAAAAACATCTATTTTCTTCTGATTTTTCCTCGAGAGGATTTCGGACTTTCATGCATCGGAATAGCTCATCGAATTTTGCTTGCAAGATTTTGAAGTCATCGACTTCTTTGTCTGTTAATTTCCATCTGTTCTTTGATCTGCTTTTCCCGATCGAAGCTTTAACTTTGAGAATTTTAAATTCCTCGTTACTTTCGGCGATTTTAATTTGATCTAAGTTGAAGTTTTTTCCGAGATCATTTTCTTGACAAAGGTGATTAACGATCCTCGACTTATCATTCTCGGCTTCACAATAGCATAAGTTTCTCTTGCATTGGAGAGATCTTCAATTTTGCGGTCAATCTCCCGGGGTGTGCTAATGATAGCGGTGTAGAAGCGAGCGAAGGGGTTTGGAGGTTACCTTTTGGTCCTCCCGCCATCAAAGGTAAAGTTCATTATCGTCGATGAGAATATCGGATCTTCACTTTCATAGAAGTCGGCCCACCTTCTTGATCAAGCGAAGTCTTCTCTGAAGAGTATCCGGAGTCGGAGGCGGAATAGGAATTTAACCATGGCTCTTCCGTCTCTAAACCGTTGCTCTCTTTTGTTCTCTTTTCTTCCCTCTCTAATGCAGGCGGTCTGTCTTTATAGTGACACTGGCTTCTCACGATTAAAAACGCTCTCGCCGGATCCACGTTCCGCTTCTTCCGGTGAATCACTCATACATATGACCTATCGGTGATTTCCCTTTCGATAGTAGATACGAGTTTCTTCTATCGATTGGTTATTATCTCTTTCCTTCCTTTTGTCGACTATCTCTTTTCCTTTCATCTCGTGTGATCCCTCCGTCATCGGATCACAGTTCTTCTCGGAGATCTATTATGCGATCTCTATCTAGATCCTCGGTATGTTGATAGTCCTTATAAAATCTTCGATACTTACCAAGTTGTATATCGACTTCTCAAGCTTCCCCGGTAAGCAACGCGACAATTACCTTTGACTTAATATATTTCCAATGGGTTCATTGGCCTTTGTTACCCTCTTTGGTTGCCTTGAAAACAACAGATTTTGAAGTCGAGGTTTTCAAAGAGGGGCCTCGTCTTCATCGGCTTGACCTCTTTCAATCGTGTCGAACTTCGTGAGCTTTAAGACTCAAAACAAGCTACTAGGTTTCATTCTTGAAATGTCACGGCAATCTTTGATTCTGGTGACCTTCATGTCCCACTTCTTGGTGAGAGACCTTAGGATCTTATAGTTGATATCTTTATCGATCATCTCTCTACCAAGTTCTCGAAGCTTGTTTATAGACATTGTAATTCTTCCATCGAGTTCGTTGATGGTTTCGTTAGCGGCATCTTGATTTCTCGAACTTCACCGGTTCGGCTTGAAGACGGCTGTCTTTTTATCTCATTCATTTCCCTCGCAGATCTCGGCGAGTATCCCACATTGCTTTTCATTTGATTTGAGATAATCTTCTCTTTGGTGACCTTATCCATTGTCTTCATGATGATATGTCTTGCAATGGTGTCAGAGTATGTTTTTCTTTCTTCCGTGTCCATCAGTGGGCTTTTTTTCGTACAAGACTTCGCATAGGAAAGTGCGGATCTCCTCCGATCGGCAGGATTGTCGTAGTAAATGATGATGGGTCCTCTCGATGACTTCCATCATTTACGCCCTTGATCGAGCCTAGATGGTTGGACATATAT
The DNA here is from genome assembly GCA_037126765.1 of Stenogyne calaminthoides. NCBI lineage: Eukaryota > Viridiplantae > Streptophyta > Magnoliopsida > Lamiales > Lamiaceae > Stenogyne > Stenogyne calaminthoides. The sequence continues at coordinate 4,461,705 of JBBCBC010000010.1, forward strand.
ATGGCCCAATCTGCATACTCATCAATAGAGAACCGGCAGATCATGATACATCGGATGTGTTATCCATGCCGAGTGATTTTGGAAAATGAATGAGTTTAAAAACGGGTTTTCAAGATCGGTTCGGATGACCACAAATGACCAGAGTCGATTGGTCGGAAGAACCAACCGCTTTGATACCACTTGTAGGTCCCGCAGGTTAAGTGAGGCGTAAGTCAGAGGGGAGAGGGTGAATAGACTTCGAAAAACTTTTTCGTCTTGGATCGGTGTGCGAGCGGATAGCTTTGATCAGTGCGAAATGAATCGATTGATCGATAACTAACTTCTCGAACGCCCGGAAAAGCGGTCGATTCGGTAACTATCGATTAAGCGATCGTCGGAAGCTTAAGTTTTACCCGTGAAAAACCAGTTTGTATAAATCAGATTCCAAGTTTTATCTTTTTAATCAGATGTGAGAAATCAGGTCCGATCAGATCAGAAGCTTGGTGTTCGATCGATCTTAACTTAGAATGTATGCTTTAAGATTGTGCGATGTGAGAGCGATTAATCAAAAGCAAAAAAGGCACAAAAGATTTATAGTGGTTGGGACAAACCGGTCCTACATCCACTCTTCCCTTTCACAAGGGGGCACCAACTTAACCGACTTTGGACTTAGATTAGTGTGTTAGTCAACACAAGACACCAACACGGATGTTTTAAGAGTTCTCACTCAAACGATCCCGTAAATCGATCTTAGAAACCCTGGTGAAATCTTTTAAACAACTTATCCTAACTTGGGGGTTTGGGTAAGATTGTTGAGGTTCCAACTATGAAATCTTTTCTTGCGTATAAGCAGCCTGATAGCTAGATGAAAAGATTTCTTGCTAAGAACTTATGGGATGAACACAATATAAAATAAGCTTGAAGTTGTGTTCTTCGTGCGAATCGACTATAGATTGAGCTTCTTGATTATGTTGTTTGTCGGCCAAGTATTTCATTTCACGAAGTGTGATCCCATATTTATAGACCTTGAGATCAAAGAGCCGTTGAGAGCAATTTGAATCTCGGGCTATTTTTAGACAGTTTGGGCTTGATGTGGCGTCTTGAGAGCAGCATGGTGAAAGTTTATAAAGTTTTCGTTTGAGAGAACAACATCGAATCCATGCGAGTATCTCTGTTCATCGTGTCTCTTCCTTATTGGATGAAAGCCTTGCTTTGCGGTGTTGTTCCTCCAACTAAGGTTGGTATTCATCTTGTTCGGATCGCAGGCGTATGATAAGATGAAACATCGATTTTCATCTTATGAGATCGTCGATCTCGAACCGATCGATCGATCCACGATGGAGGCTTTGTTTTGACTCACGGCGATGTAGGTCTTACGGTCTTATCTTCCTGAAGTCATCCGATCTTCTAGTATAGAGGTTTGAGCTTCATGACTTCATTTGAGTTATCGACAAGATCGCTTAGGTTAGATCGATCTTAATTACGGTTTAGCGTTACGCTCTGTCGGATATCGACTTTCTTACGAATCTTGAGATCGACCTTTACATATTGAGTTCCCCCTCAATATGTGACCTATCTATTACATCGGTTTTTCTATACAATCATTATCAATTGGTCTCTATAGAATTAATGTAAACATCGGTACCAACTTGTCCGATTGGGTCCTATTTACATGTGTTTTTGGAACTTTCATCAAAACTATAAATTTCCCAACACTTTTTCTTTTGATGGTATAATGTAGTGCAGAGTTTTTATTAAGTGGATTTAAATCAGTTTCGTTTTATGTATTTGGATTTGTTATCCAACTGGGATTTTCGTCAGGAAGTGATACATGTAACTTTGTATGATCAAATAGTGTTGTAAATTCAAACAAGAGTAGGCTTGGCAACGGGGTGAGGTTGGGAGACAACTCCCCATCCCTGTCCCTTCGAAATTAGGGGCGGGGGCGGGGAATCCCGCGAAGCATTTAGGGAAAAAATCGGCCCCATTCTTCACCCCGCCGGAGATTTTTATCCCTGCGGGGAGTTGGGGAATCCTTGTTCCTCTCAACTTTTTTTTTTTTAATTTAAACCTAATTTGCATAATATTAAACCACTTAATTAATTTCTTCCTAATTGTCATAAAACAAAGAGAGAAAACATGAAGTTGTTCAATATAAAAGTACCTATTTGAGTATTATGCAATAATTCAATAATTAATTTATTTCCCAAAAAAGTTCCAAATCAGTGTCTAATTAGGAAAAAAAAAATTTAATGAATAATTGAGATAGTACAATGAACTTGTAAGAAACAAATTAGGAAATAAAATTAATTTTTATTCACATAATTATTTATTATATATATATATATATATATATATATATATATATATATATATTAAGTATTATAAAATCGGGGCACCAGGGGAAACGGGGCGGGGATCTCCATGGGGCGGGAAATACTATCCCCGTTCCCGCCTGCCTTTTAGGGATAAAATTTCCCATCCCCGACCTCGAGAAATTTTATTTGGGTTTTTCTCCTCCCGATTAAGGCCCGGATCCCCACAGGGGACGGGGATTCCCCGCCCCACTGGCAAGCCTAAACAAGAGTTGACAATGAGATCATGATTTTTTCTACCATACTTCCAATGACGGGACATATCTGGGATATTATTTTAAGAGAGGCTTATCTACAAAAGCAAAATTTCGTCATTCAAGGAGATAAAAAAGGCAAAGACTATCTCATAGTGCATTTTAGAATCATGCAACTTTTATACTAAATCGTGTAACTATTTTTTATATTAATAGTTGCACTGTTCAGTGTAAATAAATTGTGTTTTTTAATATAACAAGTTGCATGGTTTTAAAATGTACTATGAATGCACGGTTCACGCTAAAATGTATCATAAGAACCACTCAAAAGGCAATTTATTTATTTATTTTTTAATTTAAGGTATAAACTAAGAAAATCTTTATATTTCTGGTAAGATTTTTAAATTTCAAGAGGGATCCAAATAAGCTCTTAAAGTATTTTTTGGTGTATTTAAATCCTTTAATTATTTTTCCCAATTCAAACAAACATAAAAAAAAATTGTTGCAAATAAACCTTTCAACTTTTTAATACTCCATACGTCCTGATTTTGATTGGTCACTTTTCATAAATAGCCGTAATAATTTTGTTTGGTAATTTCTTAATAAGGTAATAAAGCAACTTTCAATACTATTTAATATTATTATTTCCCTCCACCAAATTCACTTTACCCACTTTACACCATTTATTACTATTATTTTCTACTTTTTCTTAATCTCCGTGTCTACAGTATTTGGTCAATCAAAATCAGGATGGAGGGAGTACAATTTTTATGTATGGAGGTCTTTCCTAGGGAATTAAAATGGGAATGACCGGAAATTTGCTGGCCAATCTGTGTTGTTATAAAAATAAATATGTATTATTATAAAAGTAATTATGTGTATCAACGTAATGATAGAAACAAAAATATTTATTTTTATTAATTTAATAGTGTAATTTAAGACTGATATATTACTATAAAGATAAATATGTGTTACTATAAAAATAATTATGCGTGTTACAATGTAATGATAGAAAGGAAAATATGTAATTTTTACTAATTCAATAATGTAATCTAGGACTGTTCACGGAGTTTGGAGATTACCGAACATATCTGGATTGAAAATAACCGTAACTTTTTTATATTCTCTAAACCGAATATATCTGGATATTATAGAATTAACTGTATCGAAAAATCAAATGAAACCGCACGGAACCTTACTTAACCACACTGAACCGAATAATCGAATTAAATATATCAAATTATGTTATAATATTACCAAATCGATCATAATTATATGATAGTATGATTTATCGATTTAAAAAATAAATAAATTATTAATGATAAATTAATAGGCATTATAGATTTAAACACTATAACTAGAGAACCACAAGATATATTTAAATTTAGACAATGATATTGTTCAATCATTGACATGAATACATGATTTTGTTGTTAATTAACATGACTTTAACTTAATACAATTCAATGAGAGGAGGAACAAATAAAAAACAAAGGAGGAAGCAGATGAAAATAGAGAGAGTATCGTTTTATTCATATAGTAACACACATTTCTTTTTACATTAACACATTTGTGTGTGTAGGCTTGGGACGTAGGAGTATGCTCCTCTCTAGGTCTTATGTTCGAAACTCCCTAGGTGAGATCAACTTTTGAGATGAGTCAGTACATACAGAGCTTTGCTCTGGCTTGAAATGAGGCCTCCGCTAGTGGACAGTGGGTTCTGATCCCCCGAATTAGTTGGTCTTTGGACCGGATACCTAGTTATCAAAAAAATAAAAAAATAATAACACTTCAAATATTTCACAAAAAAAGTGTTATTTATCATTATAGTAACACATAATTGTATTTACACTAACACTTGTTTGCCCTTATAGTAACATAGATCTCAAAACAAGTTCAATTGTTTTGCCTTTGCCCAGATTTTAAAGAAAATTCGTTTGACGCAGTTCGATCCACACATGATCCGCAAATTTTTCCCTCTATATTTATGCGCTTCTCCTTCCGATTCACTATATTTCAAAGATCCTTCCTTAGTAACACATACATATACTCAATGTAATACATGTTTACTTTTAAAGTAACACATATATCGGAGCAAGTTCTATTGTTCTGTCTTTGCTCGAATTTTATTAAAAAAATATGTTTGACCCAGTTCGATCCTCACATAATTCACGAATTTTTTGCTTTGTGTCAATGCCCTTCTTATTCTGAACCGAGAGTCATATTTTAAAGATCCTAAATTCGTAAAATATTCCATATAAAAGTTAATTTGTCTAAATTTTAAATCGAAAGCACTAAGAGTGTTAGAGTCAACATTAAGTATCAATTGTGCTTCCCAAGGCCAGCCCGTGAGTTGCACCCTCATCACACAATTTAATTTAATTTATCCTTACTTTAGGCTCACAATATATATATGCATTTATCATAATTTTATGAATTAAATTTTGCTTCAAACATACCACTACGGACAAAAAGTGCATGAGCAGATTTGGCGACGTGGTGACTGCACCGAAACACTCCCCAACCATCCTACTCCAACGATTTCAATAAATTGAGGCCCTTCATTACACGTTTCATTTCATTGTGCTTTATAAATTTGTTTTTGTTTACTTTCACCTTCGTTTCCATACAACAAAATATCATCATTTGCTTCTTTGTTAGTTATACAACTAAATATCTTCGTTTTGCTTGGGAATAGCTGGATGAAAGCAAGGTAACTGTGGATTATTTTGGTTAATTACAGTTAAGTTTTCTTATTCACCAATCTTTCATATAATCATTTTCATTTTTTGATTGTGTACTTGTATTATTTGTTGCTAGTCTTTGGTTCAAGTTTTTTTACTTGCATGGTGGTGGTTCACATTCATTCACTTTAAGTGGCCACCTTGCCTGGAGAACCCTAGAACGTTTCGAGTATGAATACATTGGTAGTAGTAACAAGTCAATTTATTCATTGTATAGATAGGAGAGAGAGTACCAACGACCAAATTTATCAGATGTATTGTTATATATGATGTATAGGATCCACTTCCATAAAAAGCAAGTACATAGCATATTTTATACATATTTAAGTATTAGGGGAGAAGCGGATTGATGAACATGAATTTTAACTCATGAGCGTTTGAGAGGATAACGAAAAGCTTAGAAAGACATTTAATAAAAGAAGAGACTTAATTATTTTTCTGATTGTTATTACCAATGATTTTATAATCGGACCGGCGGTCAAATTGGATTGGGCATTAGTTAGCAGTTCAGCCGTTTGGATCGGCGGTCCAATCGTTAAAATGATCTCTACCTAATTTTTTTTTTTTGAATATTACATACGTTACATTAAAAAATAAAATAAATATACAATTATAAAAAGTTAAAATTATAACTTATTAGTTTTATATTGAAATAAACACAATAGAGTCATGTCCAATACAACACAATTTTAAATAATAAAATTTAAAATAGAGATGATAAAAATTAAAATTAAGTAAAATTTTTTTTTTTTTTAAAACGGTTCTACTAGTTTTTTCCGATTGAATTTTTTTTTTTCGGTTCAACTGTAAAAATATTTTTTTAGGGATAATCAGACCAATTTTATGGCTGGTTCAACCCATCTTGAAAGCACTGGTTATTACAAATAATCCCGATGCCCTTATTTATAGTTGGGAAAATCCATACCCTTCTTGTCCTTCAAAGAACACTTATCCGACAATGTTATCTGCAAATGATAACTTAACAAGGAAGGAGGCCTAACAAGGGCAAACACAATTCGCGAGGACCTAACAAGTACAAACACGAGTTCAAAGGCATAACAAGGACAAACACGAGTGTCAAGGGCCTAACAAAGGAAAGACAAACACGAGTGTCTAACATGGACAAACACGCGTCCCAAGGGCCTAACAAAGATAAGCAGGGGCTTTGACGACCTTGTGAACCAATAAATTTAATCACCTGCTAATAAACATATAGAAGGCGAGAGAAAAGAGGTAAACATATACTTATTTAGAAATTTGGGGTTACAACTCTCATTAATCTCTTGATTCCTCTCAAAAGGGATGATACCGGGGTCCAACGACTTATTCCGGATTTTTGGTATTATATTACCGGGGTCTAAGCGACATATTGTCATATTCCGAATTTTTCCTACAATTTGATAGTAGGGAGGCAATTGGGGTCGTTAGTGACTTATTCCATTTTTTTTCTGGCCTTATGAAACATTATTTCGGCTCTCCTATTTATAAGGTGAGGAGTGACGAACTTTCCTTCTTGAGGTGCCACGTGGCGGCCTCTGATTGGTCGAAAGGATTTAATTGACGTAATTAATGCAAATTATTTAATTTGATTGATTTGTCATTAATTCCCTCTATTTATGACGATATATCAATCTGATTCGCCACATACGAGTATCAGAATCTCGGAAAATTTGATCGGCTTGTACCATGTATATATTAAATATCAATCAGTTAATTATTTAATTTATTGAGAATTAATTTAGTAAATTCCCAATAAATAAATAATTGATTTAATCTGATATTCATATAAATATATACACGTGTTGTCATTTAATTGGATGCAAACTTTTTTTTGCTTACAGGCCTAACAAGGACAAACATGCATCCAAGGACCTAACAAAGACAAACACGAGCTTCAAGGGCCTACCAAGAAGTCATGTGATCAACTAATGGCTTTTGGCACCTTTATTACAGTGTTAAAACACGCCTTCAAGGATGAGCCTCGTCGTTGTGATCTTTGGCTGGTGGCCAAAGAATATTGGGATCAAACTCGTGTTCAAATTCTTCTTGGTCAGGTTCGATTCCACTTGGCTGGTACTAGTTGCTTCTGTTGATGCATATCTTTAGAGCTAGAAACAACTAAGGATGCGTTCGCCAAAGTTTCCGTTGACTCAAGGGGGTAACCTTGTTGGTGTAGCAAAGATAAACATACACCTGGTATTTCTACCATCTGTTGTGTTTTACTTATTCATTGTTCTGTTGGAATTTAGAGACATGTAAACATGTAAAACATGCACAATGAAATTCAACAGTTCACCAACAACGAACATATAATTGCATAATTGAAATACGGATAAACATAAACAGAATCTTTATAGTGCTTCGTACACGGATTCCTCTACTATGATATCCACGTAACAGTCGTTCACCAACTCGCACCGATTTACCAGCGTTGAATCCCGAGATGAATTTGCTAGGAAAATTCTAACTAGATATTTTATGGGGAAATAAATTTCTTGTGTTCATAATGAATTCCCAAGGACTCATATATATATAGGGAGAAGCTCAACTTAAATCTTAAGCTATCTTTATTAGGAAATAAAATCCCTAATCTTGCAAATCAAATCTCATAGATTTGATTTCCCTATATATAAAATCCCACGGATTTGATTTCCATATATATCAAATCCTACAATAATATTCCATATATTATTATTGAGAATCCTATTTAATTAAATCCAATTTAATTAAATAATAATAATAATAATTAATTCTAAATATAATTATTATATTATATTCTCCATAAATTAAGTATTAATATCCAATATAATATTTAATCAACCAATTATAATCGGTAAACAACTATTACTTATTGTGTGACCCATATGCCCTCGTATATCGAGCAATTATCAAACTAACGGTCTTAATTGAACCCTAAACAATAAATTAGACATTCTCAATATACGAGATACGTTGCGAGGAATTCTGCAACTACCTCTAACATGTAGGCTATTGTGATATCTTCCCTTCATTCGCCAATACTCGATTAAGTCTTGAACATGATGAAGTGTCTTCAAATAACTTAATTATATTATCTCTAATCACTAATTGATCACGTATGTCACATTTGGCCACAAAGTCCAAGTTGACGTGCATCGGCCGATGACTTAGATCCAATTATGATGAAAAGATGAGTATTCTCTCTAAATCAACATTGAGAAATGAATCCTATTCTTGGCTCAACTACCACGCACATGCATTTCATGATGCACCCAATCCAAGTCATATCTACCCATGGGAGGGTGCAAGCGTCGGTCATGGTCAAAGTTCATCACTCCACACATGTCGTGCGTATTGACCTCAAATCAAAGGAGCATCACATCGCTCCCACTAACCGAGACACCCGTAGGCACATATTGTGGAATTAAATCAAATGGTTTCTCGGATGGGTATACCAATACCCTCTAAGGTATCTGTGCATCCATCATGAGATACCCAGTATCTCTTAGTAAGTGGGATCTTACTACACTCTCTTAAGAGTATGATCCAGATCGCACACCAATCTCAAATGCATCATCAATATCCCATTCTTGATGATCCTTGATCGAAGCTATTTGAGAATCATGCTTAAGTCATCTGAGGTCTCACATCCTCAATGACAACATTGGTTCATGAGAACACTTACATGAATAAATGCAAACAATCAAACATAATATTCAAACAAGTATGTATTGTCATACATTAATATTAAATGAACTATAATATTAAATCAATCTAAATATCATCGAGTATTATGTTCTTACAAATGATTGTCTCTAGGACACTAATACTAACATGATCTTCTTCCACTTATAATATAAGGGGATAGAACGTGGATTTTTTTCTATGACTTTCGAGTATGATCTGTAACATAGGATGATGAAATGGGGATCGGTGGTATCTCCTTCGCTTTGATATTCTTGTTGAGGAAGATTTATCCATTCTTCTGGAGTGGCATACCACGATAAATATGTCCACGTGAGAGTCATATCAATTTTCATGTTGAGTAAGAAACTGACATTCCTTTTATTAATATATGTTGAGTAAGAAACTGACATTCCTTTTCATGTTGGACCGGTCCGACTGCTACTCAGTCTTACTACCGGTCCGATTTGAGATGTTGGACCACTCGATGGCCGACTCGTCCATGAACCGCCCAAAACGGCAAAAAGCGGTGCGAACCGGTGGCCGGTTGAACTGGTCAACCGCCAGTTCGTTTTTATCTTAAAAAAAAAAAAAAACTGGAAAGCTGTGATGATTTTGGCTCGCACGCGGCCTCTTCTCTCAATTGGCGATATTGGCCGTCTCTTCTCTATGGAGTTACGAACACAAAATACAGAAACTGGTTTATATTTTGCTTCTAAAAACTGAACCGTTCTCGTTCTCTCTCATTACTAAGGAAAAGGAAAAGCAGAAAGGGTGGTGAGGCGAGGCAACCGCTGATCTTTTTTGTTAGGATGAATAATAAAGGATATAGGGTTTTGCATACTAATATGATTTTAATATTTTAAAATTGATGGGCTTCTCAAAATTACTAAAGTGATGGGCCAAGGTATTTTTGAATAGATGTATTGGACTGAAATTTAATTACTTAAATTTAGTATTTAGGAATTCAAAAGTTTAGTTAATATTAATGAATAAAAATATATATTTTAATATTAATTTGAATATTTAAATACTTATTATTAATATTGTTGATATTTAATCAAGATTGTTAAAGTTGACCTTTAAATTACAGTATTTGATGTATGTTTACTTATATTTTATCGTAATTTATTCATAAAATATACTATTACAAGTTAAAAAATATAGAGGATAATCAATAAATTATATAATATTTAAGTATGACGTCATACCGACTCAATCGCTTTAATAACGATTAGACCCGATCGGACCAAAGCGCTGAAGTTGTCTGGTTCAAGGACTCCTTTGTTTTATAACTCCATGATGGAGGGAAACAAAATGTTATCAAGCTAAATGATGAATTTATGTTCCATAAGGTGAAATTCGAAATTTTTTATGCCATTTTTTATGGTTAAGATTTCTTTGTAGCCTATGATATTTTCTAAAAGAATGGCTCCCCAAAAATCATCACTACCATTGGTTTGAAGAAGTCGATGTCCTTCAACTGGGATCTGTGATGGAGAGAGTTTCTGGAAGGGCACCATTGCAGTAGAAGGCTTGCGAGACTAGCCTAGTTGGGATAATTTTTAGAAAAGTGTCCCTTGCCTCAAGCGAGTCCAGGTTGTTGATCCCAGATTCCAAAAAAAGAAGAATGTTAAGGCAAAAACCGTCGACAATGCTGCATCTAATGAGAAACCAGGCGTCCGCATGCTGCAACTCAAAATCATTCCTATCCAACCAGGGAAAGACATAAAGCCAATCTCCTACTTCCTACCAAATGAAAAATATGTGTATTCAGACTAGATCAATGGTCATTTCATGTGGGATGTCGATCCCTCCATGTGTGAACCAAGGTGTACAAGCAGGTATGGAGAAAGTGAAAGCGATGATGATGATGATGATTTTGATTTCCATGCAAGAGACGATGATGACTATGGTGACGATATTGATCCACCAGCACAACATCCATGCCTCATGTTCCAACCGTATCAAGAGAGTTATCCACCTCTGGAAAGGCATGAAAACAAGCAGAATAAGATCGTGATAAGACCATAAGTACATAGTACGGTGATCGATGTTGTTGGTCAACAAAAATCCTTGAATCAAGGAGAAGTTGTTCTAAACTGGCATACCCAGAATGCTAAAGTACATAATCGATCTCTTTAGAATATTAATTCAAAGGTATCACAAATTCTCGATCAGGTTCAAAACTCCTATCAAGCAAAACTCTCTTGAAATGCAACTGTTAAGAGTTAAGCAGAGGTTATCGGGAAAGATCAATCAGCTAGACAAGGAACTCAGACTTCTCTTAGCAAATAGACAGTTGGGTGCTGAATTCAACACTAAGGAAGCAGAAATAAGGAAACTCACAAGAGAGTTGTCCTGCATACAAGATGATAAGAGGGTTAAAGATTTTTTAGCTCCACAATCAAATCTCTATGCTATCTCAAGAGACCTCCAACCTGAAATCTATGCTGTTGCACAAGAATCTTCAGACTCTTCCAATTTTTTTTTGGAATGGTATCAAGTATTCCTTCTGATATCCCCACAAGGGCTGAGAAAAGAGAAGTAGAATAAGAAGCTCCATCAAAAATGGAAGGAAAGAAGCCAACCCATACGCTGATGGCCTCCAAGGTACAAGATATCTTTCCACAGGTTTTGTCGAATTATCCAGACATGAAGCCTCTTCCAATAATGAGAGCAATACATCCAACATCACAAGAAAATAAGATAGTGGAGAAGAAGTGACGTCTAATTTCATGGATTCTACAATCCAAGTAAGAGATGATAAAGGTGTAGCTGATGTTTCAATGTTGTTGATGATAAATCCAGAACCTTCCGTGGATTCAACGATCCAATCAAGCGTTGATGAAGGTTTTGCTAATGGTGCGACTTTTATGATGGAAGACTCAGAGCTAAGTCACCAGTTCGAAGGATATGTATCAGATTCAGAACAAGAGTCAACCAATAAGCCATTTGTAACTCACCCTGGTGATGGCTAGCAATCAAGACACTCAAATTGTCCTTGGTTCTCTTTCGACAATGTTCCAATCCACAAAAGAAAAGAGACGATGCATTCATTTGCAGCTTAGATAGATAACCAACTCAGCAAAGAAGGAGCCGATCTTCGATCCATCATGAAAGATTTCAAATCAAGATTCCTTAGCGTGCTACGAGAATGGTTCCTCATCATCGGAGAATATAGACAGTTCGAGACTCTCAATGCTATAACTCCAGGAGAAGTTTTGGGAGAGATTCACCAGGAATTCATAGGTGATATCTCTTTATATGCTAGAGTTGTTTCTCAAGAATACTTCACCATGAGATACTGCTCTCTCTCAAGTAAAGATCTTGATCGATACTTCAAAAGGATTTTAGAACGGTTTTATTTCTTAAATGGGAACAATGATTACAATCTAGAGAACATTTATTTGGCATCTCTACCCAAGGAGCTTCGACCTGAAATAACACGACTGCTCCAAGCAACTCGGAAAGACTTTTTTGGCATAAGCTTGAGACAGATTCATCAAAGTTGTCTTACTGCCCTAGAAAAGATATGCGAACATAAGAATTTGTTCAAAGAAATGATGGAGAGAAGAAACAACCCAAAAGTAGTATTTGATAAGTCCTATCTTAAGATAGGATGTAGGAAGGAAGGATGTACGTGCTCGAAGAAGGAATGATGTACGTGCTCGAAGAAGGAAGGAAGGATAACCCAAAGGAAGTGACACAATTCGAAGAACATGTTCTTCCGAAAGAAACCTTTCCGAAAGAAGACGACGGATAGGTGCTATCTTTGCAAAGGTAAATGACATTTTGTGAAAAACCGTCCAAATAAGCAACACAAGGCAACAAAGCTAGCTTTACGGATTCCTAGATACTATGATCAACAAATGCGTGGAAAAGTCTGCGTTGAGTCACTATATTTTTGAGCGGGGAAGCCCAAGACTTGAGAAGATCTGCTCTCGTCCTACTTGATTCCTTAGATGAAACCCAAGCTCTTATGATGAAGAGTTCCCACACTTAAAAAATGGAATCCCTCTAAATTTTCTGAATCATCAAGGAAACAAGATAAATTTCCTTTGAGAGAAAGAGTAATTCTGGTGAATAAAATTCTTGAGAAAGCGTACTTCTTTTAGTTTATATGAAAGAGATATCACTTTATGATTTCAAGATAGGACTTATCACATCTTCTCCCAATGTTTGTTCTCTTCGAGTTGAACAAAGATTGAGAATCTTTTCTCGATCCGTTTATTAATTTGTCCCAAGATTATCGAAAATCCATTCTTTGGCGATGAAGATTTCAAGTTGAATCTTAATGTGAAATCAAAATGATTCTTCAAGATTGAGATCCTTTGTTCCCTTTAAGAAATGGAAGTTTGGTTGTTTATCTTTCCTTGAGTAACAAATGCATCGCTGGTCTTTATTCTTGTGGAATGGAACATTGAGATATCGAAAAAGAATAATCCACGGACTATTTGAGTGTGCATTTAATCTCGATCGGACATCACTTGCAGGAGTTACAAAATCTTAATTGAAATCTTTTTGATTGTTCCGAGAGTTGGTTGTTTATGTCAACAAAATCGGTGACTGGAATTCGGGTTCCATCAAAAACATGGAATCTAAACATCGATTGGTTACAAAAAACCTTCATCATACGGTTGAGACATGTCCTTCGAACTGGTGACTTGACTTGGGTTCCAGATCTCACCATCACAAAAAGAATGTTGAATCGTTGAATCCACACCTTCATTTGTCATCAAGAATGTTGAAACATCAGCCACACCTTCATCATCACTTGCTTGGATTGGAGAATCCATGGAACTAGACGTCACTTCTTCTCCACTTTCTTTTTTTCTTGCAATGTTGGATGCATTGCTTTCATTGTTGGTAGAGACTTCATGTCTGGATAACTCCACAAAACCTATAGGAAAGATATCTTGTACCTTGGATGCCATCAGCGTATGGGCTGACTTCTTTCCTTCCATTTTCGATGGAGCTTCTTCTTCTGTTTCTCTTTTCTCCACCTCTGTGGTGATATCGGAAGGAATGCTTGATACCATTCCAAAATTTTTGGAACAGTCTGAAGATTTTGGTGCAACAACATAGAATTCAAGTTGGAGGCCTCTTGAGATAGCATAGAGATCTGGTTGTGGAGCTAAAAAATATTTAGCCCTCTTATCCTCTTCTATGCTGGACAACTCCCTTTTGAGTTTCCTTATTTTTGCTTCCTTAGCATTGAATTCAGCACCTAACTATCTATTTGGTAAGAGAAGTCTAAGTTCCTTATCTAGCTGATTGATCTTTCCTGATAACCTCTTTTTTTTTTATCGGACAAAGTTAGTTGTTAGTAGTTAGTACACCAAGCACCCAAACACTCCACGAATTCACCAATCCACCTTATAACTCGCATAACTCCAATTCATTCCCAAAAGAATCGAATCGAACTGGGTCTCCCACTCAATTCTTTTCTGATAACCTCTGCTCAACTCTTAACAGTTGCATTTTAAGAAAGTTTTGCTTGATAGGAGTTTTGTACCTGATCGAGAATTTGTGATACCTTTAAATTAATATTCTGAAGAGACCGATTATGTTCCAGTTTAGAACCTCTTCTCCTTGATTTAGGGATTTCTGTTGACCAGCAGTATCGATCACCGTACTCTGTACGTATGGTCTTATCATGATCTTATTCTGCTTGTCTTCATGCCTTTCCAGGGGTGGATAACTCTCTTCATACGGTTGGAACATGAGGCATGACTGCTGGCTGGTGGATCAACATCATCACCATAGTCATCATCGTCTCTTCCATGGATATCAGAATCATCATCATCATCGCTTTCACTTTCTCCGTACCTGCATGTGCACCTTGGATCACACATGGAGAGATCTACATCCCACATGAAATGACCATTGATCTTGTCTGAATACCCGTATTTTCCATTTTTTAGGAAGTAGGAGATTGACTTTATGTCTTTCCCTGGTTGGAGATGAATGATACTGAGTTGCAGCATGCAGACGCCTGGCTTCTCATCAGATGCAGCATTGTCAATGGTCTTTGCCTTAACATCCTTTATTTTTTGGACTATTGGATCAACAGCCAAGACTCACTTGATATCATGGTAGACTGACTCATAGTTTTTGACCCATTCAGCTAGCACTAGTCACTCCAAATCTTTTTTACGGATTCCTAGGGGAATCAGGATGATCATCGGGACTGCAGGTTCGGATTTAGAGAGAACCATACAATCTTCTTTTATACCTTGATTTTTTAAATCAAGGTTATGGTTTTGTAGCCTGTAAACCATCTGGTGTTGTAGGGTTGCCATAATGGACTCATGACTCTTCTTTATGTCGGACAATTGGATTTATACCTTGAGGGCACCCACTAAAGGTACATCATGTAATGAAGGAGGAGAGTTGGTATATAAGGTAATTACCACACTTTCAGCATCAAGGGTGGTAAGAACGATCCCTAAAATGACATGCTAATACATGTGATATCGCATGTCGAGCAGAGTGATTTTAGCAAAAACTGGTTGTTCCTTCTTTCCATGGCACGTGAGGACAAGTCTGACAGCTCCAAGATGGATATGAGTATAACCTCGTCTCCTCCACTAACTGATATACTCGAAGGTATCGTCAGAGAAAGATATTGTTCCTGGGAGGTGGATAGAAGATCAAAGTGATCCACTTTTTACTATTGGATATACTCTTTTCTTTTTGAATTTTATTTTTTGATTTTTTGGTAAGACTACTGAATTCCCTATAGATGTGATACAGACTGTTTAGACGTGGTACAATCTGTTCCACAACAGAGTCTTTGGGAAGGACATAGTAGTCAAAGAGTTTTTCTACTTTACAGGTTTGACAACTAGATAAGAAAAACAACGAGGATTGTGATAGTATTTGAGAAGTAAGGTCATCTACTCTACGAGTATAACTGGAATCAGAGGTAAACAAAGACTAGGATAAAATTTGAGAGGCAATATCCATGGCGTGGGGGGATGCCTCCTCTACTAACTTGCGTGGGCAGAGGCGCCGACCGGCATAACCACCCACTCTTCCCCGTGCCGGACAAGAGAATGGGGAACTGGCTCTAATACTAGAACGGGGTTGGAAACCCGCCGCCACACACGATGAGCTGGGAGACCCACGCCACACGTCACACGTCACACGCCAGGACATTGTCGACGCCTATGCACTTTGTATCCTTTCTTCGCTCTAAGCGGCCACCTTGCCTGACGAGCATCTTTAGGACCATCTAGAAGGTCTTGCACAGAACCAGATATCATGTGGCAATCATTGAAGCATCGTGTGAACTGCAGGAACCATAATCATACTGAAATTATAACCAGGCTCAATTTCATGTCGACATGGGGACAAGTGATTATGTGGTGGAGTTCTTGTTGGAATTTACTAGCACGTAAAACAATTAAACATGCACAACGGAATAAACAAATTCACCAACAACGAATTATAAATTGCATAATTAAATAAATTAATACATTAAGGAATTCTTACAGTGCTTCGTAAGCAATCTCCTCAACTGTGGTATCCACGTGATCCACGTTAACAGATCCACACAGATTTACCAGCGTTGAATCTCCGTATGAATTTGCTAGGAAAATTATACACTAGAGATTCTATGGAGAAATTTATTCAAGAGTGTTTAATGAATTCCCAATGACTCATATATATAGGAGAAGCCCACTTAAATCTTAAGCCATCTTTATTAGGAAAATAAATCCCTAATCTTGCAAAACAAATCCCATAGATTTGATTTTCCTATATAAAATTTTCTACAATAATACTCCATATATTATTTTGGGATTCCTATTTAATTAAATCTAATTTAATTAAATAGTAATAATAATTAATTCCAAATATAATTATTATTAATTCTCCATAAATTAAATATTAAATCCAATTTGATATTTAATCAACCAACTATAATCTGTAAAGGGGGATTACTTGTTGTGTGACCCATAGACCCTTATATATCGAGTGATTAGTAAAACTAGCTGTCTTAATTGAACCTTAGACAATAAATTATACATTCTCAACACATAAGGTACGTTGCGAGATATTTTCAACAACCTGTAACATTACGTGGGCTATTGTGATAATATCCTTTCATTCGCGAATACCCGATTAAGCCTTGATCATGATGAAGTGTCTATTCAAATAACTTAATCATATTTTCTCATTACGCTAATTGATCACGTATGTCACATTTGGACACCATTCCAAATGAAACTTGCATTGGCCAATGACTAACGATCCAATTCGTATGAGAAGACGAGTATTCTCTCTAAATCCACTTTGAGGAATGAATCCTTTTCTTGGCTCAACTACCACGCACATGCACTTAGTGATGAACCAAATCCATGCCATATCTACCCAATAAGAGTGCAAATGTCGATCATGGTCAAAGTTCACCACTCCATACATGTCGTGCGTATTGACCTCAAGTCAGAGGAATATCACATCGCTCCCACTAATCGAGACACCCGTAAACACTTAAGTGGAGTAACATCAAACGATTTCTCGGATGGGTATACCAATACCCTCTAAGGTATCTGTGCATCCATCATGAGATACCTAATATCTCGTAGTAAGTGAGAACTACTACACTCTCTAAGAGTATGATGCATATCTCACACCAATCTCAAATGCATCATCAATATCCTATTCTTGATGATCCTTGATCAGGGCTATTTGAGAACCATGCTTAAGTCATTTGAGGTCTTACATCCTCAATGACAACATTGGTTCATGGGAACACTCACATGAATAAATGCAAATAATCAAACATAATGTTCAAACAAGTGTATTGTCATACTTTAATAATAAATGAACTATAATATTAAATCAATCTGAATATCATCGAGTATTATGTCCTTACAAATGATTTTCTCTAGGACACTAATACTAACAATCTCCCACTTGGACTAGAGCCAATCACCTACATGTGTAAACCCTAGACCATCAAATGTCTAGTGTGTACATGAACACTTAGTATTTTGGTGAAAGGATCTGCCAAATTGTCTTATGTGGGAACACGTTCTAACTCTATTTCTCCTATCGTTATGATCTCTCGGATCAAATGATAAGCCTGGGTACATGCTTGCTTCTGTTTGTTGATCTCGGTTCCTTTGCTTGCATAATCGCACCAACGTTTTCTCAATACAACTTTATTAGACAACTGGCACTCGGAACTACCCCTAGTTCTCTTAAGAACTATAAAATCCAGACAGCCTCCTTGAGGCTTCTGATACAGCAATGTACTCAAATTCGGTTGTTAAATCTGCGGTAGACTCTTGCTTGGAACTATTCCAACTAACCGCCCCACCATTGAGAGTGAAGACATAACCTGACTGTGATTTGTAATCATCACAATCGGATTGGAAACTTGCGTCAGCGTAACCAGTTACTACTAGTTTTGACTATCCACCGTAGACAAGGAAATATTCTTTAGTTCGTCTAAGATACTTAAGAATGGTTTTGACAGCAATCCAGTGAGACTCACCCGGATTCTGTTTGTATCTACTAGTGATACTGATAGTGTAGGCCACATCGGGCCTAGTGCAAGTCATGGCGTACATGATTGACCCAATTGCAGATGCATATGGGACATCTTTAATGTGCTTGATATCAACTTCACTAGAAGGACAATCCTTTTTTGATAGCTTTATCCCATGATTTGTCGGTAGAGACCCTCTCTTAGAGTTCTCCATTGTAAAATGCTTCAACACCTTGTCTACATAGGTGGACTGTGACTGCCCCAACATCCTCTTGGATATATCCTTGTGGATCTTGATCCCTAGGATGTAGCAGGCTTCACCAAGACCCTTCATCATGAAGGTCTTTAACAACCAATCTTTAACGGGACATTATTTCCCAAAATCAATATGTCATCGATATATATGATTATGAAAACAATGTTCTTCCCGCTGCGTTTACGATAAATGCAAGGATCTTTCGAGTTTCTAATAAAGTCAAAAGACTTGATAGCTCATCAAATCGGATATTCCAACTCCTAGAAGCTTGCTTCAATCCATATTTGGATCTCTTTAGCTTGCATACTAGATTAGAATTCGGCTTAGATATAAAACCTTCCGTTTGAGTCATAAACACTTTCTTATCAATGTTTCCATTGAGGAAAGTTATTTTGATGTCCATCTGCCAATTCTCATAATCATAGTGTGCTGCTATCGCAAGTAAAATTCGAATGGACTGTTGTAACAGGAAATAATCCGACTTGAAGAAGGTCGGGAGTTGACCACTCTACAGCTAGCATATCATCCGACTTTACCCAGTCAAAGCAGAACTTGAGGTGACTTCAAAAGATCGGCAAGTCGTTGGCGACTTGAGAAGCTACACAAGTCGCGGGAGTGGCTTGGGAAAGAAGGGAAGTCGCGAGGCGGCTTGGGAGGATGCGGAGGTCGGGATTGACCCAGTCTCGAGGTCGGATGAAGATAAATATGGAAGAGATTCGGAAAGCTAGTGAGGCAAATTTCATGGATCATAATCAGGGCAAGTGTATCTGGGAGCGCGACTTGCGGGACAAGAAAGGAAACCCTAGTCTGGTAATTTGAAACCCTAGGTTGGCCCGTGAGCTGAAGCCCACGAAGACTGTAGCCCTAGTTCTGTGTCTATAAATATCATTTGTATTGTACATTGTAAAGGATCAAAAATCTTAGAATTCTAGGCAGAAAATATACAGTAAAATACTCCTGGCTTGGTCACCCCCAGACGTAGTCTTTTTTATAGACGAACTGGGTAATCAAATATCGTATTTTTTATCATTTTGTTTGTAGCTTTGATTGGTAATTCTATCACTTTTATTTTCTTGTTCGCCGGTGAATAAACCAGGTACAACAATTGGCGCCGTCTGTGGGAAGAATTCCTGAGAAATACACCTGTTCAAAGGGAAAAAACCATCTCTTCTCTGGTCAAACTGCGATGACAAACAACCAAGGTAATCCTACCGGACGTGAGTTGGACAGCCCGTGATGGGGATGAGGTCTCTATGAGCTCCTGGCGCTTTTCGCCAATGGCTCAATCGATCACCCGATTTGGTGGAACTTAGTTTAGATCCCGGAGGACGCGAAGGCCGTGATGGACGTCCTCAACAAGAAACGCCTTGCCTTCGATGGCGAAGACGAGCACCCTCCAGCCAAGAAGGCCGCCCATGAGGCTAGACCCTCGAAGAATAAGGGCACATTGACCGGAAGGGACATTCGGCGGGCCAACTGGCCTATGATCCGGCTAAGCACGCCTTAGTTCGCAACCACCGACTCCTTGAGAAGCCGGCGGGGTCGAACAACGTGTTCGATTGACTTGGCGACCTAGGGGTTCAGAAAGCCCCAAGGATGTAAAGATGAAAGCCTAATCGAGCCTCGGCTGATCGGGGTGGAGCCGCGACCTCGCCTTGATGAACCTCCACCCAGCGATGATTTGCTTAGGGAGTTCGCCTAGCATCCGGCGACCCTCCGGCAATGAAGGAAACTGCGGACCATCGCGGCCTTTCGGTCCCTTGACATACCCAGAAGTCCAATGGTGATGGAGCACATGGAGAATCGAAACGGGCATATGGGGACGGATCCTTTCCTCTCCATCCCGGATTCTCCGCTCGGAGCTCTGGTCACCCTGGCACCTACCCAGAGGAAAATTAACATAGCGACCACGGGTCGCTATAGTGGGAACCTGAACCCAAGGATCATGTGGCTAAAGTAAGTCTTTCGTACATGGCCTCTATAAAGGGCCGAATCTTGACGAAATGTCGGTTTTTTTCTCGACCTTGGCGACCAAGCTCATCAACGGTTTACCTCCACCGCCACCCTTGCCGATTGGACGCACGATCGGCTCGCTCTTTGTTCTTGGCCTTTCTTCGCCTCTATCGCCCGACTGCGACGCAGCGTCGATGAACACCCAGCCGGGGTGATCTGGTCTGATCGGTCTATATTGAGGATCGACAAACCGATCTTGGAAGGAGATCCCATTAGGGATGAGAACCATGCTAGGGGTATCTCCGGCCTAGGAATGGGACCAAACTTCTGGCGTCATCATGACGACTATCCGAGCCCATTCTGTTGACTTTCGAAGGTGAGCTAGCGACGCGATTCATCTGGTGAACTCTTTGGAATCTCGACTCTCTAATGCTAAGGAGGTCATTTGAGCCCAAAAAAAAAAGTTCAAGAAGGCAGCGCCACAGTACAAGCCGCTGGAAGTTTCAAGCCTTTTGAAGAGCATTAGGTGAAGGGATGGATCTATAGGCATGGCCTCTGGGACATATCTTCACCCGGATCCGAGGCGGGAATTACTCTCCACCCCATACTGTAAGGATAGGATATAAGGGGTGAACCCCAACAAGTATTGCCACTTTCACGGCGGTCGATCACTATACCGATGAGTGTAAAAGATCTCTTTGCCCCAACTGGAGATTGTATGAAGATGGCCCGCTTGGCCAGGTCGTCAAGCGACCTCGAAAAAAAAAAAATGGCGACCAGCTCGAGAGGTTGCCGGCAGGAGAGAGCGCCCACGGGAATGACAACCAAAGGGGGAGGCGGAGAGGAGGCGACCTATCCCGCCCATGCCTAAAAATGCGGGGGAACGCGTCATACACACCCTCTCTCCCCTAGGGGCAGTCGAGGGACTAGCCTGGAACTCCTCCTCCAAGTGGAAGATGAAGGCCGAGATAAGGGAGATAGAGATTGCCAAGAAGATGGTATCGCCTGTCCTCGCCCTGGGGGAAGAGTTTAGCACGATCGAGTTCGGGGAAAAGGACAAAGTCGGGGTAGTTTATCCTAATGTCGACCCCCTGGTGATCCGAGAAAATATCATGGGAACCACGGTGTGCCGACTTCTGGTAGATGGGGGTGCCTTCTGTAACATCCTCTTCAAGAAAACCCTGGATCAGCTCGGTGACTATGATGCCTACACCACCCCGTGCGACCATGTGGTGAAAGGGTTTGGTGATGCAACAGTGAAGTCGACGGGGATGATCCGACTGGCCATCGAGCTGGTCTCCACACTGAATAGCGAAGTTAGGGCGACTAGGTTATTAGATTTTCTAGTTGTCGACCTTCCCAACTCCTATAATGGTTTCCTGGGAAGGCCTTTTGAGCATGAATTCGAGGCTGCGTCCTCCACTTTCTACTTCTGTGTAAAATTCCCCACCAAGAGTGGGCTGGTCGGTACCGTTAAGGCGACCAGGTCGATGCTAGAGGTTGTTTGATTTACTCTTGGTCCCTTTTCAATTCCGCACCAACACCTATCAAACAAACATTTGTAATAGATAACAATGAACAAGAGGAGGAATTAAATAAGAAAATAGCAAACAGAAAAAGAACCCGCAGCGACCTCGATCCAAGAATAGGGCACGAGCCTGAAGAATTCCTAATTGAGGCCGAAATCGACGACCCCCGGCAAGATGGCCTAAGAGCCATCCCGGGGGAAGAACTCAAGAAAGTCAAGATAGATCCAACTCGCCCGGATCTAGAAGTCATTATCGACTCCAAGATACCGAACGACCTGAGGGGGGAAGTCATTGACTTTCTCAAAAAAGAACTTGGATGTCTTTGCCTGGTCGCATAAAGACATGGTAGGGATCGATCCGGAAGTCGCATGTCACCGACTTCACATTGACCCGATTCGGAGGCCGATTGCCCAGAAAAGGCAGAAATTTGGCCCGAAAAATATGCTGCTTTAGCCGAAGAGGTGAAAAAGGTACTGGACAACGACTTGATCATGCAGGCCGACCAGCCATAGTGGGTAGCCAATGCAGTGTTGGTAAAAAAGTCAAACGGGACCTGGCGGCTCTGTATCGACTTTATCGACCTTAACGAGGTTTGCCCAAAATATTTCTTCCCCATGCCACACATCGATCACCTGATAGATGACACGGCCGGGCACGAGATGATGTCGTTCATGGATGCTTTCGCGGATTATCACCAAATAGCCATGCATGAACCAGATCGGCAACACACCTCGTTTCTGACCGAGAAAAATCTATATTGCTAGAAAAGAATACCTTTCGGCCTGAAGAATGCAGGAGAAACCTACCAAAGGCTTGTCAATCACATGTTTGCCGACCAGATTGGGAAGTCGGTAGAGATTTATGTCGATGATATAGTCGTAAAGAGCTTAAAAAGGGAGGATCATCTGTCTCACCTCGCACAGACCTTCGATATCCTCAGAAAGTTCAACATGAGACTCAACCCCAAGAAGTGTAACTTCGGAGTGGAGTCGGGGAAGTTATTGGGACACCTGGTCAGTAAGCAGGGGATTGAGGCGAATCCGGGGAAGGTCAAGGCCATGTTAGACATGGGGGCACCCCGAAATGTGAAAGAGGTTCAGAAACTCACAGGATGCCTGGCCGCACTAAGAAGGTTCATCTCCCGGATGGGGGACAAATGCAAGCCGATGTTCGACACGATCTATAAAAAAGCGAAGTTCGAATGAACACTCGAGAGCCAAGATGCTTTTGAAAAAATCAAAACCTACCTTGCAGATGTGAGCATCTTATCCAAACGTGTCCCAGGAGAGAAGTTGTTCTTATATCTCACGGCTTCGGAGACCATTTTGAGTGCAGTGCTGGTCCGAGCAGAGGGCCAGATCCACTTGCCCATTTATTTCGTCAGCCAGACACTGAACGAGATAGAACAACGTTATCCATCGTTAGAGAAGCTGGCTTACGCATTAGTCATGAGTGTGAGGAAGCTGAGACCGTACTTTTTCGATCACCAGGTCGAGGTCCTCACTTCCCTGCCATTGAGAAACGTGCTCCATCGACCAGACACATCAGGTCGATGTCTTAAATGGGCCATTGAGGTTGGGCAATACGGAGTGACATACGCGCCATGACCTACCGTTAAGGCCTAGGCACTGGCCGACTTCATCGTCGAGCTCACATTCCCTTCTGAGGCCGGGTGTTCGGGCAGCCCACCATGGGAGTTATTCATAGATGGATCGGCGACCTCTCACAAGTCGGGAGCTGGATTAGTTTTGATGAGCCCGGAGGGTATCTCATTCCAGAACGCCATTACCTTTGAATTTTCCGCGACAAATAATGAGGCCGAATATGAGGCGCTCATCAGTGGCTTGGAAATGGCTACAGCCATGGGTGTCAAGAGACTACAAGTCCATACCGACTCCTAGCTTATAGCCTGTCAAGTTTCGGGAGAGTACGAAGCTCGGGACAATAGGATGGCCGCCTATCAGGAAGTCGTAAAAACACTATGCCTGAAGTTCACACAAATCCATGTCAAGCTGATACCGAGAGAGCTGAACTCACGAGCCGATGCTTTAGCTCGGCTGGCGACCTCTAAAGGGTCACCAGACATGAAGGATGTCACCATCACGACACTTTCCCACCCATCCACCGCACAAGTAACAATAACAACATTGGAAAACCCGGCGTCGAACTGGATGACACCCATCATGGAATATTTGATAAGCAGCCTCTTGCCAACTGATCGCGTCTAAGCTCGACAGCTGCAACTACGGGCCGCACGGTACACACTGATCAACGGGGAGTTATACAAGCGAGGGTTCAGCATGCCCCTACTTCGATGTATCACACCGGAACAAGGTCAAACTATCCTACAAGAAATACACGAAGGGGTATGCGGAAACCATATTGGGGGGGAGTCGCTGGCCCACAAGACCACAAGGCAGGGGTACTTTTAGCCAACCCTAAGGGCCGATGCTATTATTTTTGCCCGCAAATGCCACAAATGCCAGATCTATGCTCCCTCCATCAAGGTCGCACCGGAGGAACTCACAAGTATTGGTCCACTCCCAACGGCCCCAGGATCGGTCAAGTATGCCCTAGTAGCGGTGGATTACTTCACAAAATGGGCCGAGGCTGAGGCATTGGCAACCATAGACCAAGATCATGTCATCAGGTTCATATGGCGGAGCATTATCTGTAGGTTTGGGCTATCTCAGGCAATCATATCAGACAATGGAAAGTAATTCGATGGTATAAAGATCGATGCCTTTTTCAGAAAGTGGAAGATCACAAAGTTATTCTCCACCCTATACCACCCCCAATCAAACGGTCAGGTCAAGGCCGTGAATAAAATCATAAAGCACACGCTCAAGGCTAAGATCGAAGGGGGAAAAGGGAAAGCTCCCGGACGTGTTGTGGTCATACAGAACGACCTGCAGAAATTCAACAGACAAAACTCCTTACTCGCTAGCCTTCGAAACCGAGGCAGTTGTACCCACGAAGGTCGACCTCCCGACCTTTCAAACCAGCCAGGTCGCTTTCAATCATAACGATGTGGCCTTGAAAAGAAGCCTGGACCTGCTCGAAGATAAGCGACTGGGTGCTAGCATAAGGAATGCGAGATACAAGCAGAGGTCGGAGATATATTACAATTCTAAGGTGCGACTTCGACGTTTCAAGGTCGGAGACTTAGTACTGAAAAAGATACTCGGAGACTCAAAAGGTGCCCTCGGTCCGAACTGGGAGGGTCCGTTCCAAATATCAAAAGTCCTACCAAGCGGAGCATACGAGCTCGAAAGGCCAGATGGGACCAAGGCCTAATATCCATGGAATGCAACTCACCTGAAGAAGTATTATCAGTAGATTTACACCCTTGTACTGATCACAACAATGTAAACAAATCTTTTGGTAACAGTAATTCTCTATTCTATTTGAAAGAAAAATTCCTATGTGTAGAAACCAAGCAGGTCGCATGAAAGACATGATTGATAACATGCAAGCCGCATGAAAAACATATGATCGATAAGTGCGAACCCGAGGTGCAACTTTCGAAATACCGGAGAGTAAATCACAACCCACCAGGGGGCGATGAATCCCGACTTTGTAAGATGATTAAGTGAATGTCCAGTAAACAAGTCACATAAATATTAAGACGACAAGGGCTAGGCAAAAATCTCATAAGGAAATCAAGTCAACACAACAAAGGAATTAAAAGGAGAATTTCATTAATAAAGACCCGGAGGTCGGGAAAAATCCCATTACAATGTAGACTAGGAGGTCGAAAAAAGAAAAAAAAGGTGGCGAGACTTCCTGAGGCAAGCTAGCGACTTGATTCATACTACGGAGTTACTGGAGTCACGACTCTTTGATACTAAGGAGGTCACTGATCCCAAAAGAAGTTCCAAGTAGGACGGCTCGCAGGGAATCCATCTCAGTGTTTTATCTGAGGAAGATGCTGCAAAACTATCAGAAAGGGATGTTCTGATAGTCCGTGAAGTATCAGATACTGCGATGAGACTTCCCGCTTTATATGAACACGAGTGTCATACATGTGGTGCAAAAAATTCAAGGGATTGTGAAGGGCATTTTGGCTTGATCGAGTTCGCATATACAATACTAAATCCATATTGCATGTCAAAAGTTGCTCATCGTCGTTAACCCCCTCATCCAGATCGGCGCCCAAGGCACAGACGGTCAGGGGCAACTCCATGTTGGCGGGGGCAAATTCGCCACCCGAGTGGCAGTAAAGCTTTGCAATGGCCGTGTGGTCATCCTCCGATGAAGACGAGATCAGAAATGGGGGAAGCATAGAGATGGACTGAGAACCGGAGGCCATTTGTGTAGAATGGAAGAAGCTTGTTGCCAGAGAACGCCTTGAAATTGAGGACTCGCCGAATTTCCCATGCGTAAGCTTGAGAACGATAAGTGTGGGGGGTAGAGAGAGTACAATGGGTTATATGTCTAAAACCCCCGTCCTATTTATAGGGGAAGGGCAGGGGGTGGGAATGCAAAGTTGGAACTCTCGAGGCCCACCAAAGAAATTGGCGTCGCACGGGCAGCGCGTAGGTGATACGCGACTGCTGGTTGGGTAAGTTCACGTCGTGTGACGTCATGAAGTGCCCAAGCCATCACTGCGGGCCTGTCACACATCACACCAATTTAGGAAATCGAGGCGACTGTATGCCTCCCCGAGGATGAGGTTTCGGCGGGGGCACACATCCCAAGGCCGACTTATCGCAGGTCAACAAAAAGGTAACAGTTCAAGTCAAGGTCCCAACGCGAGTTTGCGACCTCGACTTGGGGGATAAAATATGGGAGTTTCATTGACAAAACAAGCAATGGATGAGACAAAAAATGAAATAATCTTTTTCATTGATAGAGGCCCGGAGGCCGGAAGATTGTTCATTACAAGTCAAGGCCCGGAGGCCGGTACATTGATACAAAAAAAAGAGGAAAAAAGAGGGCTACAACTTCATTCTTCCTCAGCAGAGGCAGTCGAGGCTAGGGTGCTGACCATCCCGAAAGAAGGCTCCGGAAATGTGACTGCGGGGGGATAGACCTCCGAGCTCGTCACCTCCTCCACAATGGGCTCGGAAGGTATGGACGAAATTCGACCTCGAGGGATGCAGGAGAGGCGCACGATCCGACTTGGGTCGGGGAAAAATGAGAGATCAATGCCCATGTCCTCCAAGTCTTGGATATCAGCCGAGCGTCGGGGCGGAGGGTGGTTGGCCGCGTAGTCTTTGAGATTACGACAAGCCGGTAAGATGCGCTTGAGGGTTCGCCAGATGTGATTCGGATGGCACCCACGAATGCCATCCGCGTCACTAAAGTTGGCGTTTGCCTCGCCGCGACCTTGAGGCCGGGCCTGCGATATCCAGCTCCCCTAATCCGGCCATTTCTCGCTTCGCCCGGCCAGTCGGCCTCCACCTCGGCCACCATTTCCTCCACTTTGAGCCATCTTTCCTTCTGGCGACCATTGCGGCCCCCCCTCGGCTTTGCCGCCCTTCCGGGAGCCAACCCGGCCTCTCGTGGCGATCCACCCTCCTTAGCCCGAGGCGACGACAGCCGGTCGATATCCGCAAACGGTGCTCAATTGGATTTCTCCATCCCCATTACGGGTCTCGGCCCCCGCCAAGATCGACTTTAACGATCAGCCTACCCGAGTTTGCGACTCAAGGAGACGTCGGAGCTCGATCTCCATTTGGTATTTGCGGTCTTCTCGGGAAAAAAGGCCACCTTTTGGGGAGTAGACCATGGCGGTACAAGTTATTAAAATCCTTTTGGCGGCGTTGGCGTGGTCCCAGACTGCGTCCACCCCGGGAGGTTCCAGACTAAGTAGAGAGATAGGCCGGGCGGTTATTAGGGAGCTCGGGCCGGTCAAGTGGTGAGCACCTAAGGAAGCTAACCACCTCTGGGCAAAATTCAGTCTGGAGGTCGGGCTAAAAAAAAAGTGAATCGTCCAGTCTGCGGAAATAACGTGAAAAGAGATTATACGGAGAGTGACTAGAACTTACTCATCCACTCGTTCCTTATTCCAACCTAGGAAGGAGTCATCATCCTCATGATGACCTATCCTCGGGGCCGTTGAAGCAGGTCACGAGGTGGTGGGTGGCAAAAGTCGGGCCGAGGTGGCCGGCCATGCGATGGGGGTGACTTCCTATTCGACCTTCCCAGCTCCCCTGTTGATCTCCTCCGTTAGTAGGTCCCAAGCTCCTCCCTCACTTTTTTTTCCGAGCAAGCTCTGGGAAATCGTATGATCGGCCCGTACCTTTCTTGCCTTTGTCGACGACAGGGGGGACCGGTTGGGATCGAGCTTGGAGGATCAACATCGGCAGGGGGCAGTCTCGGAGGAGCAGCCTCGGAGGCCGCCACTCGTCTCATCTGCCCGAGAATGGATTTCTTGCGGGAAGCCATGACATCCGCAGTGAGGTCAAGGTTGTAAATGGGGGGTATTGGGGACTAAAAAAATAGTGAAATTGCAATGGCCGATAGGTCATTAAACGAAAAATTGGATGAGCACAGAGGAGGAGGATTTTTGGGGGATCTTCAAATGATGAGGGTATGTGTATATGCCGGCGTTAAGTAGGTCGAGCTCGGAGTTCAAAGCGTTCACGTCCCGCCAACTCGGTGGAGTATCGCGAACACGGTGTTATCGCCCAAAAATCCCGGTAAAGGTCTACGACGGTGTGGGAAGCGCAAAAGAAGAGGAGAATTTTATCAGTACAAATATCTATGTCGGAAAACGTGAAACCTACCATGGGCGACCCGAGTCGTATAATCGGTTGGGACATGGATTGGCAGAGTGCTCGAAGGGTCCACGGACTCCCACGCCTCCCAGATGACCTTATTAGGGATCCCGCTCACGAGTTCTCGACCTTTGCGAAGCCGCACCGCATTATAGCCGTCGGCTTGATGGATTAGAATCATCACGAAAGCCAGCTCACCCGGGGTTGGTAATCGATGCAGCCCGGCCTGCCCGAGCAGAGTCATGGTGGATAGAATGTAGCTCCATCCATTGGGAGTGATCTGAGTTAGGCTCTGGTTCTAGGCCGCCAGCAAGTGAGAGATAGCTGGGTGAAGTGGAAATTGGATCTCGGCCTCCATTGTATGCTCATTCACTGCGATCATCCCAGGTGGCGGCTGGTCGGCGCTCTCCTCGGCCGCTCCATAAAGATGCAAGAAGGGATCGCATATATCTGTCGAAAAGGATCGACCTGCTCTTCTCGTGCGATGCTATGAAGTCCGACTTGACCGACTTCCGGTAGCTACGGTCAGGTCTCTTGTGTTGGCCTGGGCTCATATGAGCAATAGTCGAAGACCCGCTCGTAGGCACCATACTTTCGGGGCGGGTTAGAGGACCCGGTCTCCTCCATCCTCAGCAGCGCGGCCGCGAAATGCTTCGACAAGGGCGGGGATGTGAGTAATCTCCTCAACTCCATCGAATTGGTCATCATAAATCTCCTCATCATCGTGGCACCGATGTACCGTGATCGAAGCGCCGGCGTTAGCAATGGCGGTCTCATTACCGTGATGGCGGTAGAGTTTGGCAATCGCCGTGTTGTCATCGTCCGATGACGATGAAATTAGTAACGGGGTGGGGGGGCGCAGGAGCAGATTGAGAGTCGGATGCCATCAATGTAGAATAGAGGAAGGATGGTTACTTGAAAAATGGTTGAGTTTCTGAAGACTGGCCGGAGAAACGGATGCAGAGGCGCAAATTTAACAAGGGTCGAAGCAGAGAGGGGAAAGAGTTTATGATGTGAAACCCTTGTCCTATTTATAAAGAAAGGGGGGGTCGAAAGTGAAAATTCGAACTCGAGGCCCCATGAAATGGAGGTCGTGACGCAGGCGTAGCGTGGGTGATCGTAATCACCGGTTAGGAAGCTGTGGCGTGGAACGTCACCTGCCAGCCATGCCATCATTGCGATTCTGTCACACGTCACGCCGATTCGGGAAATTGAGGTGACCGTACGCCTCCCCAAGGATGAAGATTCGACCCAGGAACATATCCCGAGGCCGACTTGGCGCAAGTCGGTAAACATCAACGGTTCAAGACAAGGCCCCAAAGCGAGCTTGCGACCTCGTCTTAAGGGGCAATTGTTGTAACAGGAAATAATCCGACTTGAAGAAGGTCGGAAGTTGACCGCTCTACGGCTAGCATATCATCCGACTTTACCTAGTCAAAGCAGGACTTGAGGCGACTTCAAAAGATCGGCAAGCCGTTGGCGACTTGAGAAGCTACACAAGTCACGGGAGCAGCTTGGGAAAGCAGGGAAGTCGCGAGGCGGGTTGGGAGGAAGCGGAGGTCGGAACCGACCTGGTCTCGAGGTCGGATGAAGATAAATATGGAAGAGATTCGGAAAATTAGTGAGGCGGATTTCACGGATCATAATCAGGGTAAGTGTATCTAGGAGCGCGACTTACGGGACAAGAAAGGAAACCCTAGTCTGGCGGCTAAAACCCTAGGTTGGCCCGTGAGCTGAAGCCCACGAAGACTGTAGCTCTAGTTCTGTGTCTATAAATATCATTTGTATTGTACATTGTAAAGGATCAAAAATCTTAGAATTCAAGGTAGAAAATATACAGAAATACTCCTGGCTTGGTCGCCCCTAGACGTAGTCTTTTTCATAGACAAACTGGGTAATCAAATATCGTGTTCTTTATCATTTTGTTTATAGCTTTGATTGGTAATTCTATCACTATTATTTGCTTGTTCGCTGGTGAACAAACCGGGTACAACATGGACTTGATCTTTGCAACTGGTGAGAAGGTCTCGTTATAGTCAATGCCTTCACGTTGACTATAACCCTTCGCCACCAACCTAGCTTTGTAGGTTTATACTTTGTCATTTGCATCAGTCTTACGCTTGAAGATCCATTTGCAACCTATGGGTATAACCCCTTTAGGCAACCCAACCAAGTCCCATATTTGATTGGTGTGCATCAAGTCCATCTTAGATTTTATGGGTTCATGCCACTTCCCTGAATCAATATCTGATATTGCTTCAGAGTATGTTATAGCAAGAATTATCCCGACGTACTAACAATCACTCACGAAGTAAAAGCTAAGAATGTAAACAAACGTGAACACAAGATTTGGTGACCCGGTTCGCCAAATACGGCTATGTCCGAGGGCAATGCCAAACCAGGAATTTTACTATAATATCTGCCTAAGAACTAAGGTTTTGATCCTTTTCAGTGAATGTTACAAGGAGTATTTATAGATGGTGAACTAGGTTAAATCTCCTCATGGGCCTCTCCTTCAGGCCTGCTAGGGCTGCAGCTGTCATCATCGTGGTTTCCTTGATATCTGGTCCGCGATTCTCGCCTTAAGATAGACTTGCCTTGCCTGCTCCCCACGATAACCGCGCCATTAACTGCCCGAATTTTCTCTATATTTATCCCTAGGCGACCTCGGATGCTCGCTCGAGGTTACCGACCCAAGTGGCCGCTCCTGCTCCCGGGTGATCGCCATCAATTGCCGATTTGTCACATTTTATCGTGCCTCAATGGTCGCCATCTTTTGAGGAATAGTCGCCCTGTGGACATATGACCCCAACAATTGCCCCCAGGTCGCTAGCGAGGTAATCGTTGGTCGTCCTGGACACGTCTTTCCAAATTCCAGAGGCACGATGGTGGTCGTACCGTTCCCTCGAGAAGTCCAAATGCCACCTCGAAATAGTGAGCCTAACGACATCGCTCTGTAGGGTTATGATGCCACGCGCCCCGCCTATATCGGGATTTTTTGCAGATTTGCCCCACATTCGAAATCCTAATTGCGCTTCGGCCCCTGATTCCCGCTTATAAATGTGGGTTCACTTCCTTCTTCCTACCCTTCCGCGAAGCTGTGCCTTTGAGTTTTCTTCGAGATTTGGGTGACTCTGCATCCCCCTTGCTTCTTTTGGTAAGTGTTTTTTTTCGCTCCCAAACTCCTTCAAATCCCCTTCTGTGTTAGTTATGTCGGGACCGCCAAGAGATCAGGCCGGGCCTTCGTCTCCGGTGAGGGTCATTTCCTTTGCCAGTACTTCTAGCGGCGGTGGCTCGTTAGAAGGTTTGGGCTCCGTCCGCCGAGACGGAGGGAATGCCCCTATGGATTCCGACGTGTTTGAGTCCCTCGCGGACTTAGGTATATTGACCCAGGAGAAGGGTCTGACAGAGCCTGGGACCCGCGCCCCGGATGAAGCTCCCGAGCCCTCCGTTCGCTGGGACCGGGACCATCCGGATTTCTTCGATTACTAGGCTTATCGGGCCGGCCTTATACACCGCCGACCACTTCAACCCGAGATCCGAAAGGCGACCAAGTCCCAATTCCACATAAATGATGAGAAATACTGCTCTGTCATGACGGAGGCCGAGCTGGACGTCGCCTATCGCGAGTATGAGACTCAGAACGACGTGTTTTATTACCGGCCGGATCGGTCAAAGAGGGTCGACCAGCCTCCGGAGGGGATGATAGCTATACACGAGGTGGTGATGGACGCGGGTCTTCGCTTTCCCCTTCATCCGATGATCTCCCATCTATTGGATGCCTGGCGTCTTGCCCCGACCCAGATCACTCCGAACGGATGGAGTTACCTTTTGGCAAAGTTAGCCGTGATCGGCCAGGCCAACCTTTACCTACTGCCTACTCCCATGGAGGTGAATTACTATTGGTCTCTGGTTGCCCAACATGGCCAGGAGGGCCACTATGCGTTGAAAAATCGACCTGGTCGGCGGATCGTGTGGGGGATTATCAATAAGGCTAAAAATTGGCATCCCCGATGGTGGTTTGTGGGTGGAGCATGGCAAAGTGCCCCTCTGAGGTCCGTCTTAGAGATCCCTATTCCTACCGACTTCCAAGAGTGGGATCCTTGTAAGATTCCGTTCTGAAGATCTACCGATCATCTCCGTACTGATCTAATTTTCCTTCTTTTTTCCAGGCTTGCTTGTTGCTGACGAGAACCAGTTGAACTGGGATTTTGAGACCGCCCACCGGATTACCTTCAACTATCCCTGGGAATTCCACCACGTCGAACTCTATAACTCTTCCTCTGAGAGATTGTGGGGGGGTTTACAAACGTATCCCCGCCAGACCGGCCGTCTTCGTGAGTGTCCTTCCTTTAATAGAGGTTTCACAACTTGGGAATTTTGTCCTTAATCTTTGTGGTAGTTTTCTTGCAGCTTCTCACATACCCGTTCAGGCGACTGCTCTGACTGCTGAACAGATGGCTTCTCGTCGGAACCCTGCTCTCAATTTCTCTTGGACTAGGTCTGCGGCGTGCCCACATCTTCACCCCGCGGGGGCAGAGTAGTAGAGACGGGGGGGTCTTCTCGGGCCGACCGCTCAAAAGAGAAGAGGAAAACCAAGGAGGGACGAGAGGGTGCTCGCCCGTACCACTCGGAAGGCTCCCCTACATGAAAACGTGCTCGTACCTCCCCTACATGACCACTCCCCACGTGCTCTCACCGCCCGTCCTCCGCCAATAATGCCCCCGCCTCCGCTTGGTCGCCAATTTTCCGGCGACCGCACCTTTGTAGGGTTTGATATCGATCGCTCTGGGGTGTAAGTTTCTCCGCCTTATTGCCTCCATCATTTCTTCCCTTATGTTTTTGTATTTTTCTAAATTGGGCGGCTTTGTTTCAGGTTTGTGAACTTCCCGCCGCCCGTCGTCGATTATCTTCGATCGAAGATGCCTCCCATCATCGGGGTCTCGACTGACTGGCCTCGATACATGTGACACTCTATTCAGGACGTGCACTAGTGCTGGTCTCTGGACGACCACCATGCTGCCTCTTCGAATAGCAAGGAGAATAACCTCTACACTGCCCTGATTTATTCTCAGAAGGCGGCCACTTTCCTCGAGCGGGTCGCAGAGCAAAATAACCAGGACTTGGAGACCTCCTGCTCGACCCTCGATGAGCAAAAGAAAAAGCTAGAGGAGGCGGCCGCGGCCATGTCTCGGATGGAGGCCGAGCTGAAGGTCGCTCAGGATTGGTCGGCCGAATTGGCCTTACAGGTGGCGGATGTGACCGCCAAGCGATGCACTGAGGTCGACTCTCATCGCCTCGAGGTGGTAACCTTAAGGGTCCGGGTCGATGAGCTTACTCGGCAGCTGGCTGAATCCCACGCCCTGGCGGTCGACTATGAAGCTTGGGTCGAGGATCTTGAGTTTTAGATGTCCAAAGAGGCCTCCCTCTGGGCTGCTGATGACGCCGTGTTGGGGATCTTTTCATATATCAGCGCCTACGCGGACGTTCTTCGGGCGATCTTTCGTTGTGATCCTTCCATGGATGCCTTCGTGCTTGTGGAGGACTTTAAGGCCTTTATCGTCGAGTGCCTGCCTGAGGTCGAAGTGGTGTTGCCTGTGGCGGACCTGGCTAATTTTGCCGTAGACTTGTCATTCCTGGCCCCGGAGAGCAGATTGAGGAGGCCTGGCGAGAGCTCTGACCTCGGGTGCTCTTCTGGACAGGTGCCCCTTTATCCCGTTGGGGTGCGCGTGCCCCCGACTGAGGCAGCGGATGGTAGCGGCGCGACGGTGGCCATCCCGAGCAGAGAGGTGAACGGGGGCGAGGAGCAGGTGGCTGACTAAGTTGTGGTTGAAAGGGATGGTAGGTCTGGGGATGGCGCTTAGTGCCTCCCCTTCTGCTGGAAGTTTGTGCAGGGCGTCTGTGAACCCCTTTCTTTTGAATGTTTTTCTTTTTTATGTCTGTACGGCCCTCCGGGGTGTATGAATTTGTAAGTGGCCCGCGGGCCCCCTTTTTGTATCAGACCTTTGTGCCTTTATCCGATGAATGAAAAATCTTTTACGTTTCCTTGTCCCTTGTTGTGCATTCACGTTGAATTCCTTGCTTTGCTTCCGAAATGTTGGTCGTGCAAACCCGAACGTACACCAACGACTATGAGTCTTGCCTATGTCCTACTCGCCGTTTGAATACGGTGCTATGTATCCGGACTATATTTTGGTAATCTTATTTTATGCGACGTGTCTAAACTTCGGCTTAGTCGTGTTATGGTGCTGTCTTTAAGAAGGTCGTCGTGCTTGGCCAATGGCCAACGCGATGACAACCTTGTCGACGTGAGTTCCGAGTGATGCTTCCTATCGCAGGTGGTTGGCTTATGCGTTTGGCGACCACTCTTCAAACTTGACCTTTGTCATCCAGATTGCATTTAGGACGATCTCTGGCTGACTTATTCCAAAGCGTACAAGGCATTTCAAAAATGTAATTTATTATAAAATATTTCTCTTGAAAATGATGAGCTATTACAACGTATTGGCAGACAAACTAGTAAACATGCTAACAATTATTCCCTATTGGTAGTATTTCTTCAAGTGGGCCGCGTTCCAAGGGTATTGAGCCGGAGTGTCGTATGGGTCTTCGATCTCTTATGCCCCATTTGTGAGACATTTGGATATTCTGAATGGGCCCTCCCAGGTGGGGCCGAATACTCCTTTGGGGATTCCGAGCACTTTTTTCAGAACAAGGTCGCCTTTCTTGAATTGGCGGAGTTTGATCTTTCAATTGTAGTACTTCTCTGCTTGTCGTTTGTAGCCGACATTCTTCAAGTTGGCCTCCATTCTCTTTTCTTCCAGAAATTCAAGGTCTATCGCCATTGTTAGATCATTGTCGCCCTGCGGTTTCTTGTTAGTTCGGTGGCTGGGCACTAGGACTTCAGCGGGGATTACTACTTCTACCCAGAACGCGAGAGAGTATGGTGTTTTCCCTGTTGAGGTTCTACACGTCGTTCTGTATGACCAAAATTCTTCTGGCAGTTCACTCGCCCACCTGCCCTTCCCCCCTTCAAGTCGCGTTTTAAGCGTGTGTTTGATGATTTTGTTGATGGCCTCCACTTGGCCGTTGGATTGGGGTGGTAGGGTGTGGAGAAGAGTTTCGTTATTTTCCACTTTCTGAAGAAGGTGTCAATTTTGAGGCCGTCGAACTGCTTTCCGTTATCCGTTACTATGGCTTGTGGAAGGACAAAACGGCAGATGATATTTCTCCAGATAAATTTTATCATGTTATCTTGGTCGATTGTTGCGAGGGCTTCGGCTTCAGCCCACTTCGTGAAGTAGTCAACCGCGACGAGAGCAAATCTCACCTTCCCCGGGGCCATAGGCAAGGGGCCAATAATGTTGATTCCCCATTTCGCAAAGGGCCACGGGCTCACGATGCTGGTTAGCTCTTTCGGAGGTAACTTGATCGATGGGGCGAATATTTGACATCGATGGCACGTTTTTGCGTATTTGAGGGCGTCTTTCTTCAATGTTGGCCAGAAGTATCCTTGCCGTACCACTTTATGGGCTAGGGATTTGTTGGGATTATACTGAAAAGTATGCTTTTACTTTGTATAATCGAAACTGAATTTCCAGACTTATTTAATGAAATAAATTATTTATCATTGATGCTTTAAATATGATTGAATGTTACATATATTTACTACATAACTGTTCAATAAGTCGTACGTGTTACATTGTAGTTAATTTAGTGATACCAGATCACAGAAGATTAAATTAACAGTCCCTTGTAACTAAAAGTACGTTATTCACGACCTAGATGGAAATGAACAACCCATCGTTAAAGGTTGAAGTGTAAGGCTCATATTGGCTTGTCTTGACCAAGAGATTACACTAGTGCATGACTGATGCACTGAATAGGACCTACAGGAGAATAAATTCTTCAGAACTGAACAAGGAAGAATTAGACCTTAGTGGTTCGTTATTTCTTAACCTTCGTCCCTTAAATAGGATCACGTGGGATTGGTAACTATTGCTTTGACTTATCATGGGTAGCGAATCAATGAGATTCAATACTTTTTATCTTGGACAATATTATTGGTCACATGTGATTGCTAAGATTTAATACGAAGAATCGTGTGCAAGTACGCTTGTTCGATTTGCCCCCTTGGGAGGTTCATAAGCTTTATCATACCAAATCTTGCAAGTGGAATTAGTTTCCGGTATGGATAATAATGTTGAACCGTTCCTTGACCAAGGATAAAATATATTAATTAATTAGAAAGCTATTTCAGTGGCTTGAATTAATTAATGGGCTAGATAATCTTAAACACGGAAAATAATGACCGTGAGCCATATTGACTGTAATATGGGTTAAGATGGATAGTGCAATATTAATTATGTAGTGGGATTAATTAATATTTATGGGCTTGAATTATATTGTGGCTCAATATTAGATATTCAAGGTCCATTAGAAGGTCCAATCTTAATTCTCCTAAAGGCCCCCTGAGTAGCCCAACATATAGTCCAATAACTGAAAAGGTGATTAAAATAAAATAAATAATGTTGCTTATTTTTCCTATGATATTTTCGAAATTTATGGATAAAAGAGGGAGAAAGATTTTCTTTGTATTTTGTTATGGAATGAAGATATGTATTCTTGGAATACAAGATTATCTCATTAAATTCAAGAAATCTCCCACTTGGTTATTCATAGTGATATTTTCGAAAATTTTGAAATATAGTGGGCAAGAAAGATTTTCTTGATTTTCTTGAAAAGATATTATGGAAGATATGTATTTCTGAAAATACAAGAATATCTCATAAATTCAAGAAGATCTAAATCTTGGAATCTTGCACATAAATTTCGAAAATTCCATAATAATAGAGAAGGTGGAATTTTTGTGGAATATTATAATTATGGGAAAAAGAATATAGGAGATATATTCAAGATTTCTTGGAGATCAAGAAAAGGTTTTCCCACATTATTTTATCACTAAATTTTCGTCCCCCTCTCCTCTATAAATAGGGAATGAATGGTTCATTCCCAGAGACACACGAAAATTGATTTTTCGGAAAAATATCAGCGTCGATAAAATATCAAATATTTTGTAACGTCGACAGATTGTATTTTTTCGAAAAACGACAATTGTGAGTAGAGTACAATTCCATGTGCTGGAAAAATTAGCAAATCCACATAAGTGGTGCAACAAAGTTTATTTTTTTCCTTTTTGTTAATTGTTCTACAAGTGTCCTTCCACCGGATAGTTGAGCAAGGGCTAATGGAATACTTGGGAAGTCCTTTTGGTTAGTCCGTCCAACCGAATTCACTGCCATCCCGAGAGGTACGTTCACGTAAACCCGTAGATTCCGCATGCGTAGGTTTTACGTGGCTTATTATATGCATGATATGTTGTTGCAATTATTATTTGAATTAATATAGGATTAATTCATACTAGTAATAATTAAAGAATTAAATTTGTATTTAAATATTCACCCAGAATAGATTTGTGCAACTCATTCCCCAACAGGATTGGCCTCCCATATGGTTTCCATAAACTCCTTCATGGATTTCCTTCAGGATAAGTTGCCCTTGTTCTGTCGTCACACATTTGAGTAGCGGAATGCTGAACCCCCGTTTATACAAGTTGTCATCGATCATTACGTACCTTGCTGCCCTCATCTGTAATTGGCGAGCTTGGACCCTATCTCGAGGGAGGTCTCTGATTTTGAGATACTCGATGATTGGTGTCATCCAGTCTTTATTGTCGATTTCCGTTGGGTCGGTTGTGGCGACCAAGGCGCATGTGATCGACGAATGCGTCAGTTTTGTGATGGTGACTTCCTTTATGTCCGCTGGTCCCTCCGATGTTGCCAGCCTGGCCAAGGTGTCTGCTTGAGAGTTGGCATTTCTTGGCACCAACTCCACATATACTTGGTCGAATTTTTCTAGTATATTTCTGACGACCTCTTGATATGCGGTCATTCAGTCGTTCCGGATCTCGTATTCCCCCGACACCTGGCATGCGACTAGTTCCGAGCCAGTGTATATTTTTAGTCTTCTAAGACCCATGGCCATTACCATTTCCAGTCCTACGATGAGGGCCTCATATTCTTCCTCATTGTTGGTTGCTTGGAAGTCGAACATGATTGACTTCTGGACAGAGTATCCATCTGGGCTGGTTAACACCACTCCTGCCCCTGCCCGGGTGCATGTGGATGATCCGTCCACATAAAGTTCCCACGGCGGACTGGGCGGCGTCTCTAGGCTGGTTGGGAAGGTAAGTTCTACGATGAAATTGGCCAGGGCTTGTGCTTTGATGGTTGTTCGGGGAGCGTACGTGACTCCGAATTAGCCGATCTCAATTACCCACTTTATGCGTTATCCCGCGGTGTCTGGTCGATGTAGCGCGTTCCTTAACGGAAGTGAGGTCAACACTTCCACCTGGTGGTCGAAGAAATATGGTCGCAGCTTCCTGACACTCATTACGAGGGCATATGCGAGTTTTTCGAGGGGCGAGTATCTCTGTTCTGCCTCGTTGAGCGCCTGGCTTACATAGTATATCGGGAAATTCGTCTGCCCCTCCGTCCGCACCAGGACCGAGCTCAGGGCAGTTTCTGAGGCTGCGAGGTACATGTACAGTTTCTCTTCCGAGACAGGTTCGGACAGGACCCTTGGGTTGGCGAGGTACTCCTTGATGTTGTCTAGCGCCGTTTGGGCTTCTTCCGTCCACTGGAAGTTGCCTTTAGCTTTTTTAAGTATTTCAAAGAAAGGCTTGCACTTGTCTCCCATTCGCGATATGAACCTGCTGAGGGCGGCCAAGCTCCCCCCTAATCTTTGGACCTTTTTCGGGTTTTGTGGACTGCCCATTTCCAATATTGCCTTGATCTTGGACGGGTTGGCTTCTATTCCTCGTTTACTAACTAGGTGGCCGAGGAACTTGCCAGACCCTACCCCAAAGTTACATTTCTTTGGGTTGAGCCTCATGTTGAATTTCCGAAGGATGGCAAAGGTTTGGGCGAGATGGGTGAGGTGATCTTCTTTCTTCAAGCTTTTGACGACTATGTCATCTACGTATACTTCCATGGTCTTCCCGATCTCGTCCGAAAACATGTGGTTTATCAGCCGTTGGTAAGTGGCACCAACATTCCTAAGACCGAATGACATCCTTTTCCAACAATACATGTTCTTTTCGGTAAGGAAGGAGGTATGATGTTGATCGTCCTTGTGCATGGATATCTGATGGTAGCCGGTGAATGCATCCATGAAGGACATCATCTCATGATCGGCTATGTTGTCGATCAGGTGGTCGATATGTGGCATGGGGAAGAAATCCTTGGGGCATGCTTTATTTAGGTCGGTGAAGTCGATGCATAGTCTCCATGACCCGTTTGTTTTTTTACTAGAACGGCGTTTGACACCCACTGCGGCTGGTCGGCCTGTTCGATGAGTTTGTTATCGAGCAAATTTTTCACTTCCTCGGCCAGCGCTGCGTATTTTTTGGGCCCTAATTTCCTCCGCTTTTGGGTGACTGGCTTTCTATCGGGATTGATGTTCAGTCGATGGCATGCGACTTTGGGGTCGATGCCTACCATGTCTTTTTGCGATCAGGCGAAGACATCCAGGTTGCTTTTGAGGAAGTCGATTATCTGCCCCCGTAGTTTCGACGATATCTTGGAGCCGATTATTACTTCCAAGTCCTGGCGGGCTGGGTCCACCATGACCTTCTCGAGTTCTTCGCCTGGCGTGGCTCGTTGTTGGTTCCCTCTTGGGTCATCGATTGCCTCTTGGATGATGAATTCTCTCGGCTCGGGGCCCAACCTTGGCTCTAGATCATGGTCGACCTGGTCCCTTATTTTATTGAGATCACTTTGCATGGCGATTGGGCCATCGTCGTCCATCTGTATTGAATCGTTGTGCTCGATTATGTGTATCAGGTTGTATGTGTTTGGAACATAATTTAAATAGGACTGGGTATAAATCGAACATCCTGTTGCATCAAGTTGGTCACCCTTTACGGTGCCGACCAACCCATCTATCGTGGGGAACTTTACACATAAATAGTAAGTTGAGGACGGAACCTCGAATTCATGTTAAAATGGCCTGCCGAGGAAACTGTTAAAGGTCGACGGCAGGTCAATTACAAGGAAATCGCAAAGTTTTGTTGCCCTAATGGCCATATCTAAGGAAGAGACCAGTTCCACTGCTAAGCGGATGATTCCGTGGGGCTTTACTATTGCATCACCGAAGCCTCTGACCAAGTGTTCACTTGGTTCGAGGTAGCTGTGATAGTCGCCGAGCTCGTCGAACATCTTCTTGAACAGTATGTTGCAGAATGCCCCGCTATCGACTAGCAGTCGCTTGACCGTTACCCCCATGATCTTGGCAGAGATGACCAGAGGATCGATGTTTGGATAAATGATTCCCGCCTTGTCCTATTCTCCGAACTGAATCCGGTTGACTTCTTGTGCTATTTCATTCACCGATAGGCATAGTCGGACCGTGTTGACCATTTCCCTCAGTTCGGCTTTCTGGCGCCTTTTTGATAGCGAGGCATTCTGCAACATACTGTATTAGGATCGTCTTTATTCAGTATGTCCACATTATCGAGTTCCTCCAAGAGGTAACCGTATCTAATGGGTGGATTACGATTCATAATTAACTTACGGAGTTGTGGTTGTGCAGGTTGTACATTCTGATCGTAAAAATTTTGTGGTGCATCGATTTCATCAATGTTCGGAGAGTCCTCAAGAGCTACACTTTCCGATGCCTCTTGGGCAGGAGTTTGAACTATGATGTTCTCATTCAGCCCACTTGGAGGTTTTTGCACTGGCAAGCCTACTCCAATTACTCTCCCACTGGCTGAAAGACGATCACCTAGTGAAAGACTCCCACTGTGAAAGTCGTTGAATGCTCCCATTGATTCCTTGTCATGTTGCTTTGACAAGATTTCCGTCTCTTTGTTAATTTGTGGTTCTTGAATTTCTTCAAGTTCTATCGTCTTACGACCTTGTTCCTTAAAGACATAATCTTCTTCAAGGAACTTGGCTTGCCTAGAAACAATCACAGTTTGTTTCT
The DNA here is from genome assembly GCA_037126765.1 of Stenogyne calaminthoides. NCBI lineage: Eukaryota > Viridiplantae > Streptophyta > Magnoliopsida > Lamiales > Lamiaceae > Stenogyne > Stenogyne calaminthoides. Next base: position 4,503,669 of record JBBCBC010000010.1, read on the forward strand.
CAGGGAGATATAAATAATATCCTCTAGTTTCCTTAGGATATTCCACAAAGTAACCATTTTCACCATTTGATTCCAACTTATCAGTGAGCATCTTTTTCACAATTGCGGGGCAACCCCACGTTTTTATATGTGAGAAAGTTGGCTTCTTGTCATGCCATAGCTCATATGGCGTATGCTCAACCGATTTAAATGGAATCATATTCAGAATGTAGATTGAGGTTTGGAGCGCATATCCCCATAAGAATGTTGAAAGACGTTAGTGATATACGTGAAAGTATACTTTTATGTATAACAGACTAATGTACTCTTATTTACTGAATATAAATCTTTTATCACTGTTGCTTTAAATATGAATGAATGTTATTTATTTATTACAAACTGTTCAATATTAGTACATATTGCATTGTAGCTAATGTGGTGATACCCGATCACAGAAGATCACATTAACAGTTCCTTATAAATAAGTATATCTTCACAACCTAGATGGAATTGAACACTCCATTGGTAGAGGTTGAAGTGCAAAGCTCAGATTGGACTGGCTTGACCAAGAGATTGCGTTAGTGCATTGTGATGCGCTGAAGTGGACCTACAGAGAGGATAAATTCTTCTGTACTGACTTATGGGATGAAGAATTAGACCTCTGTGGTTGTTGATTTCTTAATCTCTGTCACTTAAATAGGATCATGTGTGATTAATATTTATTGCTTTGATATATGTTGGGTCTAGAATCAGAGAGTGATTCTACACATTGTATTTTGGGCAATATTATTAATTACATGACAATTGCTAAGATTTAGTACAGAGAAACGCGTGCAAGGAAAGTCTTGTTTGATTTGTCCCCTTGGTGGCTCAGAAGTTTTATAATACAAATCTTGAAAGTGGATTAAGTTCCGGTATGGATAATAATGTGATAAGTAGGAAATTGTGCATAGTTTTAGTTGTTTATGTGCAATTTTATTGTACTCGATTATGTTAGAATTGCATGTTTTTCTATTTATGTGTACTTTGATGATGAAATTCTACACTTGATCTATTTGTTGTGTTTTTTGGTGATTTTAGGATCTTTTTGGAACACTTTAATGAAGCCTGAGACGAGCCACATGAGAATATATTGAACTCGAATTGATCATGTTCATACAAAGAAAAAGCCCAACACCGAAAGACCAGTGCTAGGCCATGCAACTACACAAGGAATAAAGCCCACGAACCAAGGCCCATAACTTATTTTATTAAAATTACCAAATTGTTAATTACGTGAAAAAGGGTTCATGCCTTGATTAAGCCCATTCATTCATTAACTAGAAGACCTAGTTGGAGTGTATATATATATATATATGCCATTAGTTTGGAGATAGGGAGAATTGGGCAGCAGCGCAGGAGTAAGGCAGACGTCAATTAGAAGATTAGGAGAGAGCAACTTTTGTTTAGTTAGTATTTCATTCCAATTCCATTGATTTGAGACGTTTACAATATTTATCTTGGGATTATTTATTTTATCTATTTTAACTTTCAATATATTTGAATATTTAATTTGGATTGATCACCTAAGTTAGATTATTCTTGTATGTCTGCTAGTTCATAATTTCGTAATCCGTAATTGTTACAGATTTATGGCAATTGTTAGCAACTAGTAATTTTGCTACGGTGATTTAAATTGAGTTCTTTCGAATCGAGCTTGCGTATTCGGGAATTTGTTTGTCCTTTATCCTAGTGTTTAATGTTTTTGACTGGATTAAATTTAGATCGTATCTAGATTGTTCAGTTAAAAAGAATCGTTGGAGAGTTTGTTTCAGTTGAGTATAATTAAGGGATAATAACCGATAACCAGAATTTGTTGACTACTGAGGGGCATTAATCCTGTGGATAAATAGAGTAAACGTCATTGTAAGTTAACAACATTAAAGTCGAGGGATGAATGAACTGTAAATTGGAATGTCTTTTTATTATTGAATTTTCTTATTTAATTAATTTTTAGTTTCGTAGTAATTTATTTCTTTAAGTTATAGTTATAAAGTTCCAATCCAAACTCCCCCTTCTTGTTATGTGTTTGCCTCCGTAAATTCATTCAATTAGCATAATAATTATTCTACGTTCCCTGTGGATCAACCCCTTACTTACCACTACTACGAATTAGTAGGGTAGAATAGGGTATTTATTTTTGTCGCACCTCGACAGTGAGGTCAAATTTTGGCGCCGCCACCGGGGAACGGTGTAAATAATTTTTTGTGTTTTTTGTGTGTGATTTGTGAGGGCTTACTTTTCTGTTACTTTTCTGAGTATTTTAGTATCTTAGTTGTTAATTTCTCACCCCCGTTATTTCGTGTGTCGCTAAATTTTCTGCAATTTTGACACTAGGTTACCCAGTGTCACTATTGCAGTGAAATTTTTGCAGCACCTTTTTTCTTTCTTTCTTTTCTGTTTTTTTTTTTAAACACAAGACCCCCCTTGTACACCCCACATCTCTGCACTCCACCTGCTCGCCCTGCACGCTCTATCCAAGCACCGACAGCGCACTTAGTGCCCATTCCCACTCACTCCGCCGCGCACCATCCCTGCTCGCACTCCGCCGCCGAGCCCGCAATCACACCCTCTTTAGTAGCAGCGCGCCTCCGTGCATCACCCACCCACCTGCTTGCTCACCAGCGTGCCTCGCGACACCATCACTCAGCGCGTCGCGCCCTGTTCGTCGCCGCAAACCAGACCTCCCCTCACCCAAGTAGTGCGCGTCCCTACAACCGTACACTGCCACTCCGCTTTCGCGCCGCCCACCACCCTGTTCTCATGGACTCTAGAGCAGGCTTTTCCCGCGACCCGCTTAGACCCGAATGTGAACCGGGTCAACAGCCCGATCACCACATTGTTCAGGTTTTCTCGTTTCATGTCATGTCTTTCCCTATCTTACTTTTTATGTTCTGTATTGCTTGGGGACAAGCTTTATTCTAAGTGTGGGGGGATTTATGGGATATGAGCTGAATTTTTGTGATGAATATGTGTGCTGTGTTTTTTTTTTTGTTTTTAGTTATTCTTTGTGCTGATAGTTAGGTTTTGTAGATGTTTTTGTGTGTTGCATTATGTTTAAGTGTAGTTGGTTGAGTGGGCCATGGAGAAGTTGAGTCGCGATGATTAGTCAAGTGTTATTTGTATATAAATGTGATATTATTGCTTGGTGGTACATTGTGGAGTTCTGGTTAAATTTACTTTGTTTGGTGCATGTGGATGTTGTGAGTAGAAAAAGGTTTCATGAAAGGGTCCGTTTGAGTTTATGATAGCAAATTGATGAATTGGTGATAATGTTGAGATCTCTTTACTCCAAGGAATAAGATATTAATTAATATAAAGTTTTTCAGTGGCTTAATTAATTAATGAACTAAAATAATCTTAAACGTTGGAAATAATAATCGGGAGCCATATTATAGGAATATGGGTTAAGATGGATAGTGCAATATTAATTTTATAGTGGAGTAAATTAATACTAATGGGCTGAATGATATTGTGGCTCAATATTAGAATTCAGAGCCTATTAGGAGGTCCAATCTTAATTCTCCTAAAGGCCCCTCAAGTAGTCCAATATAAGTCCAATTAATGAAAGGTGATTAAAATGAAAGAAAATATTATTGCCCTATTTTTCCTAATTTTTCGAAAAATATGTAGAAAAGAAGGGAAAGATTTTCTTGATTTTCTTGAAGAGATTTTATGGAAAAAGATAAGTATTCTTGGAATACAAGATTATCCCATAAATTCAAGAAATCTCAAATCTTGTTTCTTTACTTGTTATTTTCGAAAATATCTTATAATAAAGAGGATGAGATTTTGTTGGGAGATATATATATATGAAAAATAGAATATATGAGATATATTCAAGATTGTATCTTAAGAAGATATAAGGAAATTTCTCATATCCCATATTTGCTCAAATTTTCGCCCCCCTCATGTATTATAAATAGGGGATGAATTTTTCATCCCCAACACAATTCCAGTCTTGGAAAAATTAGAAATCCACAAAGGTGGTGCAATAAAATTTTCTTTATTCCTTTGTTAAATTTGTTCGTGCGAATCTACCACCGGATTACGAGCAAAGGGCTTGAAATATACTTGAGAAGGCATTTGGGTTGATCCATCGTCTCAACGGTTGTCTCTTCAAGAGGTACGTTTCGCATAAACTCCTAAATTTCTTATGTGTAGGACTTTACGTGAAATTAATTGTACACATGTATGTTGTTGGTTTTTGCTATTTGAATTAATAGGTTAATTCATGTTAGTAGTAAATTATTTATTTAAATTTGTATTTAAATTGCACCTCGAATAGATCCGGACAAAACGTTCCCCAACAGAAGAGAGGAAAAGCTCATCATGGACCTTACCATGTCTAACAAGGTTCGGTTTCTCCTTTCGGACACACCATTCATCTGAGGTGTTCCGGTTGGATTCAATGCAACTTCAGGTAATAAGTGAATTCATGGCTAAGATTCACCTCCTCAATCTGATCGAAGAGTTTTAATACTCTTACCAATGTACTTCTCTACTTCAACTTTATACTCCTTAAACTTCTCAAAAGATTCAGATTTGTGTCTCATAAGATACACATATCCGTATCTCGAGAAAATATCAGTAAAAGTGATTAAATAACCTAAGTGACCACTTGCTTGAGTGGGCAATGGTCCACATACATCATTGTGGATTAATTCTAGAACTTCTTTAGCACGCATCCCTTTCCCAGAAAAGGGTTTGTTGATCATTTTTCCCTTGAGACAAGATTCGCAATTACCATAAGACTCAAAGTCAAATGTGGTTAAGTAGTCCAACTTCCTTAACCTTGCAATTCTTTTCTCGTTTGCATGACCAAGTCTACAATGCCATAAGTAAGTTGGGTTTTCATGATTACTAAGTTTGAGTCTTTTATTTTGTATATTAAGAATGTTATATCCACAATTCAACAAGCATAAACTGTTGGGAAATTTTGAGTTTTGATGAAAGTTCTAAAACACATGTAATAGTACCAGTCAGACCTGTTAGCTGACTGATGTTTATATTACCGTTTATAGAATACCAGTTGATAATTATTGTATAGAACAACTGATGTAATAGATAGGTCACATATTGAGGGGGAACCTCAATATGTATAGGTCGATCGAAGATCAAAGAATAGGCGATATCAAATGGGCGAGTAACGCAAGAGAAGAACAGAAGATCAGATCGATCTGATATCTTAGCTGAAGTCGTGAAGCTCAAATTCAGAATACTTGAAGATCAGATGTCTTCAAGAAGATCAGACCAGAAGACCTACATCAGCCGAGTCTGCTAGTTGAAGTTAAGTCAACCGGCACCAGAAGACTCCATCAGTAGGTGATCGACGCCCTTGGTGATCAATCGACTCACCAGTGAAAATCGATGTTTCACCAAATCATACGTCGATGATCTGAACAAGAAGAATGTCTAACTTAGTTGGAAGAACAACACTGAAAAGTGCGTCTGTTAACCAATAAGAACAAGACACGTATGATCGGAGCCGGAAATTACGGGATTTGGTGCTGCTCTCTCCAACGGCTATAAAAGACACTATTCACACTTTCGGCCATGCCGTTCTTGAAGCATGTCACATCAATCCTGAAAGCCTACCAAATATAGCCTGAAATTCAAATTGCTCTCCAACGGCTCTTTGATTTCGAGGTCTATAAATATGGGATCACACTTCAAAGTGAAGACACGGAAACCCTGAAACGATCAAGAAGCTCAAGCTATAATCAGATTTCCGCACGAAGAACACGAACAAGAAGATTATTTTATTTAAGTGTTCATCCCATAAGTTCTTAGCATAGAAATCTTTTCATCTAGCTGATAGGCTATCTTAAACACTAGAAAAGATTTCATAGTTGGAACCAAAACAATCTTATCCAAACCCAAAGTTAGGTTAAGTTGTTTAGAAGATTTCGACTAGGGTTTCTAGTTACGATTTCGGGATCGGTTGAGTGAGAACTCTTTTAAATATCCGATGGTGTCTTGTGTTGGACTAACACAAAAATCTAAGTCCGGTTGGTTAAGTTGGTGCCCCTTGTGATAGGGAAGAGTGGGCGTAGGATTGGTTTGTCGAACCACTATAAATATTGTGTGCCTTTACCGCTTTGATTAACTTTGTTTACACAATCGCACACAACTATTAAAGCAAACATACATATTCTAAGTTAAGATCGGCTAGCACCAAGCTTCGATCGATCCAAATGTGACACTTTAGTCATTTGGTTCAAAAGACCCGACTCACGGAATCGATTTATCAAAACCGGTTTTTCACGGGTAAACTTAGCTTCCGACATCAGTTAAACCGATAGTTGCGAACTTATCGCCTTGAGCGATTAGTAAGTTGGTTATCGATCCAAACTGATTCACTTCGACTCTCGATCGGTACTTCGCTTTCACACGATGATCTTCATAAAAAGTTTTTCGTAAGTCTATTCACCCCTCCCTCTAGACTTACGCCTCACAAAACCCGTTAGGGACCTACAAGTGGTATCGAGGCGGTGGTTCTCTGAGACAATCGGCTTTGAGTATCATCTATTCTTAAGGAAGAATCTTTGTGGTCATTTTAACAGATCTTGAAAAACCGTTTTTAAAACTCATTCATTTTTCCAAAAATCACTCAACATGGACAATACCTCTGGTATATATCATGATCTGCCGAAGTTCTCAATTGATGAGTATGCAGATTGGGCCATTTATATGAGCAACCATCTAGGTTCGATTAGTGGCAGAATGATGGAAGTCATCGAAAGAGGACTCATCATCATATATCACGACAACCCTGCAGTTGGAGGAGATCCAGACTTTGCCCCGGGAAGTCTTGTACGAAAAAGCTCAGCCTTGATGGATGCAGAGGAAAGGAAATTGTATACTCTGGATACAATCGCCAGGCATATTATCATGAAAACGATGGACAAGGTCACCAAGGAAAAGATTAAATATCTCAAAACTGCGAAAGCAATGTGGGATACTCTAGCTGAGATATGCGAAGGAAATGATCAGATCAAAGACAGCCGTCTACAAGCCGAACTGGTGAAGTTCGAAAAACTGAAGATGCTGCCCAACGAGACCATCAACGAACTCGATGGAAGGATTACTATGTCAGTGAATAAGCTACGAGAACTTGGTAGAGAGATGTCAGACAAGGATATCAACTACAAGATCTTAAGATCTCTTACCAAGAAATGGGATATGAAAGTCATGGTAATCAAGGATTGCCAAGACATTTCAAAGATGAAGCCGAGTAGCTTGTTCTTAAGCCTTAAAGCTCACGAGTTTGATTTAATTGAAAGAGGACAAGCAGATGAAGATGAGGTGCCATTTGAAGCCTCAACTTCCAAATCGATTGTGTTTAAAGCAACCAAAGCCAGATCGAAGGCCAATGAACCATTGGAAACATCATAAGTCGAGCGAGAATAGATCGCTTCCGCTTATCAGAAACTAGAAAAGTCAAATATTCAACTTGGTAAGTATCTAAGATTCTATAAAGATTATCAACATACCGAGGAAGAGATAGGAGATCGCCCAATGAGATCTCGAGAAAAGAACTAGAATCGATGATCGAAGAGATCACAGAGAAGAAAAAGAAAAGAGATAATCTAAATGATGAGAGAAGAGATAATCGATCCGAAAGAAGGAGCTCAGACTACTATCGTAAAGGAAGTCACCGATAGATCATACATTTTGAGTGATTCACGGAAGAAAAGGTTCCGTGGTTCAGGAGCGTGCTTCAACTATGAGAAGCCAGTCACTACAAATACAGACCGCCTGCACCGACGCCAAAAGAAAGGGAAGAAAAGAGGAACATAATAGAAAGCAACGTTAGGACGAAAAGTCATGGTTGTCGACACATCCGAATCGACGATTCTATCGCCTCTCGAGGACTCTGGATACTCCTCTATAGAAGATTTCATCGATAAAGAATCTTTGTTGACTTCTATGAGAATGAAGATCGATATTCTCTTGGGATGATGATGAGATGCTGATGGCCAAGGAGGACCAATGAGGTAACCTCCAAACCTTCTCGCTTGGTGCCGCTTTACACCGCTATCATCATTAAGACACCGGGGGGAGATTGACCTGCAGCTCTACTCCGAGCAATTGCTTGATGATCTCTCCAATGCAAGAGACACTTATGCTATAGTGGAAGGCGAGAATGACAAGTCGAGGATCGTAAACAATCACTTGCTAAAGAGAACGATCTCGGTAAAAGCTTCAACTTAAATCTGCTAAACCGCTTTCGGAAGGCAACCGAGGAACTTAACATTCGAAAGTTAAATCTTCCGATCGGAGAAGAAGAGATCAAAGATCGACTAGCAATTAACAAACAAAGAATTTCGATGACTTCAAAATCCTTCTGCTTAAATTTGATGAGCTATTCAATCGATAAGAGTCTAAAATCGTCTCGAGGATAGTTTCATGCAAGAAAATAGAAGTTTTTACAAAATCATCTAAAATCGTTCAAGATATGAACGCCTATTTTGAACAATGACTAACAAGAAGGGACTTAGGTATGAGAACCCTTCCACATCATCAAAAGCCCCGGTTGATTCACCTCAAAAAGGTGTGTCGACGAGTTCGGACAAAGATACACCAAAAGCCAAACTCAGATCCAATAAGGAAAAAAAAGATGGTTGAGCGGGTAAGGCAGTGCCTAAACCGAAGGGGAACATAAATGGATCCCAACGGTAAAGCATCGTACCGAGAATCAACGAAGAAGAACCCAGTTCTTACGAAGAGACCTCAACTCGATCACCCAGATCGTATCGAAAAAGACAACTCGTAAAAAGGGAAGTCTAATCTGTGACCCAATCAAGGTCATTTGCCGAATAAGCACGCTTTTAGGTAAACCGCAAAAACCACCTATGCCAAAAAAAGATATGAATCTTTTGATGGTAGCGATCGTACCTACCCTATAATGTAAAAACCTAGGGTTCTTTTTTTTGAAACCACATTGGATGAAAAGAAGACAAAGCGAGAAAAGATAAATCCCAAGTCTTCTAAGTCACCCAAGGTTCACACTAACAATCATACTAATCAGAAAGCATATAAAGAGACGTATGATTATGTTGATAGGTATGGGAGACAAATCAGGCCTTCTGATCTAACCTATCTCAATAGAATTGCTCTGTTTGTATGGATCCCCAAAACTAATCCTAACCCCTCAGGACCCAATCCAAAAGGGTACCTAAAGCCCTGATTTAGGCTGCGAGGATCGGCGTGAGTCCGGCCAACAAAGGAGGTGTGCAAGCAACTATCTGGTACATCGATAGTGGATGCTCAAGGCACATGACTGGAAGCAAACATCTCCTCAGCTCGTATATAGAACAGAAAGGCCCGCGTGTACTCTTAGGTGATTATAACTTTGGTTATACCAAAGGATTCGGAACCTTAGAGAATGATGATGTACAAGTAACTGGAGTCTCGTATGTCGAAGGTCTAAAGCACAACCTATTATCGGTTTCACAATTCTGCGATAGCGGATTCGGTGTTGAGTTCTCGTGATCAATGCACTATCAAGAATCGAGCCACTCAGCAGTTTTTTTGCTAAGCTGGTTCAAGGAAAGGGGCGATCTACCTGACAAATTGGAACAGTTGCCCAAGAAATGCATGCCTTATTGTTAAGAGTTCCAAAAGCAGCTGTTGGCTCTGGCACAAAAGAATGAGCCATCTGAACTTTAATACTCTTCATAAGATAGCAAGGATGTCTCTAGTGGAAGGACTTAGAATGAAGTATTCTCAAAGGATCGATCATGTCTTTGCATGTCGGAAGGAAAAGCAATCAAAGCTTCATTCAAGGGAATTCTGGGACGGCATCCGGCAATCTGCGGTACTGCTTCATATGGATCTATTTGGACCAGTTACCCGGTCGGTCTCGTGAGACGCCAAATATACTCGATAATCGTGGATGACTATTCCAAGTTTTACGGGTTATATTCTTACATAAGAAGAATGAGGCGACAAACGAAGATACCCGAGCTACTAAAAAGATTACAAAATGAGAAGGGTGTCGATTGTAGTAAAAATCGGATCGAGATAAAAGCATTTAATTTATGAACTCTTTTATTATTGATTTTTGCTCTAAGTTTGGTATCTGACAAGAGACATCATTTGCAAGAACGCCACAACAGAATGGAGTAGCGAAGCGGAGAAAACAGAACTCTCAAAAAAAATTCGCCATACGATGTTAATTTGAACATGCAATACCAAGCCGTTTACGGGAAGAAGCAATCATTGCATGCCATACTCGTAAGCAGATGTCTTCCGACTGGGCTCACTACAAAACACTTTATGAAGCTGTGGAAGGCGTAGAAAACCTCGTGTTTCTTACTTCCATGTTTTTTGGGTGTAAGTGTTTCATACACAACAATGGGAAGAGTCAGTTGAAGACTTTTGAGGCCAAGTCAGATGAGGGTATATTCTTAGGATATTCATCATCTAGCAAGGCTTTCAGGGTTGACAACAGACAAACCCTAGTTGTGGAAGAAACACCCCATGTAGTCTTTGATGAAGCATCTTCTGAACAAGAGAAATCTGCCTCAGAACAAGATGTACTTGATCAACCAGTACCTGATGCTCAGAAAATGGATCAATTAACGATCAAGAAAAAGGATCGAACATCGTAACAATATACATTCTAGGTGATTCACCGGATCAATCGGATCTAAGGTATTTAAAAAAGCGTCGATGAAGAAGGTTCGCAATGGAGAGCGATATCAATCGAACCATCCGGTTCAGGGGGAACACCTGAAGTTCTCACGAACAGACATCAGGACATGATGAGTCCAACATCAGCTGAGACATGTTCTTATCAAGTGGATCATAAATCTGCACCATTCCCAGTCGCTATGGATGATGTTCTCCAAACTAACGCAAATAAAGCGAAGGACACGGATAACGGTCATCAGTGATCGATCATCGGAGACCCATCGATAGAGTTAAAACTAGACATCGAGTTGGTGAAAGTGCTATGTATTTGGTCATTATTTGTCTATGAAGGAACCAACAATGATGAGGAAGCTCTACAAGACAAAGTTTGGATTCTAGCCATGCGAGGAGGAGCTGGAGCATTCGAGAGAAATCAAGTTTGGGAACCGGTGGACGCAGACCAAATCATCAAGACGTAATTGGCACGAAGTGGGTATTCAAGAACAAGAGAGATGAGAAAAATGTCATCACGAGAAATAAATAAGGCAAGACTTGTTGCTAAGGGGTATTCAATCGAGAATGAATTGATTATGATGAGACCTTTGCACAAATCGCGCCTAAAGCCATTAAATTTATTTCGGCATATCTTCAGCGAGAGGGTTCATCGTGGTATCGGATGGACGTAAAGAGTGCATTTTTAAGCGGGGTACTAGCAGAGGAAGTTTATGTCGAACAACCTCCGGGCTTGAAAAGAGCAACCAAGTGTACCGGATTTAAGAAAAGCTCTTTATGGTTCGAAACAAGCTCCTCGAGCTTGGTATGATACACTCTCTCGGTTCTTGATAGGCAGTGGGTTCACTAAAGGAATAAATGGGACGAACCTTATCCGAGAATAGAAGATGGGAAGATATTCGATGGTTCAAATTTACGTGGGCGACATCATATTAGGATCTCCCAACAAGAGTCTATGTGAAAGATTCAAAGAACCGATGCAAGGGAAGTTCGAGATGTCCATGATGGGTCGGATGAATTATTTTACGGGTCTACAAGTGAAGCAAAATCTGAAGGGATATTCATCGCCAAGCAAAGTACACTAGGAATTTATTGGCTAAGTTTGGAGTTCAAAATTGCAAAGAAGCCAAAATTCCTATGATGATTTGGATTCAAGATGGATCGAGATGAGGATGGTCGTAAAAACAAATCGAAAAGAATATAGGGCTCTCATTGGATCTCTACTATATTTGATCGCCGGAGGACGGATATCACCTTTTGCGGTAGGTGTATGTGCGATTTCGAGCAAATCAATGCAAAGCCACCCAAAGCAGCCTAAGCCGGATTCTTAAGTATCTGAAGGGGACGATAAACCTTGGTTTATTTTACCCATCGATGATAATCTAAACTTAGTGGGTATTACGATTACGATTATGGAGGTTGCAAAGATTGATGAAAATCAACCTCGGGAACATGTCGGTTTCTAGGAAGTAAACCCGATCTCATGGTTTTCAAAAAAGCGGACATACATTGCGACATCTACTCTAAAGAGAGAATATATGGTTGCGAAGCTATTTTGCTCTAACCGCTCTGGCTTAGTCGGTGAGGATTATAACATTATAGCTAAGAATGTACCTATATTCGTCATGATAATAGTCTTTATTGCAATCACTCAAAATCTCGTTCTACATCAAGATGCAAGCATGTGGATGTCGGGCACCATTTTATAAGAGATCATGTTGAAAAGAAGAATATCGAATGGAAAAAGATTCACATGATTTATTTAGAAAGGCGATATTCTAACCAAACCACTAAATTGAGATCGATTCAGAGAATTATGCAATGAGCTAGGGCTTCGGATCTTGGAGAAAAAGCACCTAAAATACTTGATGGATTGTTCTCGAGAACCAATTTGGTTAAGAGACTAACCAAGTTAAGAGGAATCAGTTGAGTTTGGTATATCAATCGATCGAAAATCGATCGAACCGATATAAGAAAATCTTGATCGATTTACGATTTGTCGATTAAAAGAAACCGATCAGATTAAAGGTTTATCAGATTAAAGGCTTTCAAACGCAGATTAAAGGATTATCCGATTAAATCGGTTAGGTTATTTCTCTCTTTATAAATTCGATTAAGTTGACATTCAACAAGCAAGATTCACAAGATTAAAGCTTACATCGCATAAGAAAAAAACAGTAATTTACACAACAATGGAATAATAGAAATTTTCATTGATAAAGACCCAAGGTCGGGGTTTACATTCAAGTTACAAGTACAAGAGGGACGGGAGGTCAAGACATAAGTCATAACCAAAAAAACCCTAAACCTATAACCCTAAACCCTCATCCTAACCCTGAAGAAGGAGAGAGAGAGATTTTAAGATCTCATGCTCCCATTTTCCCCCACTTAACAAGGGTGAGAAGGTTTTTGAAATAATCCTAAAGCCACTACCAAGCTAAAACCAATGGAGCGTAGAGGCGGCGTTGATAGGATTTCTAAGCCGTGAGCCCTTAGACACAAGTCAATGGGCTCTCCAATGTTAAATGGAGCACATGTGCAAGAAAAGTGGTTCAAAGACCTTATGGGCACACGTGCGTGAAAAAAATTGAGTTGATATACGAAGATCACTTTTGTTCGATCCAGACCGTATATCAAACTCATGTTTTATATCAGACTGAGTCTGTTGATGCTAGTTTCGTCATCTCGATAGACACACAAGGTGCATACGGTTAGGAGAAGTGTCTTTCGAGTTGTTGACAGAGATCCGCCGCCTTGGTGGTAGAGAAGCTTAGCAACAATTGTATGTGAAATCTTTGATGACAAAAACGGTGATAAGGGACACACAGGGTTGATTTGAGAAGCTGAAATCATTGAAAAAGGGATAAAGGTTTTTGCCGGAAGTTTCACCGGAAATAAGGGTTCACCAGAATGCATGATTGTACAAAGAAGATAAGTATGGTGAATGGGTTATGTTGTGTAAAACATTGGTCCAATTTATAGAGGCCAAGCAAGGGTGCAAATGCAAATTTGATTTCAATAAGCCTTTTAGAGAAATTTGCATCACAAGGACGATGTAGAAAATCCGACCGATAATTGGATAAATTTACGGCGGATTGACATATCGAAATATTGGACTATAATTACGCATGTCAAATCATGCCAACTTAGGGAATAGAGACTACTATTCTAAACTAAGTTTTGGCTGTAACACGTATCCCAAGAATTGGCTTGATCTGAGAAAAATCAGATTAGGTCAACTGAAATCTGATTAGATAAGAGACTGATCAGATGAGGAAGATCAGTTGAGCTCAATACCTCAACAAATCAGATACATCAGTATATGAAAAAATAGAAATATTAGTTTAAGGGGGAACTTCAACTGATCAAGGAGGATCAAAAAAATCAGACGCAAAAAGAAGCGGATCAGTTGAAAAGAACAGTTGGGAAATTATATGGATTAGGCAGAAAACTAAGATCAACATTTGGAATTCACAATTACAAGTGATATTGACTGATTACAACATCAGTCAACCAGATACGCATTTCTATTTCCTTGTTTATTGCTTACCTATTTGATCTTATCTGATATTATTTGCCTTACTGTACTCATTACCTTTGTGACGTATTCCCTGCAAAACATTTAATGCGGACGTGGGGTATTTGTATTAATTGCTACAGAATGTGCTTTTAAATCCAAAAGGTACTCGTACGTGCTTTTCCTGATCATACGATCAAAACCGCTTAATCTGGATCGTTTAATCTTTTCAAACGGTTGATCTTCCAATCTCGTTTTTCCCCCCTCCTCCTTATAAGTTTCATCAAAACCCTACCATAGTTTTCTTATTTTCAAAAAAAAAAAATTGCGATTTATTCTCTGAAAACTCAAATTACCTTTCTGTGATTCAAGTGTTTTCCTGCGATTCAAGCTTATCTTCCGAAAAACTGAATCTGGTAATTTATGGTTATTTGATGTTTTTCTTTTTCAAAAACCTTTGATCATATAGATTATGTCTATATGTTATCCTGCGATATGCCTTATCTTTTCTTGATATCCGTATGTGTTTTTCGATTACTAGGCCTGTGAATAGGTCTGATAATCTATACATGATATCCTTATGTATATGCACAATTTTAATCGAGTCTATCTTGTTGTAGATGTCCACTCACGATATGGGAAAGATAATGTGCAACTTTGCTGAACTAGCGACAAAGATTGTCGATGACAAATTCGTACAATTTGGTGTTACGCGGGATCCAGAATCCATGGAAGTGGAACAAATTCTGAAGAAAGGAGGCCTTGAGAAATTCTCAGGTCGCTGCTCGTAATCCAAAGGATGCAATATGAAGCACTCGAATTTTAAGGAATTTGAAGGTGGATATGCATACCCCCGGAGATGAACCGATCTCTTGATTAATCTGGAGATCGGATCGATCACAAATGCGTATATAACACGTCTGCTCAAATTTTGCCTTAAAGGAAGAATCTCGCCGCACACTACTGATTCGGGAGAACGGAGATGAGTTGATCGAATCTAAAAAAGAACTCTTCAGGGGAAGCCGACAAACATCGCCAATCGTAGGTTTTGGATATTGATCGATGATCGATGTTAAAAGGAAATACTAATTGTTTCGACTTTATATATTGTCAAAAACAATCATGGGTATTTCATTCAAATTTATGCTCTAACATCCATTAAACTGCTTTTATGAAGGATAAAGATGGGATTGCGATAATTGATGGTTAAGAACATCAATTGGCATGGGCTTCCTCGAAGGCCATTCTACTCCAAGAACATGAAAAATTTGGAGTTAATGAATGGAGTGCGTGTCTATCGAAGAAGAGGATCACCAATCTCAACAAGGTTGCGCTTATCTTGAAAGACAAGCTACCAAATCTTTGAATGGGATCGAATGGATCAAGTCCTACAAGGCCTTCCTCACAACAACTTTAAGGCTATATTTGGGCCCCGATGATGATATGTGGCCCACTCCTCCAAAGGTGAAAGAAAGAAAAACCAAGCGAGGCAAATTTCGACTCTACACACACGGATGCTCCCCAAAAGAAGAAAAAAAAACAAAGGAACTAAGTCGGAAGTATTGTTAAGGTTATATCAAACTCGAGTTTGTGATCAAAAATGAAGTGGTGAAGGCGCAGAGAAGAGGCCTAAAAAGGCAAAACAGCCTCCATGACTCTGCTTTTGGAAGATGAGTCGATGATGTGAAGAGCGCCAGTAAGGTTACGGAAATTTATCCATAACAAGTGTGCTTTTTAAATTGTCAAAGAACATGATGAATAACCTAGATCGAGAAAAAATCAAACACATGATATCTCATCTTGAACCGAAGAAGCTCGCTAGTAACACTGGGTAAAGGCGAGGCGAGCAAGAGATCGGAAAACTCTAACGATCTCCTTCTGAGTGGTCAAACTCGACTAAAAGATTACAAAACGATGAGTGGGATCACCGCCGCTATGTTGAAACTATTTGATATTGGAGATTTTAACATTTGCAAATCGAGCATGTTTTATCCTTCATATGTGTCAAATGGTTAATATCCATCCTGTTTCTATTAGTCGATTGAAGCTAAAGCTCAGGTTTATAACGTTTTCGAACTACATCGATAAGTTTTCATGAACATTATTGATGTTAGTTGTCATTCCTTACCGATTCGTCTACGCAAAAGAAGTCGAACGATGAATCCAAGCTCTTTGTGAGAGGGTTCTGCTGTGTAACGGAACCTATTGAACTTGCAGATTTCGAGCCAATCAAGTTAACTTCCGGACACTACTCAGCACCACCAGAAACCTCTACATCTCATCAACCTAACCGGTCGATCCGAGCAAATAATTCCGAAGTCCAGATCGCCCAAGACCATCACCGAAAATGGTCGATGCAAATTGAACGAGATATTGATGCGATGTATCCAGAGTCGGTAGCCCATCCCGTTATCGAGAGAGGAAGTTATGGAGATCCTCACACGGAAAGATCTCCGTTAAAGAGCTTCTTCGATTTTATGATGATTATAGAAATGAGATGGGGAGGTGCCGATGAATTTGTAGATTTTGATTTCGATATGAAGAAATTCGCCAAGTAGATCACCATTTTGACTGATGGATTCTTTTTGAGAATGCGATACCGAGCCGATAACTCTTTGCCAATCAATTAAAGCTCTGATCCGATAGTGAACTAGATGTTAGGCCGATGAACAAGGTGAATCGAGATGGCCAAGAAGCTCCTCGGGCGTATATGCCTACGTGAAGGACGCGGAGTCGCCGATGATAGTGGAACTCGGTGTTGCGATTCATGACCAACCATCGGAGGCACAAACAATCAAACAGATCAAGTGACGATACCATTCCTACATATCACATCACCATCGATCAACTTCGGTGAGATCGGATCATGTCTCAAAGATCTCCCGAAGAAGAAGTTGAGGGAGTTGATAATAACGATCTTGCCAGATAAGCCTCAAAGAAATAACAGATCAAAAGGAATTGGCTATTTCCCAGATTGAGGCAATCAAAGATCGCTTCCCCAAATCGCTGACCACCATATCTGCCGAACTTATAAAAATCAGTTGATGGCAAACTAATTTGGTGGATCAACAACAAGTTTTTTTCCGATGCTCTTTGAAAAGCTAGAATCGACATAAGAGAAACTTGACAAACTAATCCTTACACTCTCTGGTGTTTCGCCATGGAATCTATCAAGAGGTTTTTGATCTCGAAGGTTCAAAATCTAATCGATTGCTCAAGCTCAAGGTTTATCACCATTGCCGAGATCTCAAGCGAGCGATATCGGTCGACTTTGGTTCTCGACCTCCCACCTCGCTTGATTACTTCTGGATCTTTTTGATCAAACCAAAAAGGGAAGGGACAGAGTGAGAAACAGCCCGACACGATCGTAAATCATGTCGATTGTTGTGAAGACTGATTCGCAGACGGTTGAATCTTATGGACAAAGACTAGACCATCCGGATCTTTTTTGAAAAGTGTTTACGAAAAGATGGAAAAAGGAAAGGCAAGAAAAGATTTGTAGGCCTATTGTCATGTTGTTTTTGGTCTGCCGCTTGCGGGTGCTAGGACATCCATGCATCCACAACTTGTACCGACTACGGGTATTACTCGCTCTACTAAGAAAATCACAAGAAAGACAATAAAGTCAAATTCCAATAAGAAACGTTGGCCGAGAAATTGTCGAAAAAAATGAGTTGAAAAGCTTAATAAGTGAAGAAGAGAGAAGGGCGTAAAAATTGAAAAAGCCTTGTATGGTCTCAACTGACACCGAGTAAGATTCAAAAGAGATTCGTGACGAGGGACAGAAAGAAAGGAAAGGATGAATTTCTAACTCTAGGTCTTCAAGTGAAAATTCATCACTGCCATGGTGTACAACCTCATTAAGTTCCTATTGCCAATTTAGGCCATGAGAGTTGATGAGATCATTCTGAAAAAGCTATTTGGGATATGCCGCACATTTAAGAGGTTTGAGGAATGGAATAAGATCGAAAGTGAATGGAATCACGGATGCCTTTGTTCTTGATCTTGTTCCACAAGAAGAATCTCCGGATGATGAATTCCTTGGTGGTTGGAAAATAAATATCGATTTTTTCAAATATCGGAAAATGAGGCCAAAATAATCAATGTAAAAAATATCTCGCCAAGAGTATGATCTGGTTGGATTACTATTTCCGGGAAGATTGCGGATGGCTCATTTGAATGATGGCATTTTCGGAGATTCTATTTTGACATCTGAGCAAAAGCGAGCATAATCGATCCTCGTGGACGATGATGTCAAATGGAAACTATATCGGATTTTTTAACGTACCTCAAGATCAAAGAGAGATGCGAAGGATACAAGCCTAAAGAAGTGAAGAATCGGAAGACTTCCGAGGATCATTGATATTTTTAAATTCAAACTTTTACGATGTAATATGTAATCGACAAATCTAATGAGAAAAGTTTATTTTTACGATCCTAAGACAAAATCTCATTGTCTTACGATTATGTGTTCTTTCTTTATTTCTATATTTATCAACTGTGATTGGTTTCTCAAGTGTTTTGTTTTTCATCAAAAAGGGAAATTGTTGGGAAATTTAGAGTTTTGATGAAAGTTCTAAAACACGTGTAATAGGACCCGGTCGGACATTTTAGGTATTCGATGTTTATATTCTGGATTTTATAATATACCGGTTGATAATTATTGTATAGAACAACCGATGTAATAGATAGGTCACATATTGAGGGAACATCAAAATGTATAGGTCGATCTGAAGATCAAAGAATAAATGATATCAATCCGGCGAGAATAATGCAAGAGAAGAACAGAAGATCGGATCGATCGATATCTTAGCTGAAGTCGTGAAGCTCAAAATGAAGAAGAATACTTGAAGATCGGGATGTCTTCAAGAAGATCGGACTGTAGAAAGACCTACATCGGCGAAGAGCAGAGAAGGAATTTAGTTGATAATGGATAAGTCTCCTGCACTCGAGGAAAGGACCTGAACATCTTCTCATCGGTCGATTCCTATCTCCGAAACTTGGATACTGGTAAATAGAAAAAGAGCCGTACCGGTCATGCGGAAAGGACTTTCACCAGTAATTTGAAAATGATGTTTCACCAAATCATACGTCGATGATCTGAACAAGAAGAATGTCTAACTTAGTTGGAACTTAACAATGCTCAAAAGAAAAGTTATCGCTGTCTTTTAACCAATAAGAACAAGACACATATGATGAGTTGGACATAACCAATCTTGTAATAATGAAACACGGGATTTGGTCTTGCTCTCTCCAATTGGCTATAAAAGACACTATTCACACTTGACATGTTGATAATGCCAGTTGCCGTTCTTGAAAGATGTCACATCAATCCCGCAAGCCTACCAAATATAGCCAAATTCAAATTCAAATTGCTCTCCAACGGCTCTTTGATTTCGAGGTCTATAAATATGGGATCACACTTCAAAGTGAAGACACGGAAACCACAAACGATCAAAGCTCAAGCTATAATCAGATTTCATAAGAAGAACGAACAAGAAGATTATTTTATTTAAGTGTTCATCCCATAATTTCTTAGCATAGAAATCTTTTCATCTGGGCGATAGGCTATCTTAAACACTAGAAAAGATTTCATAGTTGGAACCAAAAACAATCTTATCCAAACCCAAAGTTAGGTTAAGTTGTTTAAAAAAGATTCGGACTAGGGTTTCTAGTTCGATTTCGGGATCGGTTGGTGAGAACTCTTTAAATATCTAATCGATTGTCTTTGTGTTGAACTAACACAAAAATCTAAGTCCGGGGTTGGTTAAGTTGGTGCCCCTTGTGATAGGGAAGAAGTGGGCGTAGGACTTGGTTTGTCCAGAACCACTATAAATCTTCATGTGCTGACTTGATTTTACCGCTTTGATTAACTGCTTACACAATCGCCCATACAACTATTAAAGCAAAGATACATATTCTAAGTTAAGATCAAATTTAGCACTAAGCGGGATCTCGATCCGATCATGTGACACTTTAGTCAACTTGTTCAAAGACCGACTGAACTGATTTATCAAAACCGGTTTTTCACATGGGTAAAACTTTAGCTCACAAGACATCGCTTAAACCGATAGTTCTTTGAATCGATTCCGCCTTCAAGCGATTAGTGTTGGCTATCGGGCTCAAATCGATTCACTTTCGACTCGACAAAGTGACTAACCGCTTTCACACCGACCGACAAAAAGTTTTCGTAAGTCTATTCACCCTCCCTCTAGACTTGTTCTTGCTTGTTCACAAAAAACCCGCTTATTTCGACCTACATAAACTGTTCACCAAAGGGGCATTCCCATAAACCACACCATTTAACGTGAAATAACAATTATTATCGCTAAAATGGAAGAAAAACCCTCAATGTCTAACATAGGAATGGAATAATGTTGTGAGTAATAGAAGGAACGAAATGACAATCATTAAGTTCTCATCTAAAAAACCAGAGGATAAGTTTAAAATATAAGTCCCCAGACGTTCAGTAACAACTCTTGCTCCGTTTTCACGTGTAAAACGACTTCACCTGACCTAACTACCCTAAGACACATGAGCCCCTTCACATTCGTACAAATGTGTGAGCCACATCCGGTATCTAATACCCAACAATTGGCGCTATTAGTGGACATGTTTATCTAAATAACAAACATACATGTTCTAGTGCGAAGCACCAAATTGCCTTCCTTTCAAAGAACGAGAACCTTACGATCCTTCTTCCAAAGCCCCTCTACCGCTACGGTAGAGAGTCTGCACACATCCTTCGTCTACCCTCTTTTCTTTTGAACACCATCTTAATGATAGTGAACTCAAAAGTCTTGAGCAAGAAGTTTGAAAACATGACCCATGGTCGATCCGCCTTATTCATATCAGTAGTTCACAATGAAGTAGAAATATGAATCCGGGAGCGACTGGAGGATAGCATAAATGGAAACGTTGGTTTTTTAGCTCAATGCCTAAATTACCAAGTTTCTCAATTAGGCCTATCATCTTTAGCACTTGAGGTGAAATCTCTTCAGATGCTTGAGCATCTCGAAGGGACCCATTTTCACATGTTGCCTATGCAATTCGGGAGTCATGCAAAGCAACATCACACATCGAAGTCCGGGAAGATCCTCTTATGCTTTTCCGAAATGCTTCGTCAAACGTGCACATCTTTTTAGGAACCAAATTGAAGGGTAACCTTAGGATTGGCATGTCCAACACGTACTCAATTTTTTCTTACCTTAGCACCAAACACATGTTTCAGTATCAGTCCAGAAAATTTGTCCTAGCCAATTTGTTTGTTTCCAAAACACATCTCAATAATAATTATACGAATCAACTAACCAAGAGAAATAAAATAAAATGGGATTTTTTTTTAAAACAAAATAATAAAATGGGAATTAAACACATAATTCCTATGATCAACATTCAGCAATCAAAATGAACATGGTCTTTCTTTTATATTTATTTTGTCTCCATTATTTTCACATACTCAACGACATCATCGGAAGAATACGAATTTAAATAAAATATAAATTATAATGGACTAAGATCCACATTACTATAATAACATAACTGGTAGGTCTCCAAACCAATTGTCAAATTGCAATTCCTAGTTTATCGAACCTAGTTCGATTGATGTCCCTTAACTTTTATTTCCCTGCGAGGGTTGGTCAAATAAAACTATGTTGGTTTACAACCATCAAGCGACGATAATACATGTCCCTATAAAATTCCCGTTAGATGTAGCTCCGAGTAAAAGACGAGGGTCTTAAATACTCATTGGAACGAAATCTCCGGTTTACTTTTAATTTTGATGGAAGACATTGTTTCAATTTTATGAAAAACCATATTTTAGTGAGGAACGTTTTAAAGTCGTGGTATTAATTGCTTAATCGAGATCCAACAAGTTTACTATATCACGTTTGAGAAATTATTGGGCACCGTCTACCCAAACATGACATATACGGACTAACAAATATTTGGGCGCCGTCTACCCAAACAGTTAATACGATCCGACAAGTATTGGGCGTCTCCTACTCAAATAATTTATAATACGGACTATAAAAGCGTTAATGAATTATTTAAATTAGTTAACCAAGTGGGATTTTAATAATTTCCTAAACTTATTGAATTTCAAAAAAATCCAATTTTAAATTCAATTCTAAAGTTAATCAATTATTAAAACTAAATAATTAATCCAATTAATTAACTTAGGTCCAACCTTTAAAACATTTCAAAATTAATCTTATTAATTTCAAAACAGTTTTAATTTATTTTTAATAAGGGCTCAGATGCAATTTCCAAAATTTACTCGGGAGAGCCTGCCCCAAATCAAATTTGCAAAACAACCCCCTATCACCCCCAAATTCCACGGATCCAATCCATAATTTGGGACAAACAATTTCCAAAATCCAACAATAGTTCATTAATCACAGTCTAATTCTCAGAATTAATCCAATTAGTTCATCAAACACTAGCCAACTGTGGTCAATCGAAAGGAACAGAAAAAAAGCAACAAAGTCGACAAAGCAGGCAATGAGTCAGCGAAGCGTGTGCGTAGCACCGCCGCGAACGAAGATGCTTTCGTAGAACCAGAACGAGCCTAAGACGCTTGGGGCTCAACGAATCGCCTCCGTGATAGAAGGTGTCGAAACGGGTCGCCTCGTGTCGCGCGAGCGCGAGCGAGTCTCGCCGCCGCTCAAGCGCGCACGCACATCGATCTGTCAGAAAAGGAGGATAACCATTGTCACCAATCGACGCATCGCATCGCCACCGCAAGGGGCGACGAGAGTCCCTGTCAGAACGAAGACCACGCCGCCGCCCTCGGTTGCAGACAAAATGCAAGGGAGAATGGATCGATCGATGGATTCCGTAGATTGATGAAACGACCACCGCGAGCTCCGCCACGGGCTACCGCACGCGTCGCGAGGCACGACACCTAGCGCCAGCCTTCAGTGACACTGCGTAGCGCCGTCGGCGTAAGAAAGACGAAGACGAGCGGCGGTGGTTTTTCCAAGGAAAACCCTAATTTTGGAAACCGGTGAAGACGAATGGGAAACCCAAGTGTGTGTGTATGTGGGAATCAATCAATTCATATAATACTTCCAAAAACATATAAACACACATGGTGCGGTTGGTTTCAAAAATCAGCCGCATCGATTTAAATTTTTTTAAAAAAATCTTTTTAAATAAATCAACAATTATACAATCAATCAAGAGTTTGGAGCTCTGATACCACTGTTGGAATTTACTAGCACGTAAAACAATTAAACATGCGCAGCGGAATAAACAAATTCACCAACGATGAATTATAGATTGTATAATTAAATAACATAATACGTAAAGGAATTCTTACAGTGCTTCGTAAGCAATCTCCTCAACTATGGTATCCACGTAATTCCCGTTAACAGATCCGAATAGATTTGTCAGCGTTGAATCCTTGTATGAATTTGCTAGGAAAATTCTACACTAGAGATTTTATGGAGAAATTTATTCAAGAGTGTTTAATGAATTCTCAATTACTCATATATATAGGAGAAGTCCAGCTTAAATCTTAAGTCATCTTTATTAGGAAAATAAATCTCTAATCTTGCAAAACAAAGCCCATAGATTTGATTTACCTATATATAATTTCCTACAATAATACTCCATATATTATTTTGGGATTCCTATTTAATTAAATCTAATTTAATTAAATAGTAATAATAATTAATTTCAAATATAATTATTATTAATTCTCCATAAATTAAATATTAAATCTAATTTAATATTTAATCAACCAATTATAATCTGTAAATGGGAATTACTTGTTGTGTGACTCATAGGCCCTTATATATTGAACGATTAGTCAAACTAACGGTCTTAATTGAACCCTAGACAATAAATCAGACATTCTCAATATATAAGGTACGTTGCGAGGTATTTGCAACAACCTGTAACATTACGTGGGCTATTGTGATAATATCCTTTCATTCACGAATATCCGATTAAGCCTTGAACATGATGAAGTGTCTATTCAAATAACTTAATCATATTTTCTCATTACGCTAATTGATCACGTATGTCACATTTGGTCATCATTCAAAATGTGACTTATATTGGTCAATGACTAACGATCCAATTAGTATGAGAAGACGAGTATTCTCTCTAAATCCACTTTGAGGAATGAATCCTTTTCTTGGCTCAACTACCACGCACATGCACTTCGTGATGAACAAAATCCATGTCATATCTACCCAATAAGGGTACAAGCGGCGGTCATGGTCAAAGTTCACCACTCCATACATGTCGTGCACATTGACCTCAAGTCAGATGAATATCACATCGCTCCTACTAACCAAGACAACCGTAGACACTTAAGTGGAGTAACATCAAACGGTTTCTCGGATGGGTATATCAATACCCTCTAAGGTATCTATGCATCCATCATGAGATACCTAGCATTTTGTAGTAAGTGAGAACTACTACACTCTCTAAGAGTATGATGCAGATCGCACACCAATCTCTAAGAGTATGATGCAGATCGTACACCATTCTTGATGATCCTTGATCAGGGCTATTTGAGAACCATGATTAAGTTATGTGAGGTCTCACATCCTCAATGACAACATTGGTTCATGAGAACACTTACATGAATAAATGCAAACAATCAAATATAACATTCAAACAAGTGTATTGCCATACATTAATATTAAATGAACTATAATATTAAATCAATCTAAATATCATCGAGTATTACGTCCTTATAAATAATTGTCTCTAGGACACTAATACTAACAGTTCTGCCGAACGGGTGTTTGAGAGGGCAAGAAAACACTTAGAACATGGTCAATATACAAAGGTTAAAACAAAAGTTTGAAGATGTTGGATATATAATCGGGAGGAATATTATTGATCACTCTTATTTACAGACTCTCAATGATCAAATGATCTTACAAAGACTCTCAGACTCTAACTTGAAACTTACTACCTAAGACTTTCACTCTAATATTACTTCTAGAGGACTAATATAAATTTTTACTTATCTTACAATGGCCATGAAAACCTCACTTTATAGTAGAAATAAGTCGTTGGACACATAGTAATTTACAATCCTCCACATAACAAAACATGTCCTCGCGCCCCCTCCTCCATCTTGCATGATAAATCCTCCACATCTCCTCATATAGTCCAGGTGTCCTTGCACGAGTTCCTTGAGGATGATCTTTGCCTTATAAAGACAAATCTTGTGGATGGACCTATGCCTTATAAGGACAACTTCGTTGGAGATCAAGATTTTCCTAATAGAGACAAACATGTTGTCATAAGAATGTTGCAGGCATCAAGTGGCTTGATGAGGATGGCAGCCTAATAGAACAAAAATACATAAAGCAAACCAAGTGATCACTATTTGATCATTCATCCTATTACAAGCAAAATACACACGGGAATAAACTAAGTGATCACTATTTAACCACCGTCTTATTACAAGTATTACAGACGTCATTTATTCAAACACGTTATATTACACACAATTGTATTAACTTAGTTATCCATGTCTGGAGGCCAAAGCATATTCGGATCATAGTTGGTATTGGATCCTTTCGGGTCATCTTGACTATCGTCAGCTGCTATGATTAGGGCATCATCATTTTTTCTAGTGTGGTCTTGTTTCCCTTTGATAGCTTGAACTCTAAGTTGATATTTATAAAACCAGTCAAGTGGTTCATCAAAAAAACATGGCTTTTATGATATATATCACCATATTCATCCGCTGGTAGTACTCGTTGCTCTTTAGCTGGGATGTGCATTGGAGGATGTTCTTGGAATTTCTCTGAACAGTCTTGGATGGATCTACTGAGATAATTGACGGCCTCAAGAGATTGTTGGATCTCCATTGTGAACATATGTCTGTCTGGGAACGTTTCTTTAAATATCTTCATCCATAAGTACTCGATATTTTCTTCTTCAGGTAGCTTGATTTTAGGGTTTTGACCAGGGTTTACAATTGGACTAAGGAATTGCGTATGATCCTCTTTATCTCGAGAAAGGGAATCATTATTTCAAACGAAGGTATCATGCTTAATGGACTCAAGTATCTGAGTGATGGGCTTTTGGTATAAAGATAGTGCAACCTTGAGTTTAATGGGCCAGATGGCCCACTGATAGTGGTTTGTGGATATATAACAGGTTGTTTTATATTTATCTTTAAGGTTAACCCCTAATTGCCAAAAATCGGGCTCTAAATCAAACTTTGAAAGAATTTGGGCTTTAGAGAGTTGGGCTGATAATATTTGAGTACGGGGTAAAGAAAGACTATGATTTTGAAGAAAATAGTTGAGGGGTTTGTAGTCAACGACTAATCTTTCATTTTTCCTAATTTGTTCTGCCCTTTTGTTAACTGAACATGTCCAATAGATTTAGTGGCTTCTAAAGGACCAAGACTGAATAGCTGATGAGTTGTTTAGGTATCATTAGTATCTATGTTCATCCTGGATGATAGCTAAACAAAGAATACTTCATTCTTCTGTAGCGAAGATGGATGAATATTTTCTGCACGAGAATTCACACAACATTCGTCTAAATTATTGGAGTTGGATTGGTAACCTCCAGGTTTTCTTTTTATAGAAGAAGATCTTTGGATTGAAGTGTATGGTATAAACATCTTCTTGTACTTAACTCCCCTTGAATGGATCTGGAGCTTCTCGGCTTTGAAGAACATATCGAATCCTAATAATAAATCATGCCTATGGAGTTTGCTTCCTATCATCCTTTTCCAAATGATGCATTCAGGAAAAATCTGGATACCAACTGGTTAATTTGATATTAATGATGTGCGGATCGTCTAACCATCTCCTGCATGAAAGTACTCATGATGGATTTCCCAAGCTTCATTGGGTAGGAGATCTGGATTCATCATGAAGATGTGTCTCTGTGACATACTTGGAAAGATACTTGAACATATTTTCAGTGGTAAACTGACATATCTCTTTTAATGTTGTGAGAGGTTCAGTGGATGTAGGTAAGATATATTGAGGATGAATGGGGTGATGTAGGAGATCTGGAAATATCTGTGTAGGAGAAACCTTCTTTCTTTTTCCTGCCATTATAATTACAGGAAGGATTCGTTTCTTAGAGATTAGATATACCTGAGTTTTCCTGAGAGATAATTTGGAACAACGTTGATCTTTCCTTTGATATGCTAGAATTCATAATGGTATTTTGAAAACCAGTCTTTCAGTCGTAGAAGTTGCTTCTCAGGGACGCCTTTGTTCATTAATTTTATAATGGCGGGAAATGAGGTGTTGTCGAGTTGAATGATAAGTTGGGCTAACAACATTTGAGGGCTTCAAGATGAACAAAGACATCAATGCTACTAAGGCAATTCATCCTGGAATGACACCTGAAGAGTTAACACTCGCAAGACAAGAATGTAATCAACTACTCAACCTTGGTCTTATAGAGTCCACTAAATCAAACTGGACATGTTCAACATTTTATGTCAACAAAAGGGCAGAACATACTCAGGGAAAGAAAAGTTTAGTCATTGACTACAAACCTCTAAATCATTTTCTTCAAGATGACAAACTCCCTTTACCCCGTGCTCAAATGTTGTTAGCCCAACTTTCAGAAGCCCAAATGTTCTCAAAGTTTGATTTAAATCTGTTTTTTGGCAATTAAGGGTTGACCCTAAAGATAGATATAAACAGTCTTTTGCATACCCACAACCTAGTATCAGTGGACCGTCTTTCCCTTTGGGCCTAAGGTTTCACCATCTCTATTCCAAAAGGTCATGGCCCAGATATTCGAACCCATTATGCATAGACCCTTGTTTATATTGATGATATCCTTTTGTATTTACAAAATAAAAAGGATCATAGCCAACTTCTAAAATAATTTGTAAAAGTGGTACAAAATTTTGGTATTATGTTATCAGAAAAGAAAAGTATCATTGGGCAGGAGAGTATCAAGTTCCTAGGAATGAAGATTTCCAAATGAGAATATGAACTCGATCCTCATGTTGTGCAAGAGCTTTTGAAGTTTCCTGATGAACAAATGTCTACAAAAGAAATACAACAATTTATTGGGATTGTCAACTATCTCAAGGAGTTCATACCAAACTGCTCGAGCTTTACTAGCAGACTTACAAAACTGTTGAGAAAAGACCCTCTTCCATGGGGTGCCACCCAAACAACAGTTGTTAGACACTTAAAAGAAATTTGCCAGAAACTTCTTTTATTACAAGTCCCTATTGGAGGACAACGGATTCTACAAACTGATATCAGCGATGATTTTTGCGGAGCTGTACTACTCAAGAAATTTGATAATATGCTCCATTAATAAGGTCATGCTAGCGAAAAATTCAAAGATCTAGAAAAACACTACCATGCAGTCTACAAGGAAATCTTGTCAGTAAAGAATGGCATCAATAAATTTGAATTCCATCTAATAGGTCACCAATTTATCATTCAACTCAACAACACCTCATTTCCCGCCATTATGGAATTAAATAACAAAGGTGTCCCTGAAAAGAAACTTCTACGACTGAAAGACTGGTTTTCAAAATACCTGTATGAAGTCTAGCATATCAAAGGAAAGACCAACGTTGTTCTAGATTATCTCCCCAGGAAACCTCAGGTATATCTACTCTCTAAGAAACGAATCCTTCATGCAATTCTAATGGCAGGAGAAAGAAAGAAGGTTTCTCCTACAAAGATATTTCCAGATCTTCCGCAGCACCTCATCCATCCTCAATATATTTTACCTACATCCACTAAACCTCTCACAACACTAAAAGAGATACGCCAGTTTACCACTGAAAAAATGTTCAAGCACTTTTCCCAAGTATATTACAGAGACACATCTTCTGTACGAAGATGCATGCTTTAACCCTGAAAAACCGTTTATGGTTATCTTGTTTATATGCCATAACTCATAGATCAATGAAAATGTTTTGTGGTGAATATATGCCATGTACTTCCACATCATCAAGTTAGCTATTAAAGAAATGATCAGTTTCTTCTTCGATACGGAAAATAATACTACCCTCATATGACAATACCTCTCATGGTATGCCACACTAGAAGAATGGATAAATCTTCTTCAACAAGAATATCAATATGAAGGAGACATTGCAGACCCTTAAGTCATCATCCTATGTCATGGGCCATACTCCACAATCATAAAAGATAAACCACATCCTCTTCATTTGTACTAAAAATGGAAGACAATCACTAAATAAGTGAAAAATGATAGTTGGGAAAGACGATAGTTATGTGTTTATCTTTGTTGAGCTAACAAAACCACTCCACTCGAGTCACTAGAATCTTTAGCATACACATCATTGGTTATCTTTGATACCGAAGGAGAAGATGCATCTACATCTAAGGCAGGTGATAATGATACCCTAACAGTAGCAGTTTACGCCAGTCAAGATAATCTAGAAGATCTTATACCGAATATGATCTGGATATCATTTGGCCTCGGGATAAGGAAAAACTAAGTTGATTCAATTGTGTGTTTTACTTTAGTCTGTAATAAAGTGTGTTCGAATAAATGACATTTGTCATATTTATAATAAGGCAGTGATCACTTAGTTTTTTCCTTGTATTTTCGTCCATTATAGGCCCCTCGCAGGTTTTCCTGCATATTTTCGTCCTACTTAGAATAATACACATTTTCATCCTTATTAGGCAGAAATTCATCCTCATCCTAGGAGTCACCTATTGCACCCGTTGACTGCAGAGATATGCTTCAAGCAATAGTTTTGCTTCTTCTGCTCTGTACACCTATTTTGTCCCATATGCCAACATATTTGTCCTTATCAAGCAGAAGCTCATCCTCATCTTAGAAGTCACATATCGCACCTGTTGACAGCAGAGATTACAAATTTGACTGCAAATTTTTTGTCTCTAGTAGGCATTCACATGTAGTATTATTAAGGAAAGACCACTTGGACATTTTTATTGTACATGGAGGATTGTAGACTACTTAGTTGTCAGCACATGAAAGCTTACCTCTACGATAAATAGGGCTTTCATTACCTTTGTAAACCATGTTAGAATTATGCAAGTTCTGCCTATATAAAAAGCTCTATCAATAAAATTCCTCCCGTTTATATACCCAGCATTTTAAATATTTTACCTAGTGATCAAGTTGTAAAGTAGATAAACTTACTACCCAAATATTATCCCAGACTTTGTTGCTTTCTTTATCCAGTTGTCAAGCTAGTAAAGTAGATAAACTTTTTGAATATTTTACCTTTCTTAAAGATGCTATTGTGGAACAGACTTTACCACCTTTAATTGCTCGTATCATATCTACAGAGATTTTAGTAGTCTTACCAAGAAAATCAAGAAGAAAATTTCTAAGAGAAAATAGTATATCCAGTCATCAAAGATGGATCACTTCAATCTGCCAGTCACCTCCCAGGAACGGTATCTCTCTCTGACGATACCTTTAGAATATATTAGTTCATGGAGGGGACGAGGTTATACTCACCTTCATTTGGGAGCCGTCAGACTTTTCCTCACGTACCATGGAAAGAAGGTGCACCTAGTTTCTGCTAAGACCGCTCTTCTTGATACACGATATCGCATATACCAGCATCCTGTTATTGGACTGTTCTTAATACTTTTGACTCTGAAAGTGTGGTAATTACTTTTTATCCCAACTATGCTCCTTTATTACATGATGTGCCTTTAGCAGATGCTCTCAAGGTAAAAATCCAGATTTCTGGCGTAGAGGAGATTTTTTAGTCCATTATGGCAACACTACACCATCAGATAGTCTACAGGCTACAAGATTATACCCTTGATTTAAAAAAATCAAGATATAAAATAAGCATTGATGATGCTCTCTGAATCCAGACTTGAGGTCCGAACAACCACTCAGATTCCACGGAGAATCTATAGAAGAGATTTAGAGCGATTAGTGCCAGTTGGATGGATCACTAAATATGAGTCACTCTCACTCTACCATGTTATCAAGCCAGTACGAGTTGTTGATCCTAGGTTCCAAAGAATGAAGTATGACAAGGCGATGACCATCGACAATGCCACCTCTGATGAAAGGCCAAGTGTTCGCATGTTCCAACTTAGAATCATTCCTTGACATCCTTCAACATAAGGGGAATATATGTCTTGTGACTTGGAGGCCATCAATGTATCTACTGGTTTCTTCCCTTCTTCTTTTGATTAGGTTTTCTCGTCTTCTTCATTTTTCTCCACTCTTCTAGGGATATCTGAACCTATACTTGAGATCCTTCCAAAATCGATTCAACCGAGTTACTGGGTCACCGGTTAATTCCGATTTCTAAGCGGTTCACATTGGTTCAATACAGAACCATGGTACCTCAAGAACCAGACCGTGACCGTGATCGAGGCCGGTCCGGTTTGATTTTAAAAACATTGCTTATTATAGATTTTGATGAATTGAATAATATGTTTTATGGTGAGGATGACATTCCAATTATTGCTCCTGGGGAAGATATCTATTTTCAATACTTGAATTCATTTAAATGATTTGATTTTCTTCTTTCTAAACTCACTTGTTTCTTTTATAGATGTAGATAAAATTGAGAATGAAGTGCATCATGTGAAAGACATCGAAAAAAGTGATGAGAAACGCATTGTGACAAGACTGGTTGAAGAAGATGATGGGAAATGGTCAAGTTATCAAAAATGTTTTACTTTGCAGTTTTACCTATTTAATATTTTAATTTGAGACTTAATTATGAATTATGGAGCATGTAGTTTGATACTTTGGCTTGAGTTGTTTCGAGTCTTTTGACTTTTATGTGGTTACTTTGTGACTCTATCGTGTTTATTTCAATATAAATCTTATAAGTGTTTTTTCTTATGTAACATAAGGGAATATTGTAAAAAATAGATAGAGATCATTTTAACGGTTGAGGCACCGTTCCAACCAATCCAATCGCTTGGACCGCCAACTAGTGCTCAGTCCGATTTGGTAGCCGATTCGGTTATGAAAACACTGCTTTTAATAATTTTGTGTTAGATATTGTGTGAAATCCACTAGTTGTATTACCACTAATTTCAACAACTTGATTATTAGTAAATATTAAATAATTTAGGGTTAGTTTCATATTGATTCACGATCTTTAGCTCCAATATCAATTTAATCGCAATCTTTAATATATTTTTGTAAATTCACCATCTCTTTAGTTGTTTCAATTTGGAACACGCTTTCAAATTACGACTTAATTTTTTCAGCATACGCCAGACACTTCTCTTGCCCTCCCCGAGATAATTCCACACATGTAGAGATATATCTCTGATTAAAGCACCAACTCGCCTTCATGCATCAAAATTTTGTACTGAAAATGTAAACCGTTTATCAAATTGAAACAACTAAAGATGTGATAAATATATAAAAAAAAATATTGAAAGTCGTGATTAAATTTAGATTGAACCTAAAGGTAAAAGGTCGTGAATTAATTTGGATTAGCACATTAATTAAATAACTTGAAAAATTAATAAATAGTCTGTCAATTTTATAGATGTAATCTTTTAGATTAAATTTTGGAACCACACCATAAATACTTTTGTACAACAATTGACCTGATATTAAACACGTTCTTGATCTCAAAGCAATCTATTAGCATCCAAATATTTCTAAATGTCATGTTTGGTTGAAAGTCATAAAATCAATTCTCTAGCTTTAGTGGTAAGATGGAGGATGTTGAAACCACGTTTTTCAATCATAAAACCATTTAGGGTACAAGGATTAAATGATCCATCGTAATTGCAAATTTTGGCATGATATCAAGAATATATACACTACACAACCCAAACATATAGGTTGCATGCATGTTCAAGGAGAAAAAGAGTTTTTTGGTCCCATAATTTTTTTGTAATCTATTTTTCGTTTCAAAAAAATTAACTATCTAATTTTAGTCCCATAACTAACTTGATTGTTCAATTTTAATCTTATTTTCACCAGAAACAATAAAAATCATTTTTCGGCCATGCGCATAGGAGTGGCAACGGGGCGGGCCAGGGCCGGTTTATGCCTCCCTCAACCCGACGGGGAATTTTCGTCCCCAGACCCGACCCGAACCTCGACGAAAAATTATTTTTGATCCTCGTCCCTGCCCCTAACAGTATCGGGTATCCATAAATCCGACTCAAAAATCGACTAATGTATTTTATTTTTATTTTTCTATTATCACAATTATTTTATCTCCCTAAAAAAATTAATTATTTCATTGGGAGCCAATTATACTATAAAATTATTTTTAGAAAATATCTTAAAAGAACAAAATAAAAATAATCAAAACAATGTTTGAACATATATAGTAATATATACATACATAAATACAAAAATATTTACATAATATATATTGGGCGCGGGGAATATATTTACCATCGCCGCCCCGTCTCCGATTTAAAACTTTTTTATTTTCCCCGAAATCGAAAAATAATCAAAATAACTGCCCCAATTGGGGCGGGGGTAGGACGAATCACCGCAGGACCTGTGCAAATTGTCATCCCTACATGCACAAGTCACATGCCAATTAAAATTGGGAGTTTTCGAATATATAGATGATGTGGACGCTAACTTTTCCCACACTTGTTTCATTGCAAGGTTGTTTTATTGTCATTTAAAGAAATGTCCAAATAAATGTGGGACGAACCAAAACGAAAAATGTTCAAAAAAGTATGAGACGGATGGAGTATTAATTAAATGTACCGACCTTTATGAAAATAAACTTTATTCTTCGAACTGGATAGATACTTTTATATTAAAAATATTAACTTATTAATAAGTTAATTCCTCTCTAAAATATTAAAATTTTTTAGTCCCGAAAATAATAATTTATATATTAATTTATAGAAATTTTACTGTGTTGGGTGTTCATGGAGTTTGGTGATTACCAAACTCGTACCCTTTTTTGCACCAAGAAGAATTGATCGAAAAATATCCGTTACCTTTTGTCTTTAACAAACAAAATCGAAATTTTTTGGGTAATAAATTTAGATATTATATAATTAACCGTACCGATAAAAATTGAATTAAATATGCATTAAATTTAAAATATTACTTTATTTTATATCCAACAAATTATAACTCATTATAATGTTACTGAAATTATGTAGAATTTTATTTATCATATTTATATACGTTGTTGATGGTGTCTTGCTTATTTTTTTTAACTACACATTAATTATCACATCATTTGATATGTTTGAGTTTGAAAGTATATATGCTTAAATGTGGTTGAAGATGTATTATATTTGTGTTCAGCACGCACCAACATTTTTGAAAAAAAAAATTGTGATTAAGAAAAAAAGGGAAGAATGAATCGTAAAAAAATCATTAATCCAGTCCAAACTGATCCTTTATAATCGAAATATGTTTCGAATGTACCCACAGAAAGAACATTGTATTGTTCAATACCAAAATCTCGGTACAAACATGGACACTCAAATTTTGGGGTTATTAGCAATCTAGTCTACATTTTTGGGGTTAATAGCAACCCAATACATTCAACCAAAAAAATAGCAATGTAGTCTATTTTCTAGATGATCAAATACCATATTTAACCCTTATCTCATTTGACTCTCTCTCACTCCAATCACACCATATATCACACGTCCTCACTTTCTCTCCATTTACACGCCATCCAACCTCTCTCTCTCATTCCAACCTCTCTCTCATCCCAATTTTCTCTCACTCATCTCAATTTACACGCCATCCCTCTCTCTCTCATTACAAACAGGTTTTCGATTTTTAGGAGTTTTATGGTGGTGGTGTTTGGTTTTTAACGGTGATGGACGGTGTTTTGGGCGTGGTGGTGGTGATGGTTTGTTGAGCGAAAACGGATCGGTGGCGGTGGTGGTGGTTGATTTAACGGTGGTGGCGGTGGAAAATAGATAAGGGACGACGAGCGAGGGCCTTTGTGTTTAGGCAAGGGGGGGCGGCGGCAGATCTGCCGGTTTGGAGATGAGGGATGAGGGTGACGAATCTGCGATGGGCGGCGGTGGGCGTCGCATCGATTATGACGAAGACGAAGAAGCCTAAGTCAAAGGTATGTTAATAGATGAAAGTTGGCTTTTGTGATGAGTTTTTTGGCTATTTTTAGGTGAGTTTTTTGTTTAATTTCGATGGAGATGTAGTTTTTGTTGGTGTGTATGTGTGTGTGTGGAGATGATGGTTCGGTTGTTTTTTTTTGGTAGATATAGATGGAGCTGCATTTTTTTGGTGATTATGGGGATGAATATGTGTTGTGAAGAAGATGTAAGATGAAGATATGAGTTTTGGTAAATTTTTTGTGATTTCTATTTTTGTGAAACGGGAGGGATGGCAGCGGCAGAGGTGTAAGCTACCAAAGGTAATAGATTACTAATTTGCTGGGGGACATCGGTCTCATGCAATTGCTTTAGTATATACATTTTTTTTGCGTGTTTGTAATTTTTCACGCGTGTATGCAATGTAATTTACGTGTATACAATGTTTTTAGTGTATATGAAATGTCTTTAGTGTATATGCAATATTTTTTGGTATATGTAATTTTTTTTGGTATATACAATAGTGTTTAGTATATGCAATGTGTATACATTTGTCTTTTTTTTTAATGCCGCACAAGAATTATATGCAAATTTGTATTTTGAACAATATACAAACGATTACAATAATATGCAATTATTTAAAAAAATAGAAGTTTTATTTTAAATTACAAAATTAAAAAAAATGTGAATGTGATCATTCTGCAGCACTCAATAATATTTAATTAGTAACATTTTTTATGATATTTAATTAGTAACATTTTTTATGATCATTCTGCAGCACTCAAATTTTTTTTTTAATTAATGACAATGATTAGACAGCCTGACCGTGCTACATCTTTTTTTGGCAGTGCACTGTCAAATCAAAATGTATTTTAATTTGACCAACTTTTAGCAGATTGGAAGCAGGGGCACTTTGGCCAAATTACACAGACCAAAAAGCTAAAATGTACCCCCCTTATTATTTTTTATTTATCATTGTACCTAACAGTTATTTGCCCCTCAAATTTTATAATGAATGATTTTCAATACATACATGGATATTTTCGAAATGACAAAAATTCATATGAAACGGTTTCATGCATAAGACAGGGTACAACTTAGTATAAATCACATCCACTTCTCCCAAAATGTTAAAGCATCAATGCCCAATTTATACATGTCTCATCATAAAACTATCTCATGCAAGTGTGCCTCTTTATAAATATCCTTTGCTATTGGTGAATATCATATGGGTAGATATAATATAAGAATGTTTTTTTTCTGTTTTTCAGTTGGTGTGGCAACCTTGTGAAATGCCGGGCGCCGGACATCTCGTTGTCTAACACCAAATTGAATGTTAGATAAATATATTTCTCCCTTGTTATATATCTCTTTAAAAATTATTTTATTATTTCAAATATTAATAAAAACTCACTCGTTAAACCACGAGAAAACAGTAAAGGTGCACATTATCCCAGAACGGGGGTACTTAATAAATGCTCATAGCTACCAAAAGCACCGGGACACCTTCAACTTTTAGCTTATAGCTTTTAAGAACTTATTTAATTTAATAAAGAAAAAATAAAACACTTCAAATTATTTATACTTACAATTCTAGGTGACTATAATCACTCATAATTTCTTGCAAACACCCCCATGGTGGCGATACATCAAAATCTAACACCACAAACTAATTTCTCAATTCTTGAGAAAAAAAAAACCCTACTTCATCGTGGTCTCATGTTATCTGCCTGCTTGAAAAGCCAAAATTTACACTTATAGAAGTTTTAGAAACGATATATAACAGGAATAAGCAAAACCTTCATTTTGTCTTAATTCCAATTACATCATTACATACAAAAATCAGCTACCCTTTTTATCAGAATGAATGGGGCCTCATTTGAGTCCTAATGTGCTTTAGCAATGTATCATTCTCGGTATGCCAGAAAGACATTTCTAGAATTCTTGCACTTTATGTAGTAGGATTTTCTCTGTCTCATTCTCAACTTACTTGGCCTAAAGTGCAAGTTTCAATAATGAAAGAGGGATCAAAACTGCACCTATTTAGTTATGAGATGTGTAAATATTATTGAGCAGCTACACTACTCTCCTTCCGTTCAATAGCGCAGCCGTCGGGAGAAACTGTGTTACCAACTCTAGCCGGAGGCCAATACCGAAATACAGACCTTCCGATTATATTCTTTGACGGAAGGGGGCCCCTGTGGATACACAATGTCATGAGTCATAAATTAGAAATAATAGCTAAAATTTGGGAAATATCCCATTCTCTTTATGGAAAGGGTTGATTGCCAAAAATAAAATATGAAATTTACTTCAATTGTAAATTTAACCAAACTTTTGGATATTGCTGAAAAAATCACAATTATAGGTATTCATTGCAAATCGAGTCGATGATTGATACTTGAGTGACCAAATGATGGTATGTTCAAGCACTTTAACTGAAACAAGATACATAACTTGAATCCTCTATCTATCTATGTGCTCTAGCACTGATATATCCGGTCATTCAAATATTGGTTAGTGATTAAGTAGTGATTTTTTTTTTTCCTGGCAATATCCACAAGTTTGGTAAAATTTACAATCGCAAGTAAAGGTCATTATTTTTTTTTGGGGGGGCAATTAACCTTGTTAAAATGCAAGAACATAATATTACCAGACATGTGAGTCATAACTATTATTTCGATTATCCCCCATCACGAAAACAGAGTTTTTTGGTACACGCTGCGAAAAGAGAGAGCGAGAGAGAAAAAAAATGTATCAGTAATGAAAGGATAGCTTCACCTTGCTTTACCCTGCAGCTAATGGTCTCAAATTAGAACTTCTATAAGGTTTCAATCAAACTAACAAAAAATATAAAGAGCAAAAATTTAAAAGACTGAAGCTATTCATTTGTTTGTAAATTTAAACAACCAATAAGGGGATGGCAAAACAGACATTAAATAAGTAATCTGAACGTACTATTTGATTCATTTCATATTTAGGTGCTTCAAGAATATAGTTTTCGTTTCTGGCAACCCCATTCACAATCAATTTCCCATCATGAACCTGCATCACCATGGAAACACAAAAAATTACAGTTGTACATCAAGTACACTCTAGTTGAGGAACTTAAAAGTAAATACTGGTGAAAAAGAGAGAAACAAAATGAAAATACCAGAAAACAAATAATTGGACAAGCATTTTTGTCTCTTTTTCATTCAATTGCTTACAGGATTGAGAACAAAACTTTAGCAGGTTCAGTATCTTTTGCAGAGAAAGAGAACTTGTTCACAACAATAAGAGCTAACATGAATAGACAGATGAACCCGAGAAGGTGAATGGATAGGTTATGAAGAGATATATCAGTCGGGCCTTGACAAATTTCAAAATTTAATTTTTTTAGTCCTTTGACCGTAACAGCGGGTTAGTAACCATATTTTGAAAGTTAACAAATCACGAGATGAAATTCAAACTTCAAAAATATAAAAAAATTGAAAAGAAAAATGTCATGTCAGCTCAAAACTGATTTCTCACCCGCTATAGTCAGTCAAAAGACTAAAAAGGACTAAAATGTTTGAATTTTGAAGGTTAATGGGACGAAATTCAATAAGGGAAATTGAAGTGTCTCGAAACAAAAAAACGTACAAACCTACAGGACTAAAAAAGACCTTTTAACTATTACTCCCTCTGTCTCAATTATATAGGCTTGCTTTCCTTTTTAATGGATGTCCCAATTATATAGGTTTGTTTCCATATAGAGTTATATTTTTTAATTCAATTACTAATATAACCCTATGCATTTATTAAATTGGAAAGTATTATACTCATTAAATAGGGCTATAATAGATAATTTACTTGTCTAATTTGTTTTTCCAATATTTTTTTTTAATCTATGTGAAAAGTCAAACAAGCCTATATAATTGGGACGGAGGGAGTATTAATTATTCCTTGAGTTTGCAGCAATAAGATGAAACAAGGATCACAGGTTTATTATCATAATGACATGGGGCACAAGCAGAAAATAATGTGAGGAAACTAATGGCAAAGGGGGATTCCTATTATTCTCTCCTAATGAAGAGTCCTGTCATAAATAATCCACCATAACATTATCAGAGTAGTAGGTTCTGATTTTTTAAGCTCCATTATCTATCAGAGCAATCTAACTAAACTAATATATGTTTTTCTCTAATTTACCAATAAAAAAACCAACTCGATTGTGCCTTAAACGCATTATCAGTCTCTGTCAATTCTCACATCTAGCACCATTCATTGTTAGATAAATAAAAATAGCAGTGCTTCATTACAATAGTGCCAATCCAAGAGAAAACCAACCCAACTAATATCTGCAATATTACATATAAGTGATTTTAACAACCATTTAAATTCCAATACGAGAAGGGGAGAAGTTTTTCATATCTCACCTCTACAATATCACCTTCTTTTGCAACTATCCGCTTAATAAAAACATCATCATCCGTGTAGCCAACTTCTTGAAGCACAGGCGGGCTTTTAAAAATTACAACATCATTTGGACAGGGCTTCCGAAAATAATAAGACACCTGAAAATGGAGAACTACAACGAAGTCAGAGAGATGGGGTCTTCATGGTGGAATGTAAACAAGAGCCACGTAAGTAATTTCCATCACAGGACATAAGGAAACATTGGAACACAGTGGATATGGTGCAATCTAATTTTGGCAGAATAAGAGGAACTTTTTCTCATAAATAAACCACACAAAAATAAGGAGATTCTGACTTCTCACTTCTCATCTATATAAACTAAATTGGTCTATAGTGATGCACTTTTTCTTAATCATCTAGAAAAGGATTAAAAAAATGCCCTGTTTACAAAGGGAAATAATGCACAGCATAAACTTCACAATTGCAGTTAAGGATAGCACTCCACTTGTTAATTCAATACATAAAAGCAGAAATCTCTCATGATAATCACTCACACAGTAAACACGAATGCTTTAATTTAACCAACTTTTTCAACAAAATTTACCTTCTCAGCTACAATTCGATCTCCAACATCCAATGTGGGATACATAGACAAAGAAGGAATAAATCTAGGCTCAGCCACAAACGACCTAAAAGCCAGGGATATCGCCAAAGCCGCAATAACCGTTTTCGCATCATCGGAACTAAAATTCAACCATTCCGGCAGAATCCCGCTACTCTTTCCCGACTGGCCATCATCTCCGTCGCCCTCTCCGCCGTCGTCGCCTCCACCGCCGCCACCGGTTTCTTTGGTGTTTAACGCGGTCGTTTTAGTGGTCTCCTTATTGCAATGAAGGGTGTGAAATTGAGCCCTTTTAGGGTTTAGAAACGAAATCCTTTTGGAGGATTTGAAGAGAATTTTGGAATGGGCATTGAAATTGGGGGTAGGTGTGAAGAATGTGGGATTAGGGTTGTGAAGAGAAGGGATTTGGGAGAATAGCCGGAGCTGTAGAGTTGTCATTTGTGATTACTCTGCTTCTTCTTCTTCTTCTTCTTCTTTGTGCTTTCCCTCACTGCCGGAGTTGAAAATTGAAGAGTGGGATGACAGAAGACTTGGTTGTGATTTTGCTTCATGGATTGTTTTTCTGAGTTTACATTTTAGTAGTAAATTACAAAGATTTTTCCCTCATATTATAGTAAATTACATTTTAACAAAAACTCATATAAGATTTTCCCATATTACAAAGATTTGTTCCCAATTTAGTTTCCCAAAATAGTATAGGAAGTCCATATAATTTTTTAGGGACAATAGTTGTCATATGTATGATATATTTAATCAATTTCTAATTGGATAAAAAGTTTGAATTGTGTATATTTTTATTGGAGAGTTTTCCAAAATAATATGTATGAATTGATTTGCATGAACCTTATAGAAAAATAATAATAAATTTGAAAGAAATCTAATGCAAGATTTTTTGAGAAATCAATAGATGTGATCATGATTTGAATATATTTTTTATATTTTTTATTGATATTTATTTCAAAGATTTTTCTCAATCCATTATTATTTGTTAATATTTTTTTTCAAATATTCTCAAAGATTTTTCTCAATCTATTATTATTTGTTAATATTTTTTTCAAATATTCGTTTCCCAATTTAGCAATTATTTTTTGCGAGAAAATTTATTGGTTTTCAAATTTGGGGCGATTTCTGCTTTTATATATATATATATGTAGATGTGTCATTAATAATAATTATGACATCATTTATTCTTAGATTTGGGAATAGAGCGGGAAATCCCTGATTTTGTCTCCCTTGGAGATAGACACCGCCACGTTGACATTCATATTTATAGCATGTATCACATATTAAAAATAGTGAAATACGAGATGAAACATTAAGTGAAATAGGGGTGTAATATCACAAATTAATGGTAAGCTTCTTTAATAATCCAAGTTGGTTAGGTGTTAAGATTTTTCAGTATGACTAACTTGGACTCTTGATGAGCATGTCAAAATACTTTCATGATTTTTAAGTGTGTTTAGAAACTTAAATATTTTTTAAGCTTCAATATGTCTTTTATATGTAGTTTTGACTAGTTTTAATAATTGTACTTATCTCGAATGTGTTAATTTTATGTTCAGAGTTAGTGATAGTGTTTTCTGTAGGAAATGGAACACTATAAAAACCCTCATTTAACGAGGACTATTAAAGTCCTCGCTAATAACAAGGGTTTTAAAGAGGGTTTTGATAACCCTCGAAATTAATGAGGGATTTCAGAATCTTTGTTATTAACAAGGGCGTTAACGAACAATAAATGTTCCCTCATTAATACTGAAGGCTTCATAATAGCCCTCGCTAATAACGAGGGCATAGTCTCTCGTTAAAAATGCAAAATATATATGATATATATTTATTAGAAGTGAATATTTAAATAAATAGTCATTTGACCCAGTGGTTATCGCATTTATATAGTTGTATTAGGTCGCGTGTTCAATTTCGAGTTTTGGCGAATTTTTTTGTGATATTTAATAGTTTTATAATTTCATTTATAGAGGGAATTTATAATACATATTTATTAGAAGTGAAATTATAATCAATTAGTCACCTAGCTGACACGTGATTTCTCACACTAACCTCTCAAGTATAAGAGGGTCGTTGAAGTACCCAGTTTAATATCAATCCACGGGACTAGGTGTGGAATATAGCCCAATTGCTATGTGTCGGCGCGGGATTATAGTGTAACATGTTTGGTAAAATAAAAGCAAGCAATAATCAACAAGTGAAACAAAGATCAAATAATAAACGAGCAAGCTAAGAGAAAGTAATTAAATAGCAAATGATTTTGTTTATTAGCGAGAGAAGATGTGCTCGGGTGTTTTTCCTTGTGAGACGATTGTCAAAAGATCAATTATGGTGTTTGCCTCTATTTCCGGTTATTCCATAAGGGCGATCACTACACATATACCATTCCCGTACTTGGTAAGCCTAGGGTATGATATCGTTTTAAATCCTAGGGTCGAGAGGTGAATCTCCCTTTGCTAGCCCGGGTAATTGCAAGGATATGGTCCTCTAATTAACTAACTACTCTGTCACCGTGTGTTCCCACTTGTAGACTAAGGTTGATGCT
This sequence comes from Stenogyne calaminthoides, assembly GCA_037126765.1. Classification (NCBI taxonomy): domain Eukaryota; kingdom Viridiplantae; phylum Streptophyta; class Magnoliopsida; order Lamiales; family Lamiaceae; genus Stenogyne; species Stenogyne calaminthoides. The sequence continues at coordinate 4,546,388 of JBBCBC010000010.1, forward strand.
CCTATGTTCCCTTCACTACCCACTCGAGGTTTTAACTCAAGAAGACAATGTAGATTAGGGGGGTTCTCAAGTACCTACCCAACTCTCGTTGCGATAGAACCTAATAGACTCCAATTCAGATGAATTAAACCAATACCCATATGCCTAAACCCATCTATCCAACTCTCGTTTGAAATAAACTAGCAAAAACACACAAGCTAATAGCAAAACCACCAAAATAGAACAAGTAAATTCCCCTAATCTAAAGGATAACCATCAATAGAGATGAACAATCATAATCAAAGCAATTAAACAATCATCACCACAATTCCAAACACCCAAACACTAATAACATTAGCCCATGGTGCACAAGGCAAAACTCATGTCTAAACAACAAGAAATCAAAGAACCCATATCAAAATAAGTAACAAATAAACAAAAGAAAGAAAGAGACACCTTACTATTGAAGTTCAAGCACCAAACCATACAAAATCCATCAATACTCCTTGATTTCTTGCTCAAAACTGAAAATGAAACTATATCTATGCTATTCTATGAGGATCTATGCTATCTATGGAAGCAAAATTGAAAAACAGGAAAAAGTATTAGTTGCAGCTCTAAACAGTATCACTTGCTATCTTCCCCTTCACTCCCTTTTGCTGCTGAATGAATGAAAAAACGAACTTGGAGGCTTTTTATATGCTTTTGAATCCTCTAGCACGTGTCCCTAGGTCAGAAATGGGGACCTCAGATATTTTGGCTTGCTCGACTCGAGCAAGTGTAAAATCGCGCACACGTTTTCTTTCTTCAGGCTGCTCGACTCGAGCAGTGTTGCTCGACTAAAATTGGGTCAAGCAACTCAAAACTTCGAATTTTAGCTTGATCCTCTCCCTTGCTCGACCAAAGGGAGGTCGAGCAAGGTTGCTCGACTCGAGCAGCAGGTCGAGCAACTGCAGGTCATGCAGCTTCGGTCGTTGTTTTCTTCATAACTTGAGCTCCCGAACTCCGATTGACTTGGTTATTTTTGCGTTGAGAACCTCACTTCAAGATATTTCACATGGTTCTATATTTTACTTGACTTCAAATAATATTGAGCTCGTGTTTTGCTTCCAAAATCCATAATTTTCCTACAAAGATAGCAAAACGAAAACCTTTCTCATTTTAAGTGCAATTAGTCCAAATTGAGCAATAGAAACATGAAATTGGGTCAAGAGTGAGAAAGAAAAGCACATAAATCTCAAGCAAAATCACCACTAATCAACTCCCACAAACTTAAAGATTTGTTTGTCCCCAAGCAAAGAAAAAGAAAACCAAAAGGGGTGATTGCTTGAGACAAAACATGGTCCAAGTCAAAGTTCAAGACAAGACAAGTCAACTTCCCTCTTAAAGAACCACATTGCCAATCGAACTCTTCACCACTTCATGCCAAACGTGATCAAAATGTAACTCGGTAAAATACACTCATTCATCATTCTCACGGGTAGTGTTTCTCTCATCCCTCAAGTGTATAGGGTGATGCATCTCTCCATTGTCAATCCACACAAATGAATGACCATAAGCTTGCCCTTGATCCCAATTCTCTACCATCTATTTAGGCATCATCATCTAATCAAAGAGGTCTTTGCAAGTAGGGGTATGCAAAATTCGGTGAAAACCGAATTAACCGACTGAACCAAACTGAATTTTCAAGTTCGGTTCGGTTATTCAGTTTTCGGTTCGGTTTCGATTTCAAATTTTAGGAATTTCGGTTTTCGGTTTGGTTCGGTTAATTTTCGGTCAAAAACCGAAAAAAAAAAACCGAAAACCGAAAATATATTATTAAATATATAAAATATTAATTATTATATCATTTTTTTTTAATTACTTACCACCAGGGGTCCAGCCGTCCAGGCGTATTCAGTACACTACTTAGTATTGTTAGAGTTTCAATTTTCAATTTTTCACTCACGGTTCTCCTCTCCCACTCCCACCTGTAAAAACCCTTGGCCGCCGCTTCCACCACCCTCTGCTCCTACCACCGGCCACCACCCATCAACAGCTCCCAGGCAGAGCCTCTCTCCGGTCGCGGCGGTGCCTCACAACTCTGAGACCGCAGTGCGCGCACGTTGCGCAGCACGCAGGACACAGCCCCGCACGACGGCACGAGTTGCCCGGCTGAGACCAGCCCACCCGCACGCCTGCAATTCTTCAAGGTCCAGTTCCCATTATTATTCCCAATCTATTATTTTCTCTTTTGTTCTGGATCCTATTTAGTATTTGCCTGTAGTAATAGTTGTGTTGCTACTTCTTTTTAATGCTTTGAGGATGTGATGCTGTGATAGTTTTTAGTACTGCTATTCATGCCTTCATCCACTAAAATTCTCAGGATAGTTTTTAGTGTTGCTGTTCATGACTTCATGTTGTGAATCTGTGATGCTTACTAATTTTAATTAAGAAACAACAAAATAGAGGAAATGTACTCTTTAACATACATTTTTCCTTTTTTCCAATTAAGAATGTCATGGACTCATAGATTAACTGTAAAGAAATTAATATAGCAGTTGTATCTAATAAATTAATACATATGGCAGTTGTTTATAATAAATTATTACTGCAAAATGTTAAAATTTTAAAATGGAAAAGAGATTAAGAACTCAGTTTGCCAATTTTATTTCTTAGTTTCTTATTTACCAATTTTGTTTCCCAGTTTCTTATTTTCTGTAACTAACACAATTTATTGGCAATTACCAATTCAGGCTTTCTTAATTTTTATAACTAAAACTAAAAGATATGATGATTTATTGTAGATGTCAAGCTCACTAGGAGAATCTGGAGGCATTGATGGAAATGGAAGCAATGACATCTCACAATCACTACCACTGACTGAGGATGCAACTCAAGCTTCTCAACCTTCAAATGCCACTCTACCACCAAGACCTGCAACTGCAAAGAAAAAAAACAGAGCACAAAGAAGATCTAAAGTGTGGGATCACTTCACGACCATCGTATGTGCTGATGGCACTGAAACAACTAAGTGCAATCATTGTGATAAAATCTATTGCTCTGATCTTAAAAAAAATTGAAACTTCGTCACTTACTTTTCATATGAATGCTTGCTCGAAAAATACTCATAATCAAGAAATAAGACAAGCATTGTTAAATTTACAAAAAAATGAGGAGGGTAATGATGGGGTGGGTACACTTGGTACATGGAAGTTTGATCTGACTGAAGTTAGGGTTGCACTCGTAGAAATAATTATTGAAGATGAGTTGCCATTTAAGTTTGTGGGGGAGAGAATTTAAGAAATGGGTAGCTAAATCATGCCCTAGGTTCAATATTCCTTCTCGATGGACTGTGTCAAGGGACTGTTTTGATTTGTATGAAAATGAAAGGAAAAAACTAAAGTCTTTTATGAAGTCAAATTGTGATAAAATTTGCATTACCACTGATACTTGGACTTCATTGCAAAAAATTAATTACATGTGCGTTACTGGTCATTTTATTGATGAGGATTGGCGTTTGCATAAGAAGATTCTGAATTTTGTGCCCATTTCTAGTCATAAAGGTGACTACATTGGTAAGACACTAGAAACTTGTCTTCTAGATTGGGGATTGAGAAAGGTGTTCACCATAACTGTAGATAATGCAAGTTCAAAAACGATACAAACTATAAGCGTTCTTGTTAAAGAGGATGGTGAATTGGGGTAATGCTATTTCTAGTTGTAAATATCTTCATATGCGATGTATTGCACATGTGATTAATTTAGTTGTTAATGATGGCTTGAGAGACATTAACCCTTCGGTGAAGCGTGTGAGAGATGCGATTAGATACATCAGAAATTCACCTGCAAGATGGAAAAAAATTCAGGAGTGTGTAGAGTGGGAAGCGATAGAAAGTAAGATTTCTCTGTGTTTAGATGTGCCTACTAGGTGGAACTCAACCTACTTAATGCTTAAAAATGCTGAAAAGTTTCAAAGTGCCTTTGAAAGGTATGATGAACAAGACACAAGCTTCAGGGCTGATTTGTCCAAGGGTATGGTTGATGGGGACCATGGGGTTCCAACTTTAGAGGAATGGAGTGTTGTTCGTAAGTATGCAGATTTGTTGAAGCATTTTTATGAGTCAACTTTGCGTATTTCTGGCTCTTTATATGTCACGTCTAGCTCATTTTTTAGTGAGATTAGTGATTTATGTGCTATCTTGAATGAGTGGGTTGGAAGTCCAGATTCGGAGATCAAGACAATGGGTGAGGCCATGAAGAAAAAATTTGATAAATATTGGGGGGATCCGGAAAAAATGAATAAAATCATTTTGTTTGTTGTTGTGTTTGATCCACATGATAAACTTGAGTACATGGAGTACACGTTGGGTGCGATGTATGGGATTGAAAAGGGCGGCAACATCTTTCGTAGTGTGAAGAGTGAACTTTATGAGTTGTTCGATGAATATAAGAAGATTTATGTCCGTGAATTAAATTACAATTTAAAAAATTCAGAGCCCGAAACAGTGGCTCTGATACCAGTTGTTGGGGAATGATTCGCACAGATCTATTCGGGGTGAATATTTAAATACAAATTTAATTCATTAATTATTACTAGCATGAATTAATCCTATATTAATTCAAATAATAATTGCAACAACATATCATGCATATAAAAAGCCACGTAAAACCTACGCATGCGGAATCTACGAGTTTACGTGAACGTACCTCTCGGGATGGCAGTGACTTCGGTCGGACGGACTAACCAAAAGGACTTCCCAAGTATTCCCTTAGCCCTTGCTCGACAATCCGGTGGAAGGATACTCGCGAACAATTAACAAAAGGAAAAAATAAACTTTGTTGCACCACTTTTGTGGATTTGCTAATATTTCCAGCACATGGAATTGTTCTTGGGAATGAACTAATCATCCCCTATTTATAGGATAGGAGGAGCACGAAATTTTGTGAATTTTTCAATGTGGGATAAGACTTTTCTTGGTCACCAAGAAATCTTGAATATATCCCATATATTCTCTTTCCCATAATTAAAATATTCCACAAAAATCCACCTCCTCTATTATGGAGAATTTTCGAAAAATCTAAGGTGCAAGAATCCAAGATTTGGATCTTCTTGAATTTATGAGATATTCTTGTATTTCAAGAAATACATATCTTCCATAATATCTTTTCAAGAAAATCAAGAAAATCTTTCTTGCCCTCTATTTTCCAAATATTTCGAAAATCTCTTAATGAATAACCAAGTGGGAGATTTCTTGAATTTAATGAGATAATCTTGTATTCCAAGAATACATATCTTCATTTCATAACAAAATTCAAAGAAAATCTTTCTCCTCTTTTTATTCATAATTTTTTAATTTAATGAGGAAATATAAGCAACAATATTTATTTTATTTTAAACACGTTTTTAGGTTATTGAACTATATGTTGGGCTACTCGGGGGCCTTTAGGAGAATTAAGATTGGACCTTCTAATGGATCTTGAATATCTAATATTGAGCCACAATATAATTCAAGCCCATAAATATTAATTAATCTCACTACACAATTAATATCAAGACTATCCATCTTAACCCATATTACGGTCAATATGGCTCCGGTCATTATTTTCCGTGTTTAAGATTATCTAGCCCATTAATTAATTCAAGCCCTTTGAAATAGCTTTCCGTTAATTAATATCTTTTGTCCTGGTCGAGAAGCGGTTCAACATTATTATCCATACCTGGGAAACAAATTCCACTTGCAAGATTTAGTATGATAAAGCTTATGAACCTCCCAAGGGGGCAAATCCGTCAAGCGTACTTGCACACGATTCTTCAGATTAAATCTTAGCAATCACATGTGACCAATAATATTGCCCAAGATAAAAAGTATTGAATCTCTCTCCGATTCGCTACCCATGATAAGTCAAAGCAATAGTTACCGATCCCACATGATCCTATTTAAGGGACGAAGGTTAAGAAACAACGATCCACCGAGGTCTAATTCTTCCTTGTTGGGATTCAAGAATTTATCCTCAGAGGGTCCTATTCAAAAGGCATCGGTCATGCACTAGTGTAATCTCTTGGTCAAGACAAACCAATCTGAGCCTTACACCTCAACCTTTTCGCGATGGTTGTTCATTTCCATCTAGGTCGTGAATGGCGTACTTATAGTTTAAAGGACTGTTAATTTAATCTTACGTGATCGGGTATCACTAAATTAACTTCTGATGTAACACGCATTTAATTATTGAGCAGTTATTATGCAATAAATATATATAACATTCAATCATATTTAAAGCATCAGTGATAAACAATTTATTTCAGTAAATAAGTCTGGAAATTCAGTTTCGATTATACAAAGTAAAAAGCATACTTTTCAGTATAATCCCCAACAGATAGTGGCAACAACAACTCTAGTTCTAGTGAGGTGATCAATTGTGAAAAGATTGGTAAAAGGCCCGCCTCGATTTATAAATCAAGGCTTAAGAAGCAAAGACTTGAGAGTGGGATGTCCGGAAGCAAAAAAAGTGAACTAGATACTTACTTGGGTGAAGCTGTCGTGGAGGACAAGGATAGTTTTGATTTGTTGAGGTGGTGGAAGTCAAACTCTTCAAGATTTCCGATTCTTTCAAGAATGGCCCGTGATATCTTAGTAGTTCCAATTTCCATTGTTGCATCGGAGTCGGCATTTAGTACCGATGGTAGGGTACTAGATGTATTTAGGAGTTCTTTAACTCCTAGAATTGTTGAAGCTTTGCTATGTGCACAAGATTGGATTCGAGGTTCACGACATCCCATATGTGTTGAAGAGCAATTGGAGGAGCTTGAAAATTTCGAGAAAGGTAACAAACTTATTAATTTAATTTCGTATAATTTTCATATTTTATCAAATAATTTTGTATTTTAATTTCAAATTTGCCAAATGTTGGAATTGGTGGAGGAGGATTAGCGTGCACCAACATTTAGAAGATTTGGAGAAGGTGTCAAGAATTTGGACGTACATGGAGGAGTATGGATTGTTATGAATTGAAGGAGTTTTATCACTTTTTTTTTGTCTTTGTTGAACTATGTCATCACTTATTTCAATTATTTGTTATGGATTGGACTAATGGTATGTATTTGATGAACAATTGAACTTGATTTTATGTTATCACTATGAAGTATGAACTTGATTTTATGTTATCACTATGAAGTATGATTTATGAACTTGATGAACTTATTGATATTTGATAGATTGCATAAAGTATATATTTAGTGTTTGATTTTTTTCATGTTTTAGGTGTCAATTAATCTCAAGAGTTTATTTTGATCATGGTGTATTATATTAGATTAGAAATTTTACTTTTTTTCTGGTCATCAGTTTTTTAGATTAGAAAGAGGTAAATGTTCGAATTCCATGTAAAAAAAAAAAAAAAACTTCAGTCGGTTGCTTCTTGATTCTCCTTGTTGCTTACATCCATCAATGGATACCCCTCTTCATCTTTTTCGACAATTAGATTATCAGCGCTTGGGACCTCTTCCTCTTCTTCATCATCCTTTTTTTCTTCTTCTTCTTCAAATAAGGGATTAGTGTAATAATCAAATGAATGATTGATATAAGCACGAGGAAAGTAAAGATCAAGAGATTTCTCAATTTCTTCTTGGACACAAGGCTCTACCATATCCAAAGCTTTACACTCATCATCCTTCGAGGGATCCTTCTCTTCACTTTCATCGCCCATTGGATAGTCCTTTTCATTCTCCTCCTCACATGGGTCCTCATCGTCTTCAATAATACACCAAGCAATGTCATGGTCAAGCTCATTTGTGACAATGTGTGTATCGAGAGAAAATTCCTCTTTGAATTTTGCTAGTGCATCTTGAAGGGAGGGAACTTGTTGCGTTTGATGATCGTAGTGACAAGTCTCCGTGAATGTTGCAAGTGCATCTTGAACGGCGAACGAGGCTTCCTTGTAGAAATCATCTTGATAATACGAGGGAACTTGTTGCGTTTGATAATCGTAGTAGACATTCCCCCAATTATCGTTCCAACACTCTTCATGTTGTGGAGGATAAACCATACTGTTATGATCAAATCCTTGATTCCACTCGTAATGGTTATATCCTTCCATTTGTTAAAATATATGCACACCTAGCAAATTAACAAAGACCACAATCTCCAATCCAACTATTAGCAAGGTTAGTTACTAAAAAGATAAAAAGAACACAAGTAATCACGTTCAATGAACAACTAGTTATACTCAACACAACCTAGTCCCCGGCAAGGGCGCCAAAAACTTGACACGTGTTTTGCAACACAATAACCTCTCAAGTATAAGAGGGTCGTTGAAGTGTCCGGTTTAATATCAATCCACGGGACTAGGTGTGGAATATAGCTCAATTGCTATGTGTCGATGCGGGATTATAGTGTAACATGTTTGGTAAAATAAAAGCAAGCAATAGTCAACAAGTGAAACAAAGATCAAATAATAAACGAGCAAGCTAAGAGAAAGTAATTAAATAGCAAACGATTTTGTTTATTAGCGAGAGAAGATGTGCTCGGTTGTTTTTCCTTGTGAGACGATTGTCAAAAAGATCAATTATGGTGTTTGCCTCTATTTTCGGTTATTCCATAAGGGCGATCACTACACATATATCATTCTCGTACTTGGTAAGCCTAAGGTATGATATCGTTTTAAATCCTAGGGTCGAGAGGTGAATCTCCCTTTGCTAGCCCGGGTAATTGCACGGATATGGTCCTCTAATTAACTAACTACTCCGTCACCGTGTGTTCCCACTTGTAGACTAAGGTTGATGCTCCTATGTTCCTTCACTACCCACTCAAGGTTTTAACTCAAGAAGATAATGTAGATTAGGGGGGGTTCTCAAGTACCTACCCAACTCTCGTTGCGATAGAACCTAATAGACTCCAATTAGGATGAATTAAACCAATACTCATATGCCTAAACCCGTCTATCCAACTCTCGTTTGAAATAAACTAGCAAAACCACACAAGCTAATAGCAAAACCACCAAAATAGAACAAGTAAATTCCCCTAATCTAAAGGATAACCATCAATATAGATGAACAACCATAATCAAAGCAATTAAACAATCATTACCACAATTCCAAACACCCAAACACTAATAACCTTAGTCCATGGTGCACAAGGCAAAATCCATGGCTAAACAACAAGAAATCAAAGAACTCATATCAAAATAAGCAACAAATAAACAAAAGAAAGAAAGAGACACCTTACTATTGAAGTTCAAGCACCAAACTATACAAAATCCATCAATACTCCTTGGTTTCTTGTTCAAAACTGAAAATGAAACTATATCTATGCTATTCTATGAGGATCTATGTTATCTATGGAAGCAAAATTGAAAAATAAGAAAAAGTATTAGTTGCAACTCTAAACAGTATCACTTGTTATCTTCCCCTTCACTCCCTTTTCCTGCTGAATGAATGAAAAATGAACTTGAAGGCTTTTTATATGCTTTTGAATCCTCTGGCACGTGTCCCTAGGTCAGAAATGGGGACCTCAGATATTTTGGCTTGCTCGACTCGAGCAAGTGTAAAATCGCGCACACGTTTTCTTTCTTCAGGCTGCTCGACTCGAGCAGTGGTGCTCGACCAAAATTGGGTCGAGCAACTCAAGACTTTGGATTTTAGCTCGATCCTCTCCCTTGCTCGACCAAAGAGAGGTTCTTTTTGGTTCTTTTAGCTCGTTCCTCTCCCTTTCCCTTTGGATTCTTTTTGGTTCTTTTAGCTCGAGACTTTGGATTTTAGCTCGATCCTCTCCCTTTCTTCATAACTTGAGCTCCCGAACTCCGATTGACTTGGTTCTTTTTGCGTCGCGAACCTCACTTCAAGCTCTTTCACATGGTTCTATATTTTACTTGACTCCAAATAATATTGAGCTTGTGTTTTGCTTCTAAAATCCATAATTTTCCTACAAAGATAGCAAAACAAAAACCTTTCTCATTTCAAGTGCAATTAGTCCAAATTGAGCAATAGAAACATGAAATTGGGTCAAGAGTGAGCAAGAAAAGCACATAAATCTCAAGCAAAATCACCACTAATCACTAGCCTAGTGGCTATTTCCTTACACATGAGAGTGATGGGTCTCGGGATCAAAACCTAGTTCTCACAACATCGCTAATATTTTTAAATTTTATATTATTCACTTTAGCGAGGGTACTTTTTTCCCTCGCTAAGAAATGAATAGAAATATGCTTATACAAATATTTAGAAAATAGAATTTACGTCTATAATTAAATTAATCAAAACTAATAATATAAAAACTATTTTCAATCATGCATAGTACGAGGAGTTACGTGTTAGTTTGTTTTAGTTTCGATTTTTAAAATCTAGTTTTCGAAAATCTAATCCTACATCCCTGCACATAATATATAAAACCTATTAAATTTATTTTTATAACAACACTCAACAAATAATATAACAATTCCTATAAAAAAAAAACAAATAATATAACAATACATACAAATAAGTCCTACCCTAATTAAAAACCCAAAACACACTAATTTTAAAATTCCCTAAATTTAAAAAACCTCTGAATTTCAAAAATCGATTTTTAAAAGTTACTTAAAACCCAAAACAAACATACCCTTGCAATACTCTTTACTTCCTATCTTTTTTTCCTTGGTGATATACTTGAAGAATAGAGAACTAGATCCTGGTAAAAATGAAGTATGGAGAATCAACAATTTCAAGTTGAATAACATGACTAACAAAACAAATGCAAAATTCTTAAATTTATAACATGACTCACCTTGTTACAGTGGCATCTCGAAGAAGAAGATCTCGATGTTCTTAGCTGTTGGGGTTATACGTGAAAGTATATTTTTTACTTTGTATAACCGATGTATTAAACACTTATTTACTGAAATAAATTATTTATCACTGTTGCTTTAAATATGATTGAATGTTACATATATTTATTGCAAACCGTTCATATAATAGCACGCGTTACATTGTAGTTAACGTGGTGATACCAGATCACAGAAGATCACGTTAACAGTGCCTTGTAAACGAGTTCGTGTTTCACAACTTAGATAGATCTGAACAATCTATTGGTAGAAGTTGATGTGTAAGGCTCAGATTGGCTTGTCTTGACCAAGAGATTACACTAGTGCATTCGATGCGCTGAAGCGGACCTGCAGAGAGGATAAACTCATTCGCACTGACTTAATGGATGAAGAGTTAGACCTCAGTGGTTGTTGATTTCTTAATCTCTCGCTTACTTAATAATTTGCGTGTGATTAGTAGTTATTGCTTTGACTTATAAATGGGAAGAGAATCATTGCGACTTCGATACCCTATATATTGTGCAATAATATTAATTGCACTACAGTTGCTAAATTAATACAGAGAATCGTGTGCTTGCAATGTCTTGCGTGATTGGTCCCCTTGGTGGGCCCAGAACCTTTATCATACCAAATCTTGCAAGTGGAATTAATTTTCGGTATGAATAATAAAGATGGGATGTCCTTACTCCAAGGATAAAGATATTAATTAATATAAAGTTTTTCAGTGGCTTAATTAATTAATGGACTAAATAATCTTAAACACGAGAAATAATAACCGGGAGTCATATTACCGTAATATGGGTTAAGTTGGATAGTGCAATATTAATTATATAGTAGTATTAATTAATATTAATGGGCTGAATTATATTGTGGCTCAATATTGGAATTCAGAAGCCCATTGGAAGGTCCATCTTAATTCTCCTAAAGGCCCCTCAAGTAGCCCAAATTAAAGTTCAATAAATAAAAGGTGCTTAAAATAAATTAAATTATTGTTGCTTATTTTTCCTTGTTTTTTTCGAAAATATTGAAGGAAAAGAGGGAGAAGGATTTTCTTGAAAAGATCTTTATGGAAAGCAGATAAGTATTCTTGGAATACAAGATTATCTCATAAATTCAAGAAATCTCCCACCTTGTTTCTTTAATTGAGATTTTCGAAAATTTATGGAGGAATAATAGGAAGAAGGATTTTCTTGATTTTCTTGAAGAGATTTTATGGAAAAAGATATGTATTCTAGGAATACAAGAATATCTCATAAATTCAAGAAAGATCCAATCTTGAAACATCCCCTATTATTTTTGAAAATATTAGACTAAATAAGGGTGTGAGATTTTTGTGGAAAATACACATGGAAAGAAGAATATATGGGATATATTCAAGATTTCTTGAAGATCAAGAAAAGATCTTTCCTAACCCTAATTTTGCTCATTTTTTCGTCCAACCCCCCCTCTATAAATAGGGGATGACTTATCTTCATCCCCTACAGTTCCATGTGTTGGAAATATTAGAAATCCACAAAGGTGGTGCAACAATTATTTAATTTTCCTTTGTTTATAAATTGTTCATTGGAGAACCTTCCACCGGGTTTATTGAACGAGGACTTTGGGAATACTTGAGAAGGACTTTTGGTGGGTATCCAGATACTTGATCATGTATGCCTCAGACCGTCTCTCCAACGGGTACGTTTACGTAAACTCCTAGAAATTTCGCATGCTAGGATCTTTTACGTGATATATTATTTGCATGTCGTTGTTGAATTAATTATTATTTGAATTCACTTAGGTTAATTCATGCTAGTAATAATTGTTAATTTAAATTTGTGTTTATGAGGTCATCCCGATAGATCTTGGCATATGTTATCCCAACAACTGGTATCAGAGCCCTAGTTCGGGCTCTGATTTTTTAAACTGTAATTTAAATTGTTGTTCATTAAAATTGAAATTGGATAGTAGAGCTATTAGATCTGTTTTGCAGGTATCCAATTGTCATGGTATTTTAATGTGCTTATTTACATGCAAATAAATTGTTGTTTTTTAATTCGATTCGTTCGAATTCGTTTTGCCTCGTGAGAAAATCCACGAGTATATTAGAATTAGTTTGATTTGTTCAATGTAATAGACTAGTCTAGATCTAGGTTTATTTATATTTCGTAAATAAATTATAACCGGATCATGAACGAAGACGGAGACGGAGATTAAAAGACGGACGTCCAAGTGCCCAAACGTACGCGGGCTAGGCCGAATGCTTAGCGACCGCGCTCACTGATCGGGCGGTCGAGGACGGGGCTGATTGGCATCGTCTTGGCGCCACCTTGGCGCCTGTAGGGAGCGGGCCAATCTTGGCGGGGCCGGGCGATAGGCGCGGGACCGGACGACCTTGGACGCAGAGAGCGTCCGGCGATCTTGTTTCAAGAAAGGTCAGGTGGGTGACGGGGCGAGATGGCCGACCCAAACTGGGGCGTGCGCCTAGGCGCGTGACTCGCGTTCCGAATCATGAGCTACTCATTTTCCGAACGTCGTCCTAACCCAAAACGGAGGACATGCTTTGAAGAATTGTTGCGGATTCAGTGGGAGCCTTTCGAGACGAACGATGAAGGCAAAAGAAGAGATAATTTCTCAGGATCGAGATTTGGAATTTAAACCATGACAGTTGGATATATGTACTCAACTTGATTTATTTTGTCTTGATGATTGTTTTAAATTCGTGCAATTTTATTTGTTAAATGTGTTTGCATGATTTAGAATTGTCTAAAGAAAATCTCACTTTCGAAAATTACTAAGTAAGTTTTATTGACCCTCCCCACGAGACTCGTACAAAGTGAAGTAATAATTCTGTATTTAATCATGGTTATTACTTAGGTATAAAATTGATATGCATATACTTCCCCGAAGTCCCTGTCAATTTTATATTGGTCAAGTGGGAGCCGACTATTAATTTTGAATTAAAGGTTTGTAATTGTTCTTGTTTGTAACGTGCTTGAATGTGTTAAAATAGACAGTTCACCCCACGTGACCTATTTAAACTGTTTTGAGATGTCAGCTGATGCATGTTCATATTGTTTTGAGATTTTGATATGAACAATGTGATCGAATTTAGTGATAATTTTGTGCTTATACAAATTGTTATTTATTTCAGTTCAGCATGTCGCAACCTTTTAATCCACTGTATGCTATACTTAAAGACCATCAATTAACTGGTGAAAACTATGTTGATTGGAAACGTAAATTGATGATATTCCTCACTGCACAAAAGCACAAGTGGATCCTTGATACTCCAAAACCTGATGAGCCAACTGGCGAATCGAGTAAGGCGGAAAAGAAAAAATATGATGACTGGGAGCATTGCAATGATATGGTTAACTGTACCATCCTGGCATCTATGTCGGATGTGTTGCAACACCAACACCAAGAATTTGCAACTGCTGCGGAAATCATGGATAATCTTAAGAAGATGTTCCAACATCAGAACCGCACGGCTTGTCAGATCCCCTTGCGAGAAATGCTTTCGCTGAAAATGGTGGAGGGCACGCTCGTAAGGGATCATGTCCTCAAGATGATGGCTCATCTAAATAAACTTGAGTTTCTGGGTGAAGATTACGATCTGGAGACTCAGATTGATTTGGTGCTTCACTCTCTGCCTAAAAGTTTTGAGCATTTTCAGTTGAACTATCAGATGAATAATCAGAAGTTCTCGTTAGCTGACTTGTTGCAAGCTTTGGTCTCGGCAGAGACGTTGATGGGACACCAAACTCAAGCTTTAACGGCAAGTGGGCCATCTTCATCTTCTAGGCCAAATGAGGGTAAGAAGAAGAGGAAGGCCAAAGGCCAAAAGCAGTCGAACTCAACTGTTGTCAAGAGCAAGAGTAAGGTGAGGGATGCTGGGGGTGTCAAGAAGGATCCAAAGGGGAAGTTCTTCAACTACGGTGAAAAGGGGCATTGGAGGTCTGTCTGTTCCAAACCCAAGAGGAATGGAAAGAAAGGTAATTCTCATGCACTAGTTGTTGAAACTTGTTTAGCGGTGTATGCTGCCCACTCGTGGGTAGTGGATACGGGATCCACTAATCATGTTTGTTTCACATTACAGGGGTTCAAACTGACCCGGCAACTTAGTGGAAGTGAGGTCCTCATCACACTAGGCGATGCTACGAGAGTAGCAGCTGAAGCAGTGGGAGACGTTCACCTGTCTTTTGAAGACAAGACTTTAGTTTTAAGAGATATTCTTTACGTTCTAGTTTTTCGCAAAAACCTTTTTTCAGTTTCTAAATTATTTAATGATCGATATTCTGTTCATTTTTCTAAGCAAGTTAATGTTTACCATAACGATGTGTTTATCTGTCATGGAACTTTACGGAACAATCTCTATACTATTAACTGTGCACACCACTCACAAAATGCATCTTATAACACATCGATTGTTTCATGCAATAAGAGAAAACGTTCAGAAAATGTGAACGAGACACTTTTATGGCGTCTAAGATTAGGTCATATTAATCTGAATAGGATCCAAAGGTTGGTGAAAGATGGTTCGTTGTCAGGCCTACAGTTAGAACCACTTTCAACCTGCGAATCATGTTTGGAGGGTAAAATGACCAAGAGGGCATTTGGAGCCAAGGGGAATAGAGCCACAGAAGTGTTGCAAATCGTTCACACTGACATGTGTGGTCCAATGTCAACCAAAGCTAGAGGTGGATATGAGTATTTCGTGACTTTCATCGATGATTACTCAAGGTTCGGGTACATTTTCCTTATGAAACACAAATCGGAAACCTTTGATAAATTCAAGGAGTTCAAAGCCGAAGTGGAGAATCATATGGAAATGAGTATCAAGTTTCTACGATCATATTGTGGAGGTGAATACCTCAGCGATGAGGTCAGACGAGGGTATTGTTTCCCAGTTGACTGCACCCGGAACCCCTCAACAAAATGGGGTTGCAGAACGAAGAAACATAACACTCTTAGAAATGGTCAGATCCATGATGAGTTATTCAGATCTACCCAAGTCGTTTTGGGGTCATGCCTTGGAAACGGCGGCTTACGTTCTAAATCTGGTGCCATCCAAATCGGTTCCCAAAAACCCTTAAAGAGTTGTGGACCGAGCACAAGCCCAGTCTGAGACATCTTAGAATTTGGGGGTGTCCGGCATATGTGCTAGACAAGGAAGCCGGTAAGTTGGACGCACGTTCGGAACTAAGGCTATTTTGTTGGGAAATAAGAGGTGCCCGGATCTATTCGAGGTGAATTTAAATACATATTTATATTAATCAATTAATTACTAACATGAATTAATCCTAAATCAATTCAACATCATAATTAAACAAATAAATAAGCAACATGCGTACATGTAATCCACGTAAATTCTAAGCATGCGGAATCTAGGAGTTACGAGATTACATACCTCTTGTAGAGACAACCGTTGAGACGATGGATCAACCCAAAGTGCCTTCTCAAATATATTCCATGTCCACGAACGTAATACGGTGGAAGGATTCTCAACGAATGATTTTAATTAAAGGAGAAAATAAAAATATTTGCCACCACCTTTGTGGATTTCTAATTTTTCCAACACATGGAATTACATTGGGGATGAAAAATTCATCCCCTATTTATAGGACAAGGGGGGGCGAAAATTTTAGGTCAAGTTGGGAATTGGGAAATGTCCTTGCTTCTTCCTCAAGATACAATCTAGAATATATCCAATATATTCTATTTCCCAAAATATCTCCCAACAAAATCTTCTCCTCCTTTCTTGCTCCTTAATTTTTGAAAATTTCATACAAGTAGGAAGAAAATAAGATCTTTTTCCTTTCTTGAATTTATGGGATAAACTTGTATCTGAAGAATACTTATTCCATAAGATCTTTCCAAGAAAATCAAGAAAAAATCTTTTTCTCTCTCCTACCCAATTTTTCAAAAATTATCATGGAAAAATAGGCAAAATATTTTCTTCTCATTTTCATTAATTGGACTTTAATTTGGGCTATTTGAGGGGCCTTTAGGATAATTAAGATTGGACCTCCAATGGGCTATGAAACTTTAATATTTAGACAAAATATTATTCAAGCCCATTAATATTAATTTATTCCACTATAAAATTAATACTGAACTATTCATCTTAACCCACATTACGACTTCACAATAATATGGCTCCCGGTTATTATTTCCCGTATTTAAGATTATCTTAGTCCATTAATTAATTAAGCCACTGAACAGACTTTATATTAATTAATATCTTTGTCCTTGGAGTAAAGACAGTTCAACATTATTATCCATACCGGAAATAAATTTCCACTTGCAAGATTTGGTATGATAAAGATTATGAGCCCACCAAGGGGACAAATCAAGCAAGACGTGCTTGCACACGATTCTCCGTATTTAATCTTAGCAATCGTCGTGTAACTAATAATATTGCCCAAGATACTATCGAATCGCATTGATTCTCTTCCCATCATAAGTCAAAGCAATAGTTATTAATTTCACACGATCCTATTTAAGGGACGGAGATTAAGAAATAACGAACCACTAAGGTCTAATTCTTGTATATTACGAAGAATTTATCCTCCTGTAGGTCCTATTCAACGCATCATAATGCACTAGTGTAATCTATTGGTCAAGACAAGTCAATCTGAGCCTTACACTTCAATCTTTCATGATGGATTGTTCATTTCCATCTGGGTTGTGAATTTGTACTTAATCACGAGGGACTGTTAATTTGATCTTCTGTGATCTGGTATCATCAAATTAACTTCAACGTGATACGTACTTTCTTATCGAACAGGTTTGCAATAAATATATATAACATTCATTCATATTTAGTGCAACAGTGATAAATAATTTATTTCAGTAAATAAATAAGAAATTCGGTTTGGTTATACAAAGTAAAAAGCATACTTTTCAGTATAACCCCAACATGTTTATAGGATATCCCATGGGAACGAAAGGGTGTATGTTCTATGGTCCCAAAGATCAAAATGTGGTAATAAGTACGCACTTTAGATTTTTGGAAGAAGACTTTATAAACAATCGAAAGTCCAAAAGTGAGATTACCTTAAATGAAATAAGAGGACAAACTCCTATACCAACTGTACAGGTTGATATACCAAGCGTCACATCGATACAATCGAAACCTCGTCGTAGTGGGAGGGTTGTCCGTCAACCTGAGAGATTCATGGGGATAGGAGAATCTTCGGATTTGATCCCCGGGGATAGTGAATCAGACCCCTGGTCCTACAAGGAGGTTGTCCAAGATAAAGATTCAGAATCCTGGCAAACTACGATGGAAGCCGAGATGGGCTCAATGGATCATAATCAAGTGTGGGAGCTAGTTGAACCACCCAGTGGAGTTAAACCCATTGGATGCAAGTGGGTCTACAAGAGGAAAAGAGGACCGGACGGGAAGGTGGAAACCTTTAAAGCTAGGCTTGTGGCAAAGGGATACACTCAGAAAGAGGGTATCGATTATGAAGAAACCTTTTCGTCTGTGGCCATGCTTAAGTCCATCTGTATTCTCTTGGCAATAGTTGTGCATCTAGACTTTGAGATCTGGCAAATGGATGTCAAGACAACTTTCCTTAAAGGGAGTCTTGACGATGAAATCTATATGCAACAGCCTGAAGGTTTCATCGAAAAAGACCAAGAACACCTTGTGTGCAAGCTGAGAAAGTCCATTTATGGACTGAAGCAAGCATCTCGGGCTTGGAACCAATGTTTTGATCATGTAATCAAATCTTATGGGTTTGATCAAGACGATTTCGAGAGTTGTGTTTATAAGAAGTGTGACAGAACTGCCTTGGTATTCCTAGTACTATACGTAGACGATAGTCTGCTCATCGGAAACGATGTAAAGGTTTTGTCAGACGTAAGGGTATGGCTATCAAAACAGTTTGATATGAAGGACTTAGGGGAAGCCGGTCATATTCTTGGGATCAAGATCACTCGAGATCGAAAGAAAAGAATGATTGGTTTATCGTAAACTTCATACATAGATACCGTTTTGAAACGTGTCAGCATGCAAGATTCCAAGAAGGGTTTTGTACCTTTCAGGCACGGAATCCATCTATCGAAAGACATGTGTCCTAAGACACAAAGGGAGATAGATGACATGAGAGGTATTCCTTATGCGTCGGCAGTAGGAAACCTCATGTATGCAATATTGTGTATGAGACAGAATATCTGCTACGCCGTAGGCATGGTAGCAAGATATCAAAGTAACCCCGAAAATCAACATTGGACTGTTGTTAAGAACATTCTAAAGTATCTGAAAAGAACTCGAGATAGAATGCTGGTTTATCAGTCAGACAATTTATTTCTAGTGGGATACACGGACTCGGATTCCAATCAGACCTAGATTCCAGAAAATCTACCTCGGGTAGTGTGTTTTGTCTGGGGGGGAGGAGCTGTAACATGGAGAAGCGTTAAGCAGAAATGCATCGCCGATTCTACCATGGAAGTCGAATATGTAGCTGCTTGTGAAGCAGCGAAAGAAGTGGTGTGGCTCAAGAACTTCCTAGTGGACTTGACGTTGTTTCGAATTTGCCCAGCACCATCACGATTTTCTGTGATAATGTCGGATCAGTTGCAAATTCAAGGGAACCGAGAGCCTCCAAGCTCAGCAAACACATTGAAAGGAAATACCATCTTATACGAGAAATCATTAAGAGATGAGATATAGAGGTGGCAAAGATCACGTCGGAAGACAACCTAGCCGATCCATTCACAAAGGGTCTGCCTCAGTTAACATTCGAGAGACATGTGGAAGGAATTGGTGTCAAGAGCGTTGCCAATCTGCTTTGAGTATAAGTGGGAGAAATGTTTTTAGGTTGATGTAGGTGACATTAGATGTCACCGAATAATACATCAGATATGTTGTGGTATACTTAAAAGCAGACTTTGAGTATAAGTGGGAGATTGTTGGGGTTATACGTGAAAGTATGCTTTTTACTTTGTATAACCTATGTATTAAACATTTATTTACTGAAATAAATTATTTATCACTGTTGCTTTAAATATGATTGAATGTTACATATATTTATTGCAAATTGTTCATATAAAAGCACGCGTTACATTGTAGTTAACGTGGTGATACCAGATCACAGAAGATCACGTTAACAGTGCCTTGTAAACGAGTGTGTGTTTCACAACTTAGATAAATCCGAACAATCTATTGGTAGAATTTGATGTGTAAGGCTCAGATTGGCTTCTCTTTTTTTTTTTTTGATCGGACAAAGTTAGTTGTTAGTAGTTAGTACACCAATCACCCAAACACTCCACAAATTCACCAAACCACCTTATAACTCCCATACTCCAATTCGTTCCCAAAGGGAATCGAACCTGGGTCTCCCACTCAGATTGACTTATCTTGACCAAGAGATTACACTAGTGCATTCTATGCGCTGAAGTGGACCTGCAGAGAGGATAAACTCATTTGCACTGACTTAAGGGATGAAGAGTTAGACCTTAGTGGTTGTTGATTTTTTAATCTCTGTCACTTAATAAGGACTGTGTGTGATTAGTAGTTATTGTTTTGACTTATAAATGGGAAGAGAATCATTGCGACTTCGATACCTATATATAGCAATAATATTAATTACACGACGAGGTTGCTAAATTATCTGAGAGAATCGTGTGCTTGCAATGTCTTGCGTGATTGGTCCCCTTGGTGGGCCCGTAACCTTTATCATACCAAATCTTTGCAAGTGGAATTAATTTTCCTAATTATGAATAATAAAGTTGGGTTGTCCTTACTCCAAGGATAAAGATATTAATTAATATAAAACTTTTCAGTGGCTTAATTAATTAATGGACTAAATAATCTTAAACACGGAAAATAATAATCGGGAGTCATATTACCGTAATATGGGATAAGTTGGATAGTGCAATATTAATTATATAGTGGTATTAATTAATATTAATGGGCTGAATTATATTGTGGCTCAATATTGGAATTCAGAAGCCCATTGGAAGGTCCATCTTAATTCTCCTAAAGGCCCCTCAAGTAGCCCAAATTAAAGTCCAATAAATAAAAGGTGCTTAAAATAAATTAAATTATTGTTGCTTATTTTTCCTTGTTTTTTCCGAAAATATTGAAGGAAAAGAGGGAGAAGGATTTTCTTGAAAAGATCTTTATGGAAAAGAGATAAGTAAGTATTCTTGGAATACAAGATTATCCCATAAATTCAAGAAATCTCCCACCTTGTTTCTTTAATTGAGATTTTCGAAATTTTATGGAGGAATAATAGAAAGAAGGATTTTCTTGATTTTCTTGAAGAGATTTTATGGAAAAAGATATGTATTCTAGGAATACAAGAATATCTCATAAATTCAAGAAAGATTCAATCTTGAAACATCCCCTATTATTTTCGAAAATATTAGGCTAAATAAGGGTGTGAGATTTTTGTGGAAAAATACACATGGAAAGAAGAATATATGAGATATATTCAAGATTTCTTGAAGATCAAGAAGAGATATTTTCTACCCCTAATTTTGCTCATTTTTACGTCCAACCCCCCCTCTATAAATAGGGGATGAATTCTCTTCATCCCCTACAGTTTCATGTGTTGGAAATATTACAAAGGTGGTGCAACAATTATTTAATTTTCCTTTGTTTATAAATTGTTCATTGGAGAACTTTCCACCATGCCGGGTTATTGAACGAGGACTTGGGAATACTTGAGAAGGACTTTTAGTGGGTATCCAGATACTTGATCATGTCTGTCTCAGACCGTCTCTTCAATGGGTATGTTTACGTAAACTCCTAGAAATTCTGCATGCTAGGATCTTTTACGTGAAATATTATTTGCATGTCGTTTTTGGATTAATTATTATTTGAATTCACTTAGGTTAATTCATGCTAGTAATAATTATTAATTTAAATTTGTGTTTATGAGGTCATCCCGATAGATCCTAGCATATGTTAAATTTATAAGGTGAGTTTGTACTTGTGCAGCCTTGTAATATATACAAATGAATGTATCAAAATTTAAGACACTATTTTGCATGATCCATAATTGTTAACAAGCACAAGGAGCTAACTGTATTTGCCACAGACTTGTTGCTCTGGATCGACAAGCATCCGAAAACAAAATGGACTTGGCCACTGTAACAAGGCATCTCGAAGAAGAAGATCTCGATGTTCTCAGCACCATACCAGTCTTCCCGTTTTTACGATTATTAACAATGTAAGAACTTCCTGAATCAGAACCATTCTGCTTCTCCTTCTGATGAAGTTTACCCACATTATCTTGATCATCTATTGAACAGTTTACGATTCTCTTAGCTTCACTCAACAATCCAATGGCTCTCCATGCATCAGAAACGAGTTGTACGATTTTCCTCTGAGGTTGAATGCCTCTCTTCTCCATCACAGCCAGAAACTCCTCTGCCTTCCATGGTTGTTTCGCTTCTCCATAGCCCCATATAAGAGTTTCAAAAGTCTTCAAATTCGGGGGTACTTCCATTTCAAGCATTTTGTCGTAAACTTTGTGAGCGTGGTCCAATTTGCCAGCACTGCACCATCCGCTTATGATTGAAGTGAATATTACTACGTTAGGATAGACCCTCTAATAGGAGTAATGGATGATTTAATTATGATTTAATTCTGTTTGACCGTAGATATGTATAGTCAATATTCTTTGATTTGTTTTCCCTTATTTATCTTCCCTTGTATTATGGGAAGTTGTTGTAAATTTGTAATCCTACGCTATTAATATCAGTTTTCTCTCAATCATCAATTCAACGGTGATCCTCAAATCACTCTCATATGGTATCAGCCATTCGATCCTCAAAATCCTAAGCAATCTCACGCACACATTCTCCCGTCGCTGCAACTCCGCTGCAACCACCGGACTGGTCCCCTCCGGTGTGCCGTGATCTGGACTTGTCCCCTCCAGTCTCCTCCCTTGGGTGAATCCCTAATTTCTCAGCGACCGGAAACCCTACTCTCATTCTTCTCTCAAATTCGCGTTGCCGCGTTACCCTCCCACCCTCTCCCTGTTAACACAATGATCAATATGGTGCCAATCAAACTGGAATCCTCGACGTATTTAATGTGGCGGCGTCAAGTTGTTGACATGGCGGATGGCTTCGATCTTATGGGCTTCCTTGACAGCACGAACGTGGCTCCCTCTCCTACCATCACCTCCGCTGATGGCACTCAATCCCTAAACCCTGAATTCCAATCCTGGCGTGTGAAGGATAAAACCCTACTGAGCGTTGTCTCCACATCGCTCACGGTCGAGGCCGCTGCTGAAATCCTCAACTGCAGAACGTCCCATTCGGCGTGGGAGACACTCTAGGCCGCTTACTCAGACACATCAGCGGCGCACACTCACTCTCTGCGGGAAGAACTTCTTTCTCTTCGCAAGGGTGATCTCACTGTTGAAGACTATGGACGAAAATTCAAGAGTTTGTGTGATCAGTTGTCTGCGATCGGTCGTCCTATTGATGACGAAGATAAGAGTCATTGGTTCTTGCGAGGTCTTGGGATGCAATTTGCCAATTTTGCGGGTACGAGGCTCGCGTTATCTGCTGTTCCGAAATTTCGGGATTTAATTCATCAGGCTCGTCAGTTTGAGGGCATGTTACGAGCTATGGATGGTGGTGCGCCTGCGCCTGCTGCTTTCACTGCCTCCCAGGATGTTCGCTCATCCAATTCTGGTGGTAATCGAAACTCGGGCAGAGGCAATTCTGGTGGACATGGTCAGTCTGGTGGTGGTCGAACTTCCTCCAATTCTGGTGGCCGGGGTCAGCCCGGTGGTGGAAATCGTGAGCATTCTGGAAACCGGTCTAACTCAGGAAACTGGGGTGGTCAATCTTCGGGTGGTAACTCTGGAAATTGGCATGGTCAGTCTTCAGGCGGTGGCAACCGTAGAACGTACATACCCTGGTGTCAAATTTGTAAGGGGAACATTATGCTGACAAATGTTCCCAGTTCATCAATGCCCGTAATGCCGCTTCTTCTGCTAACTTTCAGTTCTGCTTGCAATGTCTCGGACCAAACTCCAGATTGGTATCTTGATTCAGGGGCTTCTGCGCACATGACAAATCAACCTTCTGCTTTGGATTCCTACGAACCTTATTCTGGTAACGGTTCCGTTATAGTTGGTAACGGTAATGCTTTAAATATATCTCATATTGGCACTAGTAAACTGTCTGAGGAGGTTAAATTACTGGATGTTTTGGTTGTGCCTCATATCACAAAGAATCTCTTATCTATCAGTAAATTAACTGCGGATTATCCTGTTGATGTTATTTTTTATGATAAATTCTTTGCGATTTAGAACCGGGTGACAAAGACAATACTGATTCAGGGAAGGTGTGATAAAGACCTTTATTTGCTTGATAGGGGTGTTCCGGCTTTGGTGGCAGCTATTCGGAATAAAGTCTTGAAGGCTAGTTTTGATTTGTGGCATTTACTCCTGGGGCATGTCCCATTTTCAGTAATTTCTTTATTAAATAAGCTAGGGCATTTATCTGTTACCTTCGTGTTACAAAGTCCTAGCATTTGCTCTTCTTGTCAGTTAGCTAAGAGCAAGAGATTGTCCTTTTCTTTAAATGAGAAACGTGCATCTGATGTTCTCGATTTAATACATTGTGATTTGTGGGGTCCTGCACCCATTTCTACTTCTGGCTTTAAATATTATGTGGCATTTGTAGATGATTACTCTCGGTTCTCGTGGATTTATCCCTTATGTTTGAAATTTGAATTTTATAAAGTTTTGGTTCGCTTTCATGCCTTTGTATGCAACCAATTTTCTCGTACTGTGAAGGTATTTCAAAGTGATGGGGGTACTAAATTTGTGAATGGTAGAGTTCGGAATTTTATGAATTTGCATGGCATTCATCATCGTTTCTCTTGTCCGTATATTCCACAGCAAAATGGTAGGGCAGAAAGGAAACATCGTCACATTTCCGAAACAAGGCTCTCTATGCTATTTCATGCTCATTCACCTGTTTCTTTGCGGTTTGACGCTTTTGCAACGGCAGTATATGTAATCAACAGACTCCCTTCGCCTGTCTTGAATAATTCATCACCATTTGAGCTCCTGTTTGGGTCTTCTCCGAATTATGCTAATTTCAAGCCTTTTGGATGTCGGGTTTTTCCATATCTCAGGGACTATGCAGCGCACAAATTGGAATCTCGTAGTCGCCCATGTATTTTTCTCGGATATAGTGGAATTCACAAGGGGTTTCGATGCCTTGATCCGGAATCTTCCCGTATTTTTATCAAACGTCATGCTCAATTAGACGAGCTTTACTTTCCATTCTCTAGGGCCCCTTCCTCCACTCGGGTTACTGATTTGGAAATCACTACGTTCCTAGAGGTCTCGGCTGCGACTCCACCTGCAGCGCCACAACCCGTTTGGTCCAGCCCTGTACCCAGGTGCTCCGTCGCCCGTTCCTCGCCCATTCTGGACGACTGCCCTGACCAGCCTGAGCCTCCAGCCCAGGCACCTTCCCCTACTGCACAGGTTCCGCCCGCACCTGTTGCACAGACTCCAGTCCTGCCAGCCCAGCATTCGGCACCAGCCACGCCCGATGCCCTGGCTGTCGTGTAGCCCCCCGATGCCGTGCAGCCCCTGCAGCCCCATCCCATGATAACCCGATCTCGTGCTGGGATTTTTAAGCCACGTTACCCAGTCGATTTAGCATCCACCACTCTTCTCTCGGCTCTCGTTGCCACATCAGAGCCTCGTGGTTTTAAATCAGCTGCCAAACACCCGGAATGTCTTGCCGCTATGCAAGAAGAAATTGATGCCCTTCGCTCGAACAACACTTGGGATTTGGTGCCTCGTCCCTCTGGCACTAATATTGTCGGGTCCAAGTGGGTTTTCCGTACGAAGTTTCATGCTGACGGGACTATCGAACGTCATAAAGCGCGTTTAGTTGCTCAATGCTTTACGCAGGTTCCAGGTACCGAATTTCACCACAACTTCATCCCAGTGGTTAAGGCGGCTATTGTTCGGGTTGTCCTGGCACTTTCGGTTCAGCACAATTGACCACTCCATCAGCTTGATGTAAAAAATGCCTTCCTTAATGGCATTCTTGACGAACCCATTTTTATGGCTCAACCTCCAGGCTTCACTGATCCACGGTTTCCTGATCATGTTTGTCGATTAAAGAAGGCATTGTACGGTCTTCGTCAAGCTCCATTACCTAGGTTTCAGCGTTTCAGCTCGTTTCTCTTGAGTTTGGGTTTTTTACAGAGTCGAGCCGATTTGTCTCTTTTCCATCTTCATAGAGGTACATCTACCATCTATTTATTACTTTATGTGGATGATATCATTGTCACGGGTAATGATTCCACTGCACTACGCCACTTCATCTCTCGTACACACCAGGAATTTGCCATCAAAGATCTTGGTCGTTTGAACTATTTTCTTGGACTTGAAGTCTCATATACCACCGATGGTTTGTTTGTGGGTCAAGCCAAATATGCTCATGATATTCTTCAGCATGCAGATTTATTGGAATCAAAACCCATCTCGACTCCGTTGGCCACTAGTGAATCGCTCGTGAGCTCAGGACCTTCATTCTGGGACCCTACTTTGTACAGATCTCTCGTTGGTGCATTATAGTACTTGACCATTACGAGACTTGATCTTTCTTATGCTGTTAGCTCTGTCAGTCAGTTCCTTCACTCGCCTACAGAGGATCATTTCTTGGTTGTTAAGCGTATTCTTCGCTACGTAAAGGGAACAATTCACTATGGGCTCTCCTTTACAAAACGCACTGATCCCTCTATTTTGGGCTATTCTGACTCTGATTGGGCATGTTGCATTGAGACCCATCGTTCCACCTATGGGTACTCTATATTCATTGGAGGTAATCTTGTTTCTTGGAGTGCCAAGAAGCAACCTACGGTTGCTCGTTCCAGCTGTGAGTCTGAGTATCGGTTGTTCGTTCCAGCTGTGAGTCTGAGTATCTATATTCTTGGAGGTAATCACTACGGTTGCTCGTTCCAGCTGTGTCCCTCTTCGATCAAAGCTTTGAAAATAAAATGGACTTCATGAGGCTTTCGTTTTTCTATTAGGCAGACAATTGTTGTTCATCAGCTTAGTTCTTGATCGAACTGTTTGACAATTGTTGTTGCTCGAGCAGACAAGGCAGGATGATTCATCACGAGAAGTATATGAAGATGAAAATGAACTTATTTGCTTCCCATCTATGTGTGGCTCCTGCAGAAGCAACACACAACATGATGAATATTGAAAAGAGTTCCATCAAGATTGAGATAATAAAAACAGGAGTAACACTTGGGTGCACCAGTTGCACAACTAATATTGTTCAATGAAAAAACTAATACTATTCAGTGAAATCAACTAATACTGACCAACTAATACCATTTAGTAAAACAACTAATACTATTTAAAAATGCACTTGAGTTGCACGATGCAACTGATGCATAACATGTGTCCAAATTTATATTAACATGAAATCATCAATCAGTTTAAATAAGATACATGAATAATCAAAATCATAGTTTTTAAAGGCGAAAAAGGCACAAGGGGTGTTCCGTTGCCCGAGGCGCAAGGAGCCCGCCTGGGGCGCCCCTCTGCTACATATTCTCCCAAACAACATTTTGTGATCTTATATACTTATTTCACACATATTCTCATATAATAAAACACATAAAGCCACATATAAACATAATGTAAACATGAAATTGATATTAAATGTCTAAATTAGCGAAGTTAGACTTTCACACACACAAACCATCAAATATTTAAAAAAAAAAGCAATTAAGATGTTCGTTAGTGATTAGTCAAGTGACTCAATCCTCATCAAAATCAATGCCCTCCTCCTCATCATCGTCAAATCATTCGTTTTAGGTGGTGCAACTACCGTAAAATACTTCCATCCTCGATCTTTCTTGTTTCTAAATTTTGCGCTACTACCTCCACTTTCAGTATCCATTTGATGATCCATGTGAAATTGAAATTCTAAAAAATAAATTAAAATTATAAATGAGTATTAAAAGTCATGGAAATAGTTATATAATAATATTTAACATGAAATGCATCATGGCTTATATCACTGTAAACATAACTGAAAATAACAAAATAGCTAAAGAAAGTTAAGAAAATGTTCAATATCATGCTAAAAAATTATAAAACAAAGTAAAAGTTTGGGTGGGTTTAGAAAAATTGACAAAATAGATGTAGGAAAAAAACGTACAACAAAAGAGAAGCAAAAACAGGGGGGAAACGTACAAAAATAAAGAGAGAAGAAAACCAGAAATTACCAGATGGAGACGGCGGCGCGACGGCAGGAAGGAGACGGCGCGACGCGGGCTGGGGGTGGGCTGGAAGCAAAACATGTATATAAATTTAAAAAAAAAAAAGAAGAAAAACAGAGTAATACAAAAGAAAAAACTAAAAAGAGAAAAAAAGAAAATGAAAAACCTTACCAGGGCAGTGTCGTGCGGCGGAGCACTGGCGGCGGTCCGACACGGTAGGAAGAGAGGAGGCAGAGTCTTGGAAGTGTTTTGAATTTCAAAACCCTAGTTATGTAATAAGAGTATGTATTATTCTAATTTTTATATGTTTTATTTTTTTAAAACTCAAAAAGTGTTGCTTAGTTCCAAAAAATGACCTAAAAGTGTTAGTAATATTATAAAAGAAGGACCAAAACATGTTTGTAGGAGAGGGGCGCCCGAGGTCGCCTCATAAAAGGCAAAAAAAACCACTTCAGGCGCTCGCCTAGCCAACATCACCTCAAAAAATATAAAAAAGGCGAAGGCCCTATAGCCTTGACCGCCTCCCACCCTGGGCACGCCCGGGGCACGCCTTTTAAAACTATGATCAAAATAAGTATTACTGTCACTTTTGATGCTTGAAATTTTGAGCTGCTCATCATGTCCCCACTCTGATGATTTCCTAGAGATATCGACCGTCTTTTTTCACTACTGAGCTCTCTCATGTTTTACTTTTCTCATATAACAAGAATTCGAAACACTAATCCTCTCATTTTGGTGATATCCTACAAAGAAAACCATCCATCACTCAGTAAAGATATATCAATAAAAAGTATTCATTTAAAAAAAATACATATCAATATAATAAAAAAAACTAAAGTGTCACAAAGTTTTAGGAAATCTTTCAGTAAATACAGAATCTCAGTCCACTGGGCGATAATCTCAAATTTATTCTTCCAAGATATGCATTATCATGAGGATTCATATGAATACCATATGTGCAAATCTTCACCCAAAGAAAGTCACTTCCCAATTGACAAATTTCTTCTAATTAATTGATTAATTCACAAGAGAGTCTTTTCTCATAATGTTGCAAAAAAAGAAAATCTTGATTGAACCTTGGTTCAATTAGAAACAAGAAATCAACTTCACAAATTCATCAAATAGACAGAACCCACAAATCTTCTTCACAAATTCATCAAATAAAATAGAACCCACTAATCAAAAACACTGCAGGTAGAGATGTTAAACGGGTCAGCTCTAACCCATTAGGGTCAGCCCTACAGGGCCACGGGCCTAAACGGGTTAAGGCCTTAGCGGTTCACTTTTAAACGGACCATTAAGAGTCGTAACCTAACCCTAACCCTAGCGGCCCTCGGGCTAAACGGGCGGGCCACACTGTTTTTTTTTTAAATACAATCCAAATGCATATTAAATAGATCACAACTATCACAAGTTAACAATTTAAGTACTTAACTCTAACCATAAATAAGTTCAATTGATATTATAGAACAAAATAAGTCCAAATCATTAAATCATACAAATTGAAAGTCCAACAAACAAATTAAAAGTTCAAAGTTGCATAAGGTATGTGGGTTTCCACATGCACAAAAACAAAAGACTCATCATTCATCACTCTTCATCATTCGATCCTTAATTCGCCATGTACAGAGTTGCTACCGCTGTTGTTACTTCATCACTAAGGTTAGGCATTGGCAGAATTAGTTAATAACTTCTTTAATCATATGAAATCTGCTCTAAGTTCTGATATTTACTCAATTATATGCAGGTCGTCTGCTTCCAGAAAACTGGTAATTATGAATAAAAGTCTAAAAACTTGATTAATTTTCATATTTTCATATTCTATTTTCTAAGATTAAATAACAAGTCCATTCTCATTTAACCTGATATCTAGTTTCAGAAAAGGAATAAATCATGTAGTAGTATTGATTTAAAAATAAGTAGCATCAAGACTGAAGTTATATCTCATCTTCAATTAATAGCAAACTCTTCAAATCCTAAGTCTTGGATATGAACAAGTGTGTGAATCTCTAATTACTATGATTAAATCCCAGCATATTAAATTGCATATTAAATCCATTGCATCCCCAAAATGAAAATCTCAGCATATTAACAACCCAACAATCCCTATTTTAACATTTAACACCCCCAACAATCCCTAATTTAAAAAATTTCAATTCTTGCGTTAAAATAAAAATAAAAAGGAGAGCGTAATTGTACTAGAGATGTGAGGGAGAAAGAGAGTGGGTGGCTTGAGATCTTTAATGGGGAGAGTGTTAGGATAACATATGCCAGGATCTATCGGGATGACCTCATAAACACAAATTTAAATTAACAATTATTACTAGCATGAATTAACCTAATTAATTCAAATAATAATTAATCCAACAACGACATGCAAATAATATTTCACGTAAAGATCCTAGCATGCGGAATTTCTAGGAGTTTACGTAAACGTACCCGTTGGAGAGACGGTCTGAGACAGACAGGATCAAGTATCTGGATACCCACCAAAAGTCCTTCTCAAGTATTCCCAAGTCCTCGTTCAATAACCCCGATGGAAGGTTCTCCAATGAACAATTTATAAACAAAGGAAAAATAAATAATCGTTGCACCACCTTTGTGGATTTCTAATATTTCCAACACATGGAACTATTTGGACGAAAAAAATGAGCAAAATTAGGGTTAGGAAAGATCTTTTCTTGATCTTCAAGAAATCTTGAATATATCTCATATATTCTTCTTTCCATGTGTATTTTTCCACAAAAACCTCACACCCTTATTTAGCTTAATATTTTCGAAAATAATAGGGGATGTTTCAAGATTGGATCTTTCTTGAATTTATGAGATATTCTTGTATTCATATAATACATATCTTTTTCCATAAAATCTCTTTCAAGAAAATCCTTCTTCCTACTAGGTTTTCTGACACGTGTGTTGCACGTGGCCCGTGCAATTGTGTTATGACTTTTTTAAGTTTAATGGTAGATGTCGATTAACAAATAAAGTACAAATTTTTACAATGAAAGTAGTTGATCTTGGTTTTTTTTTAAATCTAATATACTTGGTGATTTAATTTAATACACAGCGGTGAAATTATTGAGCTTAATAGTCCCTTAACATAACCATCTTTGGTCCAAACGTTTACTTCTTCGGAGCGAGTTGATGTTGTTTCCTCCATTGTGTTCAAGTTCACATAATTTTTTTTCCTAGTTTATATCCTCTTAATGAAATATAAAATTTACCAAAAAACAACAAAGACAAACAATAAAACAGAAGCATTGACACAGATTCCTCAAATGCTGTTTAGTTAACTAATGAGAGAACTACATCTCATTGAATAACTAAGGCCCCATTTCCAAAGTGCTCAAATTCAACCAATCCAGAGGTCCATCCGGTAGTCCATCCTAGTTGGCTGCACATCTTTAGAAAGTAAAAAATCACTAAATTCTAGATATGCAGAATGTCTAGATGATGTAGAAGTTGATTAAGAAGTAAGAAAGACGGGAATGGAAACTCCAAAGTTCAATTAAAAAAAAAAAACCCAGCCAGTTTTGGGCATTATGCAATTTCAAGACAACTCAAGATGCATACAACTATAAATTACAAACGAATATCAATTCCATTTGTTTACTTTAACTATTTAAATTAACTCTGATTATTAGCACCCCTTTTATAAAGAATATGACATATAACACAACATTTGTGTTGCAGGCTATATAACAATATTATTTAGGTTGCTTAAGCAATACCTAATTGTTGTAGGTCGTGTTATGTGGAAATATTATGTGGCGTTGTATGTGACAACTTACAAACAAAATAATGACGTTTAATATAGTACTGTAAATGACAAGAGGTTGTTGACCCAGTTCGTCAAAATTGACTACTTCTGGGGGCATTCCAAGCCAGGGATATTAGCTTAAGAATTGAAAGTGTGCCGAACACAACATACTTTGTGACTGGCTTCATTTACACGTGGAATTATAAGTTGGAATATATGTGATTACTGGGGAATTTTTGTCAACCCTCTTTATGATTTTTCAGGGTCTATTTATAGCATTTTGACAAGCATGTCTTTCATTACGGGTAAAGACTGTTTGTCGATTTAAATATCATGCAAGAATTTATGTAGTACTGTCATGTTTTCTACCTCACCTCTCTGGTCGACATCTGTACTTGTTTATGAAGTTTTATACTTGTCGTCCAGATGGTATGGGCTGAATAGATGACTTGGCTTTTGTGTTCGCACTAATTCATTTGCTCCAGAACATTCACCTTGATCACTTAAAAGACGCGGCCGTGGGCCAAGCGTATTAATTGAAGTTGTTTGTTCGCCTTTAAGGGGCGAACAAAATATCCTTCATTTGCTCGACTTCTGCCCGTCCACTTCCTTTACTCGCCTCTTAACCATTGCCAAACACCAAGCGAGCATAATTCCTTTATAACGTGACTTAATCCCTGACGAGCACACAGGAATAATTATAACGCCTGCCCGACTGGTGAACACCTGTATGGCGAACAGGGATATTAATAATAATTTATTACTACACGTGTCCATTTTGTATTCATCATGGGGCCCGGCTGTTAGATGTCTTGAGCGGGAAATACTAAGAGTCGTCTCGATTTCTGTGGGGTGTGTCTCGAGACTGGTCTTTTCTGTTGGACTCGAAGGGACTCAAGTACAATAGTCCCGAAGCTTACACAATCAGGCACTCTTTTCGGTTTTCAAAATTTTTGAAAATCCAAAAAGATCCAGAACCTATATAAAGGTCTTTTTGCCGCCTCATTCCTTCTTCTTCCTTTCGATTTCACTCTTCACTTTCTCTCTCCCTGGTTTTTCCGACGAGGGTTTACTTTTCCCGGCGAAAGATTCTTTCCAGGTAATTACTTTTTATTCACTTTGATTCCAATTATGTCTTCTTGCTCGATTTCTACCGATTCGCTGTTCGATTCTGAAGAATCGAACCATCACGGGTCATCTTCTTCGTCTCACCATCCGATTATCCGTGGCGGTGCCAATGCGTTTAAAGCGGACGCCTCGGGATCAAGATCCCGTTGGCAAATTCGACATCCGTTTGTTATTCTTTCATCGGACTCCGATGATGCCATCAACGAATTAAACCGAGATTTGGCCCGATCCGATTTTTTAGATGATTCGGATGAGGAAATTTCTCAACCACGACGGGTTCTAAGGTTATAGGTAATCGTGATGTCTGTGAACTCAACACAGAAAGAGTTAGCGAATGCATCAGGGAAAGCGAGCAAGTCGCTAAGACTGTTCACGAGCCGAGCAGGGGAATTGGTGGCGAACAGAATGTTATGCTCGAAAATGAACAATACATCGAGCTTGATGCGAAATCGAATCAAGAAATTCCCGTTGGTCGACCCCATAGCCCAACATATGCCAAATACAATGCTCGCTACGATCTTGAATGGCCCGAACAACCTCATAGGGTAGGAGTTGAAAATGAATATCCGGCGAGCAAAATTGCAAGTGTAATCGATATAGATATGCTCGGTCAGTTGTATCGGAATTATGAAACTCCAAAAGACGTGTTTTTCTGGGCGTCCGAACCTGATGAGCGAGCAGATTAACCTCCTGAAGGTTGTGTGGCTGTGAATTTAGATACCATGGAAGCTGGCCTCCGATTCCCACTCCACCCGACAATTACTCGCTTGCTGGTGGAATGGAATATTACTATTACGCAGTTGATGCCAAACGGATGGCATATGATCATGAGCTTTTTGACTCTGTTCGGCAAGACGAAACCTGTATACTACCCCACTGCTGCAGAACTCACCTGGTTGGTTCATTTGTCTCGACCCAAAGGCGAGCACGGGTGGTTGTTTATGCAAGCGAACACAAAGTGCAAAGTTATTGAGGACGTGCCCAACAAAATTAAGGATTGGAAAGAGAAGTTTTGGTTTGTCGGGGGTGATTGGAAAAGTCCTGCCTCAGGATGTGAACCAAGTGCTCGTTTAGATATTCCCACTGACTTTGGAGTTTGTCGAAGTAAGTAATTTGTTGCTTTACTTTCTTCAGTGGACTGATATTAACTTGTTTCTTCTATCTCAGGGCTTCAAGCGGCAACAGACAAGGAAACAAAAGACGGATATTTTAGCAGCATCTGGCAAATCGACCTCGAGCCATATTCAGAACGCTCAGTGAAAACTTTGAACACTGCTGACCAAAGGAAGAAAGGAGTATTGTACGTGCCCCCTCATCACTTGGTAGCCCTCAATCCAACTGGTACAGATAAACTTCTATATCTCTTCATATATTATGCCTTTTGTACCCTGTTCCTTAATAAATTCTTCTGTTCACAGCTCTTCCCGCCGTTACTATCGCTGCAAGTACAGCCGCGCATACCGAGATGGCCTGAAAAAGAAAACCTAGTGAAATGGCTAGGATTCAAGCTGAACGGGAGGCACACAAAGCCTCCCGCAGTGAGCCGAGCAAACAGAAAAGGGCAACTCGGTCGGCTGACCAAGGACCGAGCCCACAAGCCCCTTCGCCAAAGCGGTCCAGGAGACATACGGGAGAGCCATCTATTCTGTTCCAGGCGAGCACGCCTACTGCTATCACCCAAGTTCCATCTCTGGAGACGAGTATAGTCATACCTCCATCGATTCCTCGTGTCGAGCAAGCTGATATGGCTGGGACGAGCATAACTGCACCCCCACCAATGGAAACTGATTCGGGAGACCCTTCTAGTTCTCGAGTTCGGGATCCTGATGAAAAATCTTATTTGGGATGGGATCCCGTTCGGGCGAACAGGTACTTCTGTTCGACGTTACTTTCTCTTATTCTATGCTCATCTTGGTCATTTTGCTCATCTAATACTTAGATGTATGACAAGTTTGTAGCTCAAAGGACCCACTTACTGCTAGATTTGAAGGACTACTTTTGTTCTCCCACCGTGAGCAATATTCCTGAACTGCCCGAGCATGTGCAGAAAGCTTGCGAGACCCCAATCCGGTCCTAGACGACCGATCTTGAAGAAGCAATTAACGGCCCGTCAGTGTTTGAGGGAATGCACTTGGGTCTTATTCACCACGGCCGATCACTAGTGCTTCTGTAGAATGCTTTTTCGGCCACAACTAGCCTTAACTCCCAATACATGCTGCTTACTGCCAGTTTTAGAGAGAAGATGGAAGAATTGAACAAGGCTAGCGAAGAAGTGAATTCGGCCCAAGAAGAGATACGTCGAAGGCAGGAAGAAGCACGACTGGCCCGAGAAGAATTACTCCAAGCTCAGGAGGAACTGCATCGAGACCGAGAAGAATTACGGAAATTTAAAGACGGCAACGAGATCCTGGAAGGCGAGAAAGTTCTGCTCGCTCAGCAACTCCTTACCGCAGAAGAAAGCAACACTCGCCTAGGCCTTGAAAACTCGAAGATGCATACATAAGAGTATGTTGATTCGATATCCAACTACTCCTATATTTGTGCCTTTGCAGACGCTCTTCGTGCATCAAGGCAAACGCTTTCATTCGACCAGATCGCCCCCCTAAAGATGGCCTTTGAGAAGTATATGACCGACAACCCGCCTGATCGCAACTTGCCGTTAAGTGACCTGCAAGACCTCTGTGATTTCTCTAAGCTTCCATCAGGGGTTGAAATTGAAGACCCTGTGTCTGATGAAGAAGACGAACAAAATGATGTAATTGTTGGAGACCCTACCGACCAACATCATCATGGCGAGCAGGAAAGTGGTCGGGCACGCAGCGAGCAGGGTGGTGAGGTACATAGCGAGCAGGGAGGTCAGGTACACAGTGAGCAGAGTGGTCAAGTTCGCAGCGAGCAGAGTGTATTGATCGATGAGCCGAACGTCCAGGATGACGTCGAACGAAATGCTCCTGATGGAGACTAGCAGGTGAGGCAAAGAATGCTCGACCAATCTCTTCTGCCAACTCCAAATAATGAATTTTTCCCTTAGCTTTTCTTTTGTGTAATTTTTACATCTGTTTCTGAACAATTTATTTATTGGCTGTGGATGGCCTGTTACGGATAATGTCTGTTTGTGTCGAATAGTTTGCCTTTTTTCTTCTGATAAATCGAACATGATATTTGCCTATGTTTCATCCTGACTTCTTTGATTTTTTGATTGTCTTATTGAGGTACAATCAGATTGGTTAACTTATGTGCAACCCCCTTTTTCTTTCGTGATTATCTTATGTTTGCTGCAATCACTATTCTTACTGGGTTGTCTTATTTAGTTGCAACCCCGTACCCATCGCTCGCTTTGTTGCGGGCATTTGTAAGTACGAATTATTTCGTCAGGTGAACATAAAACTCTGCTTGTTCATATTTGTTCTGGTCGTCCAGCTTAGGTGCGACCATTGTAGGTTTGACTGAAGAAACTTAACAAACAAACACTTCACAAAATATTGCTATTCTATTACAGCTTTTTACATTTGGAGATACTTGCTACAATCACACTTGTTTACAATTTACAACTTGACTAGCGTTCAAGATATTTGTCATATGTTTTGTCTGGTCTCAATCTTTATCTGAATTAGGGCGAGTATGAGCTGCCAACATCTCGTCCGAGATCGTTGTGTAGAGACGCTCGAAAGAAGTCCATCTTTTCATCTCACCCTTTATTCTTTAATCGTTGTGCTCAGGACCAGCAGCAGCAGCAGTGTTCGCCTTCATGGGCAAGCTGTGATTATGCGGCCAGCTGTTGTCCTGAGCATATGGCGAGCAATCTTGCTCGCCTAAACCTGGTGCGAGCACAGACATTTGTTCTTGAAATTTCCTAGAACCTGCTCGCACCAATCTCCCCCCTTTTCCGTGCATCCGACTATTTGTCCGGGCCAATCGCGGATGTCTGAGCATCAGCATGCACACGCTACCTTGTGAAAGTGCGTCGGCACACAACCTCCAAGGAGGAGATTTTTTTGGATGCGAGGGGACCTTGTGATTTACTACAGCGCAAGTAGTGGGGAACGTGAAGTGGCAACCACAACTTTGTCGAGCAACTTGGGCCCGTAGCTAGCACCAACATGTGCTCGGAGTGAACATACCCAGTCTAGAAGAAAATACTTCCCCCGATTCGGATTGGCTTTTCCAAATCGAAGCCAAAGTATTTTGCTTCGCGACTGAGATACGGAATTTAGAGCTCGTACAAGAGCAAGCGCCGAGACACATGATTGAGCCAGCAAAATAATTGCTCAACTCGATGTCACAAATTACATCTGGAGGCATTCCAAACCAACCAAATTCCGATAAACAAGTTTTTCTCTAGTGTTTTGTAGTAATTTTTTCCCTTTTCTGTCTTTTTCCTTATCTTTCTTTGGCTATCGGCATGCCTATTTATACTACTACACTAAACAGGTGCTGGCATGGCTAGTTGGTGTTGGCCCTCTCAATTAAAAACCTTAAATTGACATCTGCCCCTGCCTTTGCCAATTCTGATTAAAAGAATGACACGTACCTCGCTGGGTTGCCATTTGCTTTTACCCTGTGTTGACACGTAGTTTCAAGCCTCGATAATGTTAAAACAATCCCTTTGGTAGGATTCAAAACTTCGTGTTCGGCACTTTATGCTCGATCTTTCTGGTCGACATGCTCATCCTAAACGAGCGTTCGTGAATGGTCGCTCCGTTTGTCTTTGCTCGCAAGCGAACACAAGCTTGTGTCCTAGCTTCTGACTGTCGATCATGCTCGCCCTTACTGATTATATTTTTTCAAATTTGATGCATTCCATGAATAAGACAACGGAACTCCATTTAAATCTTCCAAATCATACGCCCCATTTGATAAACGCTCCGACACTCGAAACGGTCCTTCCCAGGCTCGGCCGAACACACCACCTGACACCCCCATTGCTTGTCTTAAAATGAGCTCACCAATATTAAACCTGTGAGTTCGAACCCTGGAGTTGTAAAATTTCTCAGATCTTTGCTTATACATCGCATTCTTGAAATCGGCCTCCAATCGTTTTTTCTCCAGTAGATCCGCACTTAAAGAAAGTGCCTGGTCATTGGTGTGTTCGCCAAAACACATAGTCCAGTGGCTCGAAATCTCCACCTCTGCTGGTATAACAGCCTCCACACCAAACGCCAGAGCAAAAGTGGTTTCTGCAGTCGATGTTCTAAAAGTAGTACAATATGCCCATAAAATTTTTGGTAACTCTTCAGCCCATCCTCCCCCCTTGGAATTATCAAGTTTAGCCTTGAGGGTATGTTTGATGATTTTATTAACGGCTTTGACTTGTCGGTTTGACTGAGGATAATACAGAGTAGAATAATATTTTTTTGTTCCCCAACGAGCACAATTCTGTCGGAATTCACTCCCGTCAAACTGTTTGTCGTTATCCGTCACTAATGATTGAGGAAGCCTAAATCGACAAATGATATTTCTCCAAACAAAATTTCACATTCTTTGTTCGGTGGCCTTTACAACAGCTTCAGCTTCTGCCCACTTAGTATAATAATCAACGGCGACCACGACGTACTTTACCCCCGACGTGCCGGTGGGAAAGGGGCCAATCAAGTCGATTCCCCACTTGGCAAACGGCCATGGGCTATATACAGACATTAGTTCTTCAGGGGGGGAATGAATAAGTGGGGCATATACTTGACACTTATGGCACGAGCGAGCATAAGTGAGTGAATCTTTCTTGAGTGTAGGCCAATAATACCCTTGTCTGATTGTTTTGTATGCCAAAACCTGTCCACCTGTATGGTTTCCGCATACCCCCGCATGAATCTGCTCTAGGATTACGTGACCTTCTTCGGGAGTAAGACATTTCAATAATGGAAGAGAAAAACTTCTTTTATACAACTGCCAGTCCAGAATAGTATACCGAGCAACTTGTAATCTGAGGCGAACAGCTTGCGCCTTACTTTCAGGAAGGATACCATTTCGAAGGTAGTTTAAAATCGGAGTCATCCAAGTTTCTTGTGCAATTGTTGTATGGGCGACCACAACTATTGGAACTGATGGCGAACAGGTTGTGATGACCACAATGTCCGTTGTATTAGTCACTCCTTCTGCTGTTGCCAACTGTGCCAAAGCGTCAGCAAATGAATTGTCTAAACGAGGTAATTGTTCGATGTAAACTTGTTCGAAATGCTCAAGCAATTCCTTTGCTAATTGCTGGTACTGCATCATCTGCTCGCCCCGGGCTTCATACTCGCCTAGTACTTGATATACAATTATCTGGGAATCGCTGTAAATCATCAACTTTTGGATTCCCATTGTCATAGCCATATGTAGCCCAGTGATCAAAGCTTCGTATTCTGCTTCATTATTGGTAGCTGGGAAATCAAAACGGATGGCTATCGTAAAGGTTTGTCAGGTTGGGCTGATGAGAACCACGCCTGCTCCGGCTCTCGAGCTCGTTGATGAACCATCTATGTATATGTGCCATGGTTGATCAACGCCTTTTTCAGGCAATTGCGGATATGTTAATTCAACCATGAAATCAGCCATAGCTTGACCCTTAATTGTTGTACGCGGGGCGAATGTAATGCCAAATTGGCCTAACTCCACCGCCCACTTGAGCAACCTGCCCGACGTGTCTGGTAAGTGGAGAACTTGACGTAGTGGAAAAGTGGTTAGCACCTCAACTGAATGGCCGAAAAAATATGGTCGCAATTTGCGGACACTCATAATGAAAGCATACGCAAGTTTCTCCAACGGGGGGTACCAGAGCTCGGCCTCCTTGAGTACTTGACTTACATAATAGATAGGAAAATGAGTAGCATCCTCTGCTCGAACGAGCACAACGCTGATCGCGTGCTCTGAGGTAGCAAGGTACAAGTAAAGTTGCTCGCCTGGAACGAAGCTTGGACAACGTTTGAGTATTCGCCAGATAGTGTTTTAGTGACTCAAATGCACTTTGGCTATGTTCTGTCCATAGAAATCTCCCTTTCTTTAATGCGTCAAAGAAAGGCTTACATTTATCTCCGGTTTGAGAGATGAACCGATTCACGGAAGCTAGACGTCCAGTTAACTTTTGAACCTCTTTCACATTTCTGGGTGCTTGCATGTCGAGCATAGCTTGAATCTTCGATGGGTTCAGCTCGATCCCCCGTTGGCTGACCATATGTCCGAGAAATTTTCCCGAATGAACCCCGAAACTGCATTTCTTCGAATTTAACTTCATGTTATACGCTCGGAGGATATCAAATGCCTGTGCTAGGTGTGTGAGGTGGTCTTCTTTGTGCTCGCTTTTGACCACAATGTCATCGATGTACACCTCAATCGTCAGCCCTATGTGTTCGTCGAACATCTTGTTCACCAGCCTTTGATACGTTGCCCCGGCATTCTTTAACCCAAAAGGCATATGTTTCCAACAATACATGTTTTTCCGTTGCAGAATGAAGTGCTTTCTTGATCTTTGGGATGCATATGGTACCCGGAAAAGGCATCCATGAACGTCATAAGCTCATGTCCCGTAGTGTTGTCAACCAAATAATCGATGTGTGGTACGGGAAAATTATCTTCGGGGCACACCTTGTTTAAATCGGTAAAGTCTATGCATAACCTCCAGGTTCCGTTTGGTTTTCGGACGAGCACAGGGTTTGCTAGCTATTCCGGGTACTTGACTTCCCGGATAAGCTTGTTGTCGAGCAGCTTTTTAACCTCGGCATCCAAAGCTGCGTACTTCTCCAGACCGAATTTTCTTCATTTCTGAATTATTGGGACTTGTGTTGGGTTGATATTGAGGTGGTGGCATGCATGCTTAGGATCGATGTCAACCATGTCCTCATGCGACCACACGAACACATCCAAATTTGTTCGGAGATACGAGATCATTTCGGTTCGGAGTGGTTCTGGGAGTTCTGAACTGATGAAAATTTCTAAGTCTGGTCTGACCGGGTCGGCCATGACGGACTCCAGCTGCTCGACAGGTGTTGCTCGTCTTTTCTTCTATTTCCACCTGGGATCTATGTTCTCCATAGGGTCGAAACCTATGCGAGGTTCTAAATCTGGCAATTCACGAGCGAACTGTCCGTCGGATAGATCTATATTCATTGGATTCGGAGCTTGTATAGTCGTCCCGAGTTTTGTGCTCGTTTGGGAAAGTATGCTCGACTAGGGAGGTATGCTCGTCCGAGGCGATATGTTCGCCTGGTGACTTGACCCTCCGATTTCCCATTTTTGTTCCATCATGCCGCGATATTTTGTTTTTCTGTCCCTCATGATAACAAACAATCTCGTACTTTTTTCTGGTCGCTCTTCACGCTGCCCGTCCCTTCTAGTGTTGGAAATTTAACACAATAATAATAAGTCGAACATGCAACTTTGAATTCCTGAATAAATGGGCAACCTAGAAACCCGTTATAAGTAGACGGAGCATCGACGATTACAAAATCTAGCATTCTAGTTCGTCGAATCTCCGGATTACTAGCGACTCTAACTCAACTCCTAACCTGATCATACCATATGGCCGGGTTACAGATTCCCCGAAACCCATTATGGTATGATCACAAGGTTCAATATATCCACTTAGATTGCCGACTTGCTTCTCCATTTGGTGTAGAGTGTTGACGAACAAAATGTTCGCATATGCCCCGGTGTCTACCAGGAGTCGATGCACCTTCAACCCCAGAAGTCGAGCACTAATGGTTAGAGAATCATTGTGGGTGGTTGATGATACCATCGAGATCGTCATCTGAAAACATAATTTGGTGAGATGGTGGTATACTAGCTAATGTGCTCGCCACATTCTCCTGATGTATGCTTTGCATGGCACACATTTCCATCTTTTTCCGTCTGTTCGACAACGACCTGATAGCATCCACCTACTGGCCCATAATCCGGGCGAATCATATTGATTTCTTGTCTCTCCTGACCTCTGTTTGTTGTAGGGGCTCCTTTCTTAGGCAAATCCAACTTTTTGCTAAATTCCTCGTGATCGCTGTCAGACATTTCTTCCGCCTTACATTTTCCCCTTTGGTTGCCCGATTTTCCATCTCGGGCATCTTTGTTCGCCGATTTTTTGAGGAATTAGGTAAGGCGGTTCTCTTCGTATAGCTTCCAAAGTTGACGAATTAAATCACGACATTCATCAGTATTATGTCAGATATATTCGTGATATGAACAAAACTTGGAAGCGTTAAGACGATTTTTATCCCTTATGATTCTCCGGGGTTTCTCTAACATATCCCGATCCTTAATCTGACGGTCATTATGCAATTTCAAGACAACTCAAGATGCATACAACTATAAATTACAAACGAATATCAATTCCATTTGTTTACTTTAACTATTTAAATTAACCCTGATTATTAGCACCCCTTTTATAAAGAATATGACATATAACACAACATTTGTGTTGCAGGCTATATAACAATATTATTTAGGTTGCTTAAGCAATACCTAATTGTTGTAAGTCGTGTTATGTGGAAATATTATGTGGCGTTGTATGTGACAACTTACAAACAAAATAATGACGTGTAATATAGTACTGTAAATGACAAGAGGTTGTTGACCCAGTTCGTCAAAATTGACTACCTCTGGGGGCATTCCAAGCCAGGGATATTAACTCAAGAATTGAAAGTGTGTCGAACACAACATACTTTGTGACTGGCATCATTTACACGTAGAATTATAAGTTGGAATATATGTGATTACTGGGGAATTTTTGTCAACCCTCTTTATGATTTTTCAGGGTCTATTTATAGCATTTTGACAAGCATGTGCTGTTCTGGGTAGCACGAGCTGTCAATTTTGTATCATGCAAGAATTTATGTAGTACTGCCACGTTTTCTACCTCACCTGTCTGGTCGACATCTGTACTTGTTTATGAAGTTTTATACTTGTCGTCCAGATGGTATGGGCTGAATAGACGACTTGGCTTTTGTGTTTGCACTAATTCGTTTGCTCCAGAACATTCACCTTGATCACTTAAAAGACTCAGCCGCTGGCTAAGCGTATTAATTGAAGTTGCATGTTCGCCTTTAAGGGGCGAACAAAATATCCTTCCTCTGCTCGACTTCTGCCCATCCACTTCCTTTACTCGCCTCTTAACCATTGCCAAACACCAAGCGAGCATAATTCCTTTATAACGTAACTTAATCCCTGACGAGCACACAGGAATAATTATAACGCCTGCCCGACGGGCGAACACCTGTATGGCGAATAGGGATATTAATAATAATTTATTACTACACGTGTCCGTCTGGTGTGTAAAAGATAATTCGGGGTCGAATACCGATCACAACACTAATCTTTATATTTTCATTAATTCTGACATAGAAAATACACTTTATGGTCTATGATCATTACA
The DNA here is from genome assembly GCA_037126765.1 of Stenogyne calaminthoides. Taxonomy (NCBI): domain Eukaryota; kingdom Viridiplantae; phylum Streptophyta; class Magnoliopsida; order Lamiales; family Lamiaceae; genus Stenogyne; species Stenogyne calaminthoides. Next base: position 4,589,597 of record JBBCBC010000010.1, read on the forward strand.
AGGTTAGCATACAAACTGAAGTAGCCCAGTAGTTCAATGATTCAACACTTCGGTACAATAATAACAACACTCTTCATATTGCCAAAGTTCTAAATTAAGTTTTACCAGGACATTACATAAAGAACCATACATCCATCAGCATCCAGCAAGAGCAGGTCCAACAAACACAATTTTGCCAACCAGAGAAATCAAACTTTAATTGATGCAGCTAAGAGAAATTGTTCAAAACTAATAACAAAATTTCCTGGACATATGGAAAACAGAGCAACACACGGTGCATTTCAGCTGAAAGAGATCAACACTCAAACATAAAGAAATTAACAAATCTCAGAATCCCACAAGTTAAAGATCACAATAGTGCAAAAAAGATCAAAACTTGGATCAAGAATCTCTAACCATACCAGGAATAATCTGGAAAAGGGATTGAGGAGGAGCACAACCACAAATGCAGAGAGGACAAAGACGATGAAATTCCTTTCAATTTCAATCCTTGAATTTAAAATTGTCGGCGCAGAAATACAGAGCGCGGAAACGACATCAAAAATGACCAAACAAATGTGTGAAATAGTTTATAATTAACACAATTTAATATTTATTTATTTTAATGATGCTTTAAATATGAACCACTATATAACCCCAACAATATAAGCACAACCACTATATTTATTTATTTTAATGATGCTTTCAAGACTTTCGGTCTACGAACCACTATAATTCTTTGTGTTGTTTGTTTTTCATCTTTGCATTTTATCATTTGCATGTTTTTTTCTTGAAAAGTGACTTTTATCGATAATTAGGTTGGAATCAATCCACTGAACTTGCATCAAATTGATCACATCCTTAATCACTGTTTTATTGAAGGGAAGATTTTCAGCAAAGCTAAAACGAGTACAAACTTAGGGTCAACCATTCCGCACACTTGAGTAGCTAGAACAGATAGTTACCAAACTGAACTAACTCTCTTGAAAGTGTTGAGAAGATAATTATCGATCCAAGCTCCTCGGGATCTCCGATAAATTCGAGGATCGGTTGGGCTAATCTGAAGCTTAAAGCATTTCGGGATCATTGTCTCGAAGAGACTTTGACTCGAGGCAATCATAATCCGTGCTTCTCGAGGCAAAATTATCAAGATAATCGACCCATCCGACCTCGATGAAAGAAAAGTTTTAAAAATCATTTTGAACGTGTATTTCCCCATACACGTGTGAGACTCATTAGCACCGGAACCAACAAGTGGTATCAAAGCAGGAGTTCAAAAGATCACTTTTAATGTGATCACCTGAACTGATCTTTTTAAACAAAAACCCATTTCTTTAAAAATGCATATATCTTAATGTTTTGGCGTCATCATCAAAAGGGGGGAAATTATTGGGATATTTGAGTTTTGATGAATTATGTCAAAACATTATCAACTTGTGTTATTGAAGCTAATTTACAGATAACAAGTTGAGGGGGACGGCGAGGAACAAGTTGAGGGAACTCACGAAATCGAAGAAGATGATCGAGATCGGATTTGCTGGAGATGAGATCGATCAAGATCGGATAAAATAAGATGAGTTAGGAGTTAATCGGTGAGCTTTGCAAAATCAGAAGAGAAGAAAAGATAAGCCAGTTGATCAGAAGTGACCTGATCAGATGACCAGAAAAGATAAGTTGATCAGAAGAGGAGCAGATGAGATTGATCGAGATCGGACGTGATTGAGATCAGATGTGCTAACTCGATCTGCGATTGACTGATGGTATCGATATGTTGACTGAAGATGTCTTTGATCTGATCGGTCGAAATTGATCGGATCGAAGAAGAAATCGATAGCTTCGAGTCAAAGTGACATGAGGGTCGATTGAGTAAAAGTGACCAGAGGTCGGGATGTCTGGATCGAAGAGCTTTAACTTCGAAGCTCGAGTGTCAAGATATCTTGATCGAACAAGGTCCATTTGAAGTGAAGTCTATTTGAATCAAGAATCCTGAAGACTCAGAAGTATCCTGAGACTCAGAAGAATCGAAGACTTGGAAGAATCACGAGACTTCGGAAGAATCCCAAGAGATCTTCGGAAGAATCGAGACTCGGAAGAATCTCAAGACTTCGGAAGAATCATGAATACTCGGAAGAATCACGAAGACTCAGAGAACCACGAAGACTCGGAAGATTACGAAGAATATATACTATTAGATTCAAATTTGAAGTGGACCAATGAGATGAAGACAACCGGCTTAAAAAGTTCTGCGAGAACTTACGAATAGTATGGATTTGAATGTGATTCTCTCAAGCGGTAACATTCAAATCCACCTTTATATCTAGTCTTTCATCATTCTAAAGTGTGGAGAATGTGGAAAAAGATGCTCTGAGCCAAGAGCCATATCTTCAAGCATTCCACCATAGAACACAAGTATGTAGATATATAAATATATTCAAAGAGTGTTCTACCCTAGATCTAGCACAAATGTAATATCACAAGAGCATAGAGATTTTATCATCCTTAGCATTGAAATTTAAACAAATGTAAGAAAAAATCTCACCATAGTTGGAGACAACACCAAATCCAAACCCCATTCTCGTAAGAGATAACTAGTGGTGAAGTGAGGTGGTTGTTAGGCAATCCCGGAGAGGGTGATAAGTCCGATTGGAGTGTGAACTCGGTAAACATCTCAGAAAGCAATCCTTGGAGGGTGATAAGTCTGGCGAGCCCAAGAGGGTGATAAGTCCGGGTTGAGTGAGAGCTCATTAAATATCTCAGAAGGCAATCCGGTGGAGGGTGATAAGTCTCGTTTGAAGGAATTTCCCTAGAGCGGGGAGAGTGGATGTAGGAGCTTGAGTCTCCGAACCACTGTACTTTGTTGTGTTCCTTATTGTTTTATGTTCTTACTTGTCATATGCATTCAATTATAAGCAAAACACGATACATGGGCTTAAAACGCAAAATATTGGAATCACCATTTCTTCACCCCTGTTTTATATGCATTACATATTTTTTCCGCATTTCATAGGTTTTGCATCGGGACCAACATGACATTTTGCAGATGGTTGAGGAAATCTCATCCACATAATATTATCAAGAAATGTGAGAAAAAATGTGGAGATTTTGCAGTTTCTTTGAGGCTGAAAGGAATTCCGCAATTCGTATCGACTTCATTTTTTTGTGGGAGCATAGCTCGCCACGTCACTTTTTCCATTTTCATTTTGTCTTTCCATCTTCTTTTAACTGAAATAATCAGTATTGTTTTTTCTGTCAAAAAAAAAAAAAAAATCAGTATTGTTTTAAAATACACAGTATTATTTTGATATGTTCTTTGTTCACTATTCACCCTCGCTACAAAAGAGTGGGTCTATTGTGTAGGTGCTCCGTGTACTACATAATATATTTTAGAATTATACAACTTATTGCATTGAAATATGAAATTTATTTACATTAAATTGTGTAATTTATTTTTCATATTAATAGTTACACTGTTCAATTTAAATACGTTATATATTTCAGTGCAACAAATTACATGATTCTAAAATATACTATGAAGTGTACATGTACCTGGTGCATATAAAATTTAACACAGTTCGTTGAGTAAATAAATTAAATACAATTAAAGTGGTTAAACTAAGAGAGTCTCTCTTGTGAAATATTGCACATTATAGATATGTGCAATACATCATAGATTAAACAATTTAATCAAAAACTCTGGTGAATTGGGAAAAGCGGCATGGGCGTGGGCGTAAGGCGACGGACCTACCTTGACCGAGAGTCCTTTGGGCCCCCCGCCCCCAATTTTGAATTTCTTATATATATATATCTTATAATTAAGATACACCTGTATGAGACAGATCTCATAGTAAAATGAAGATAAATTGTGTATTAACGCTCTAATATTTTGGAAGAATGAATATTATTTGTGTTATAGATTATACCCTATATCATGTATAAAACTATCTCATACTTAATGTCATCTCCTTTAAACAAAGTATTATGTGCATCATGTTCATTTTGACACCACTATTACTAATCCTTGTAAAAATCAACACTCTATAAATAAAATATTGATTTTTAGGTGAGAAAGGGGTAACAAAATAGAGAAAGAATATGTATAATTCACATTTTCAATATACATATAAATGTATTCGACTCTGTTAATATAAAGATGTTTAGTCCAAATAATTTTCGAAAATATATAAAAATTCTAAAGTGCATTTAGCTACACTATGTTATAAATTGGGCCCCCCTCGGTAAAATTTATGGGTCCGTCACTGGTTGTGGGCTTCAGGTTGGGGCAGATTTCTGGTATGCTTATATTGTTGGGGTTATACTGGAAAGTATGTTTTTACTTTGTATAACCAAAATGAATTTCTGTCTTATTTGCTTAAATAAATTATTTATCACTGATGCTTTAAATATGATTGAATGTTACATATATTTACTGCATATTTGTTCAATAAATAAGTATGTGTTACATTGTAGTTAATTTGGTGATACCAGATCACAGAAGATCAAATTAACAGTTTCTCGTAACAAAAGTACATAATTCACAACCCAGATGGAAATGAACAATCCATCGAGAAAGGTTGAAGTGTAAGGCTCAAATTGGCTTGTCTTGACCAAGAGATTGCACTAGTGTATTATGATGCGCTGAATATGACCTACATGAGGATAAATTCTCCAGTACTGAATATAGAAGAGTTAGACCTCAGTGGTTCATTATTTTTTAATCTCCACCCCTTAAATAGGATCGTGTGGAATTAATAATTATTGCTTTGATTCATGTTGGGTAAAGAATCAGTGTGATTCAATACTTTGTGTTTTGGCAATATTATTAGTTACATGACGATTGCTAAGATTTAATACGGAGAATCGTGTGCAAGTACGTTTTGCTTGATTTGTCCCCTTGGTGATCATAAGTTTTATCATACCAAATCTTGCAAGTGGAATTTGTTCCGGTATGGATAATAATGTTGAGTTGACCTTACTCCAAGGAAAAGGATATTAATTAATATGAAGTTATTCAGTGGCTTAAATTAATTAATAGATTAAATAATCTTAAACACAGGAAATAATAACCGGGATTCATATTAACAGTAATATGGGTTAAGATGGATAGTGCAATATTAATTATGTAGTGGGATTAATTAATATTTATGGGCTTGAATAATATTGTGGCTCAATATTATAAATTCAAGGTCCATTGGAAGATCTAATCTTAATTCTCCTAAAGGCCCCTCAAGTAGCCCAAAGATAAAGTCCAATAACTGAAAAATGTGTTTAAAATAAAATAAATTATTGTTGCTTATTTTTTCATTTTTTTCGAAAATAATTAAAGGAAGAAAGAGAAAAGATTTTCTTAATTTTCTTGGAAAGATTTTATGGAATATGTATTCTTGAAATACAAGATTATCCCATAAATTCAAGAAAGTCAAAGATCCTATTTCTTCCCTATTTAATTGGAATTTTCGAAAATCATAGTGCAGAAGGGAGGAGAAGATTTTGTTGGGAGATATTTTGGGAAATAGAATATATTGGATATATTTAAGATTGTATCTTGGGAAGATACAAAGAAATTTTCTAGCCCTAATAGTCCCAAATTTTCGTCCCCCTTGTGTCTATAAATAGGGGATGATTTTTTCATCCTCAACACAACACAGAAATTAGTTTTTCGGAAAAATATCAGCGTCGATAAAATATCAAATATTTTGAAACGTCGACAATTTGTATTTTTTCGAAAAAATTTCAATTGTGTGACGCAATTCCATGTGTTGGAAAAATTAGAAATCCACAAAGGTGGTGCAACACAATTTTATTTTTCCTTTTGCTAATTGTTCGCGAGCATCCTTCTACTGGATTGTTGAACAAGGACGAGGGAATACTTGAGAATGCTCTTTGGGTTTGTTCGTGTGAACGGGATATCCATCTTCTCAACGGTTGTCACTCCAAGAGGTTAGTGTTGTAGTCATAATAATCGGCCAGCAGCCACGTGGCAAATGATAATGACGTGGCAAATGGTGATAATGTGGCGGCTAGAACCGAGCTCAGCTGAAGAGTACGAGATGCCGAGATCAGCCCTCAAAGGGCGACCTGGCGACGAGCAATGAAGATCAGGCTCGCCTTAACGAGCGATCTCCCCCGAGGACGGTCCATAGGCAAGGTCGAAGAGAGAAGAATGAAGGTTACTCGAGCGGGCGACCTCGAGGTCGCCTCCACAAGCAAAGTCGACAAGCATTAAAAGAGATAAACAAAGAGATAATCCGACGTTACTTTCATATTCTTAGACTAGATTGGCTTCACGAGCCCATGTTCAAAGGCCCATTAAGAGTCTCATTAATGTTCATTTGTATATTGTAAACTCTATATAAAGAGGAAGAAGTCCACACAAAAAGGGAGAGGAAAGATACACGAAAATCATAGTAAAATGATCCTGGCTTGGTATGCCTTTGGGACGTAGTCTTGGAATAACCGAAGTCAACAAATTCGTCAGACTTTTGTATTTTTCATTCATTATTCGTTCATAATTCATAAATTACTTGTTTGTGGCATAGACGTGAAATCTATGTTACAACAATTGTCGCCGTCTGTGGGGACAATCTAATGAATGTTCACTGTATATTCGTTAGGACCCAAAAACAAAAGATCAAAACGATAACACTCACTGTTCATCCAAAATCTATCCCAGATTTCACAAAAACTCATTGTTCACCAGTCAACATCGTTGAAAAACATTCATCAACAGTCCAACATTCATACATGATTTTGGATGACAAATCCATTATACATTCGCTGGCCATCATCGTCAACACTCTTCTACAAAAAAAAAAAAAATCAGAAAAAACCACATTCCTGACCTCACAAACAACCCGCCTGCAAACCTCGAATGGAAATTTTCTCATAGGCAGAAACAATCCCCTACAATCTCATACGTGACTTCTGAATATAGACAATATGAAGAATCATAATACAGATGAAAAAATACACCCCTTCGTGAAAATCCCCGAATCGTGCAGCATTGATGGCCGTCGCCACTGCGAACCGCCACAACACGATGCCGAAATCGAGGGCCGCCGTAGCTATATCACCCCTCATCCCGGACGCACAGCGCTCCGCCTCGCCAAGAATCGCACCACCTATGCACTCGCCGCATCTCGCCGCGGTTCTGTGCGATTTCTCAAATCGAACTATCACAGTCGACACACTATAGCAGCCAATCGACGATTCCTTCATGATCGCCACCGCTAAAAATCCCTCATCCTCTGGCCCCACATCGAGGAAGATAAACCCACTACCTCTCTGCCCAGAAATCGGCCGCCTCACGCCATCAAGATCCAAGAAGCCACTGCATTCTGCCTTCCCGAACCGCCAGCATTGGGACCTCCTGAAGATCAGTCGTAGATCGCGACACTGCCCGGAAACACTGCTAAGTCGTCGCCCCTGTCGAGCACACAGGTCGAAGCCCCGCTAGCCGCCGTGCTGCATCTGTCTCTCCTTTCTAGCACGACACCAAGCCGCCGTCTGGTCGTCGCATCACTCCGTCACAGCACATTTAACTCCGCCGCATGAATTAGGGTTTTTTAGTTCTCGGCGCTTTGCGATTCAGATGGGAAGGAGGAGGCGTGAATTGGGGGCGCGGATTACGTGGGTCAACAGATTGGAGGAGGAAGCGCGTTATTTCGGCATGGCACGCGATTTACACCCTGCTTACGGATTTAGGGGAGATGGGGGCGGCAGAATTTTCTCTGAAGGAGAAGGAAAGCGAATTTGTTTGGGAAAGGGATGGGCCGATCCCTCGTTCAAAGAAAACAAATTATTGGGCCAGGTTGTTTAATCAATTTTGTCTAATTGAATCTTTGGGCCCAATCTGATAAATGCATGAGCCCAAGTGTGGGTTGATTAAATAAAGTGTTGGGCCAGTTGTTGTTTGCTGGCAGTATTCTCGGCCCAGCCACGTTAATAATAAATATTTGGGCCATAAGTATTATTCATTAATGACATTTTCGGCACAAATACAAAAACAACAAAATTATTTTATATAATAATTTGATGTTTAGCACTATTCCCTGGCATTCGTGCTATGTAAATAATTTGATATCTAACGGGTTTTTTTTTTTGCGAAAAAAATACATGACTCTCTGAAAATGAAATCAAGACGCAAGAACGCCGTTCTAAAAAACTTAAAAAGAATATACGGACATTTTTTTTTAAATTTCACTCAAACAGCGTTTATTTCATTTCCTTCCTTTTAATATATATTACAGGGTTCATACTCTCGTATATATTAAAAGGTGGGGGCATATGTGCTCATATCTCGAGCTATTCGAGGTAATTTCAGAACACTAGTTGACGTTAGGAACTCAATCTAGCATGTCTAAATTTGGAGGGTTATTTAAAACAAACTCCAAATCCTTACTTTTCACTAATAGCATAAACCCTAGAAAAGGGACTATCACAAAATCCATCTACGAGCACTCGAAAGTCTCGTACAGATGAAACAAACTTATAATCCGACTTCAAACTTACATCGCGTCAAACGATTAAGGTAAATATTCAAATTCATAAAGTCGAGGTCTCAAACCAAAAGACCCAACAAAAATCACGAAGTCGTGGTCTTAAACAAACAAGACCCGACGACCTCAAATTAACAAGGTCACACTTCCAAAAAATGACCTTGTCGACCTCGGCAGGCGCAATGGTCAAACCAGAAGGCAATCAAGTCGCAATTTATGTAAGACGACAAATAAGCCCTTCAAATCACAAGTCAAAGAGAGTTGTAACATCAATAAAACGACCTCGAAAGACGATCTTTTCATATCAAATGAATATCTCAATTTAAGTTGTCACCGAGTTAAAACACTTGTTTAAAGTCACATTTCGGAATATCCTCCAGCTCACATTGTAGCCATGACTTTCGAATCCGAAGGTCGATGAGGTCGCAGCCTAAACGGCTCGATTTTTGTCACGACTTCATAAGACGATAAGAACATAGCTCAATTTAGAGTCGCAGAAGTTATTCAAGTCACTGGCAAACAGTCTGAAACGACTATAAACATATACAGTCCGAAACGACTATAAACCTATACAGTCCGGAACGACTGTAAACCTATACAGTCTGAAACGACTATAAACATATACAGTCTTAAATGACTATAAACCTATGTGCCAATCTTCTTTCACATCTTGAAACAACAAATCGCTCTGATACAGACGGTCTATACAAACGAGAATCAAATCTCCATCCGGGGGGAAAAACCCTAAGGATCCCAAACCTTTACATACCCACGAAAGGTGTTTTTAACAGACATCAAAGCCCAATCCTAGGGGCAAAACCTCAAAAACCTCAAAGGTTATTTCTATACCACAAAAATCGAAAAAGGTCGTGTTAATAATTTCAAAATTCAAGTCTCCTTTCCAAACACTGATAAAAGTCAATTTTACCAAAAAATATCAAAAATATTTTCTGATATACTAATAATTTCTTTGCGAAATTTCCAAAAGGTTTAAACTTAAATCTCTCTCACAAAGAATTTTCTCAAATGGTCGAACAACCCATGGCACTTCCGCCTTCTTGGTGATGACTTTGTCCGCCATTATTGGCATCGACCCGCCCGCCTTTTCGATGTCGGCTTTCCGCTATCTCGGCGAGGTGTATTCCGCCGATTTAGCGAAGTATTCTCCGCCTTCTCGGCGATGAGATCGTCGTTTCATCGGCATGGACCTACCACCTCTTCGAGGGTCGGCTTTGGTCCGCTTTTTGTTTCAAGATCGACTTATGCGCTTTAACGGCAACAACTATGTCCGCCATTATTGGCGTCGACCCGCCCGCCTTTTCGGCGTCGGCTTTCCTCTACCTCGGCGAGGTGTATTCCGCCGATTTAGCGAAGTATTCTCCGCCTTCTCGGCGATGAGATCGTCCACCTTCATCGGCATGGACTCGCCACCTACTCTTCGTTCCGCTTGGTTCCTTTTGTTTGTGACCGATCTGTATTCGGGCTTTTAATGGCAACAACCACGCCCCATTATTAGCGTCGACACTTTTCGGGTTGGCTTTCCGCTACCTCGGCGAGGTGTATTCCACAGATTTAGCAAAGTATTCTCCATACCGGCGATGTAGATCGTCGCTTTTCTAAGATGGACGCCACCTCTTCAAGTCGGCTTGGTCCGCTTTTTTGTTTGCACGACGACATGCTTTTAACCGCAACAACCACGTTTCGCCATTATAAAGGTCGACCGCCCTCCTTTTCGCATCGACTTTTCCGCTACCTCGGCTGGCGGTGTATTCCGCCACTTAGTATTCTAAGTCTTCTCGGCGATGAGATCGTTTCGCCTGTCGGCATGGACTGCCAGCTCTTCGAGGTCGGCTTGGTCGCTTTTTGTTTGCTACACGACTTGTCTGCTTTTTAATGGCAACAACTACGTCGCCATTATTAGCGTCGACCACTGGTCTTTTTAAATGGTCGGCTTTCCTACGCTTCGGACGGTGTATTCCACCGATTTAGCGAAGTATTCTCTGCCTTCTCGGCGATGAGATCGCGTCGTTTTCATCGGCGATGGACACGCGTACCTCGCCGAGGTCGACGCTGATCCTCCTTTGCTCTGGGTGCATGCGCCTTCTTGGCGATGACTTTGTCGCCATTATTAGCGTCGACCCCGCTTTTCGGCGTTGGTTTTCCGCTATCTCGAAAGTGTATTCCGCCGATGAAGCGAAGTATTCTCCACCTTCTCGCGATGAGATCATCCACCTTCATCGGCGTGGACACCTTACCTCTTCGGTCGGCGAATCCGCCTTTTTGTTTGCCCCGACTTGTACGCCGTAATGGTAAATAAACTCGTCCGCCATTATTCATGTCGTCATTGCCCGCCTTTTCGCGTCGGCTTTTTCGCTACCTCGGCGAGGTGTATTCGCCCGATTTAGCGAAATATTCTCCGCCTTCACGAGAATGCCCGTCATTATTCAAGATGGACACGCCACCTCTCGAGGTTGGGCTTGGTCATACTTTGTTTGCCACGACTTGTCTGCTTTTTAATGGCTTCGTCGCGCCCGTTATTGGCGTCGACCTTCGCCTTTTCGGGCGCTTGCCCGCTACCTCGGCGAGGTGTATTTTCGCCAATTTAGCGAAGTATTTCTGGCGATGATGATCGTTTAGCCTTCATCGGCATGGACTCGCCACCTCTTCGAGGTCGGGTTTGTCCGCTTTTTGTCGGCGCCGATTTGTTCGGGCTTTAATGGTAACAACTACGTCGCCATTATTGGCCGACCCTGCAGACTCGGCATTCTACCTCGGCGAGGTGTATTCGCCTATTTAGCTATATTCTCCGCCTTCTCGGCGATGAGATCGTCGCCTTCTAATCGTGGACTGCCAATTCTTCGAGGTCGGCTTGGTCCGCTCCCCGGCGCTAACTTGTATCTGCCTTAATGGCGACACTTTGTCGCCATTATTGGCGTCGACCGCCCTTTTAGCGTCGGTTTTCCTCTACCTCGGCGAGGTGTATTCCATGATTTAGCGAAGTATTCTCCGCATACCGGCGATGAGATCAAATCGTAGCCATCGGCATGGACTGCTTCTTTCTTCTTTAATACGAATCATATGTCGTATTAACTTATACTTATTCTTGGCGATAACACTTTGTCGCCATTATTGGCGTCGACCCTACCAACACCGGCGTCGGCTTCTATCTACCTCGAGGTGTATTCCGCCCGATTTAGCGAAAATATTCTCTGCGCTTCTCGGCATTGAGATCGTCGTATTCGCCGGCATGGACACCCTTCCTCTTAGTCGGCAGGTCGCCTTTGTCAGTTGACTTATGCGCCTTAATGGCAACAATTCGTCGCCATTATTAGCGTCGACCCTATTCGCCTCTTAGCGTCGACTTTTCATATGTATTGGCGATGATTTTCTCCGCCTTCGGCATTGGCGTCGACCATCGGCGTGGACCGCCTTTTCAAGGTCGTCGGCTTTTCACTTCTCGGCGAGAGGTGTATTCGTAATAAGCGTGACTATTCTCGCCATTATTGGCGTCGACCGTCGCCTCTTGCCGGCATGGACGCTTCTTGAGGTCGATTTTATCGCCTTCAGCGTCGGCTTATGCGCGTATGCTTAACAACTCCTCGTCGAGGTGTATTCGCCCATTCCGACTTTACGCAGCCTAACAGCAATGACTTCGTCCTTCGCGGCGTCGTTTTGCCCGCCTTTTCGGCGTCGGCTTTTTCCCTCTACCTCTGCGAGGTGTATTCAACGCCGATTTAGTGACTTATTCTCGCCTTCTCGGCGATGAGATAAATCCACCTTCGCCGGCATGGACCACGCCCCTCGCCAGTTGGCTTGGTACTGTCGCCGATTGGCTTCAAATCTCGCATTCTTAATAGCAACAACTTCATCTGCCCTTAGCTAGCGTCCGGTTTTCATATGGCGATGACTTTATCCGCCTTCATTGGCGTCGACCAGCCCGTCTCCTCTGCGTCGGCTTTCCGCCTTCTTGGCGATGACTTTTTCTGCCTTCATTGGCATCGACCGACCCGCCTCCTCGGCTTCGAACTTCCGCCTTCTTGGCGATGACTTTGTACGCCTTCATTGGCGTCGACCGGCCCGCCTCCTCGGCGTCGGATTTCCACCTTCTTGGAGATGACTTTGTCCACCTTCATTGGCGTCGACCGGCCCGCCTTCTCGGCGTCGGCTTTCCGCTTTCTTGGCGATGACTTTATCCGTCTTCATCGGCATCGGCTTTCCGCCTTCTTGGCAATTTCTTTGTCCGCCTTCATTGGCGTCGACCGGCCCGCCTCTTCGGCGTCGGCTCTCTGCCTATTCGGTGAGATTCACTGGTTTTATCCGTCACAAGCCAATAGAAGTCGCAACTTTGTATTAGTTTGGCCAAGTCAAATAAAATGTTACCTTTCTTTTCATAATTCTTGGGTGTTAAACCGAAGGAGGTCGTATGAATAAACATCGAACCCCCGAGGTACAACTTTCGAAATACTGGCGGCGAGATCGCCACCCTAGCAGGTGCGGTCCTCCCCCGACTTTGTAAGACGACTAAGCAAAAGTTCGTAAATAAGCCGCATCCAAATAAGACGGAAGAACGTATGCAATTTTAAAGTCGCATAAGGAAATCAAGTCGGCATGGTAAAGGTAGAAAAAGAAATGAGTTTCATTGACGGAAGGCCCAAAGGCTAATTACATCAAGTCGCGAACCGCTCGAATTTAAATGGTCATCGACGAGAATGAAAAAATCAGAGAGAGAGGCTCACCTCAAGACGAAAGTACGAAAAAAAGACTTCAGACAGAGAGGCTCACCTCAAGTAAGAGACATAAAAGATTCAGATAAAGAGGCTCACCTCAAAGCACGAAAGCACAACTAAAGAAAATCAACATTTTACCAAGTCGCAAAGATGAACCAAATGACCAAGACTCTCGATGAGCCCAGCCTCTCGACGAGCTCAATCTCGGCAGATAACCATCTCAGATGAATAACCCCCTGACTCGAGGGCACGAGGGAGAATCGAGCCCACTAAAACACACCCAAGTCTGAAGTTGAAGATCCAAACTTGATACCAGAAGTATTACCATAAAGTGTGAACAATTAAGACCTCATGAAGGCATTCAGAGCATACATAGGGGCAAAGAATGCAACATCAAGGGCGAAAATCAGATAACTCTTATGTGAACAAAGATCAAGACCGACCTCCGAATAAAGTCGAAGTCCGCTCTTGGGGGCAATTGTTGTAGCCATAATAATCGGCCAGCAGCCACGTGGCAAATGATGATGACATGGCAAATGGTGATAACGTGGCGGCTAGAACCGAGCTTAGTTGAAGAGTACGAGATGCCGAGATCAGCCCTCAAAGGGCGACCTAGCGACGAGCAATGAAGATCAGGCTCGCCTTAACGAGCGACCTCCCCCGAGGATGGTCCATAGGCAAGGTCGGAGAGAGAAGAATGAAGGCTGCCTGAGCGGGCGACCTCCCCTGAGATCGCTTCACAAGCAAAGTCGACAAGCCCAGTACAAAGAGATAATCCGACGTTACTTTCATGTTCTTAGACTAGATTGGCTTCACGAGGCCATGTTCAAAGGCCCATTAAGAGGCCCATTAATGTTCATTTGTATATTGTAAACTCTATATAAAGAGGAAGAAGTCCACACAAAAAGTGGGAGGAAAGATACACGAAAAATCATAGTAAAATGATCCTGGCTTGGTATGCCCCCAGACGTAGTCCTTCCGGACGAACTGGGTCAACAAATTCGTTCGTGCTTTGTATTTTTCATTCATTATTCGTTCATAATTCATAAATTACTTGTTTGTGGCATAAACGTGAAATCTATTTTACAACAGTTAGTTCACGTAAACTCCTAGCAATTTCGCATGCGTAGGATTTATGTGGCTTGTTTATATGCATAATTTGTTGTTGAATTATTATTTGAATTAATATAAGATTAATTCATGCTAGTAATAATTGTTAGAATTAAATTTGTATTTAAATATTCATCCCGAATAGATCCGGATAATTAATTCCCCAACATATATATTTAGAATTAATTACTTATAGGTCCATATATAGGGTCCAAAACACTCTTAGGTCCATGCATTTTTACAATTACTAGTAGGTCCAAAATAGGGTTGAACTTTTACTCTTATACCCCTTACACATTTTTTGGCATATAACATTAAAACCTAATTAGCTACCGCTCAATCTCACTCTCACTCTCCCACATACTTCTTCTCCCCCAAGCCACTCTTCCCCACGACGTCGCCGTCGTGGCCACCATTCCCACGCTGTCGTCGCTGCCGCCGCGACCACCATCCAAATAGTTCCCTCTCTCTCCTAAGCCCTACTTTCTCTCTCATCACCCACCACCACCTGCACGTCGCCGTCACCACCTGCATGTTGCCGCCACCAACTACACGGCGCCACCACCGCCACCACTTGAACGCAAGGTTTTAAATTTTAGATCGGCTCTTCCTCAAGTTTCCGCGGCGGTGGAGGCGGTGCCCGACCGACGTTTGAGACTTAACAGATCTGTTGATTGGCGGTGGTAATGCCGAAATCGAAGCCACGATCGGTTGCCCACCTCCGGGGATGTAGATCCGATAAAAAATTTCAGGTATTATTTTAATTAATTGGAATAATAGATATCCTGGGTGGTGTTTTTTATGTTTCGGTGGCTTTTTTATCTGAAGTCATGATCTAAAATTTTCTTGGTGTTTATGTTTTGTGGGTTTTTTTGCATAGAAGGTTTGAAGCTGGTTTTTGGGTTTTTCTGCAATATAGGCGATGGAGGAAGAAGACATGGAAATGAGCTGATTTAGTTAATTAATTGTGACGTTTTGAACTGGTTTTTTTAATATGGAAATGGAAGATCTGGGTTTTAAATTGTGTGCGATTTTTGAGCTTTTGTGTGTAGTGAAAAATGGTTGATTTATTTTGGTGAAATTGTGCAGGTTTTTTCTTTGGGTGTTGCAGTTTTTGGGAGAGAAAAGGGGGCATAAGAATTTCAGATTTGGGATTTCCATTCTTAGAAATTCTCTGTGTTTGTCTCAGATGTTCATGAGCTGATTTTAATTTTTTGAGTCGTGTTCTTAGTGTTTTCTGGACTAAAGGCGTGTTTTCAGGCATAAAATTCATAAATAAGTTCATAAATTGATGAACATATGCATGAATTTCATGCATATGTTCATGTTGGGTTGAGGAGCATCTGAGTCAAGATCCGCAACTCACTCAGTTCGTGATGGAGAAGCGTCTGAGTTGTAGTGTTGAGTCAACCGAGTCGCGCTCTGAATCACTGGGTCAATCGAGTCACGCTCCGAGCCGCTAAGTTGGAGATGCACGTATGCATGTATTTGATGAACCTGTGCATGTCGGAATGAGGATAAAAACATGAAATTTTGAGTTTTTTAGAAGATAATATCTAAATTTTTGGAATTTTAGATATGTAAAATTATGTAATTTTTCAATTTTTAATATGATAATTTCAAATGGTAATGTTTTTCATTTGGATTGAATTTTCGTGGTTGTGTAATATTTTGAAGAGGGGATCACAAATAGGTACAATATGGGACTACATATTATAAATTAATACTACCCCAAATGAAAGTTACAATCTAATACCAAATGAGATGCTAATGTACAAAAATATCCCTAACAAACAATCGGTTATTTTACATATCATATTTCCTTTTCCGTATGAAATTTATAAAGAAAAAGATTTTCTTCCACTCTTCAAGCCATGGCGGATTTAATGGTGGACAATTATGGATAGTAATTAAGGACATTTTGGTAGGCGAAATTAATGGATAACAGATATGGAAAGTAATTAATGAAAATTGGTAAACATTGTTGGCTGATTTTTTGGAGAATGATCCTCCATTAATTTTCTAAGTTACGTACTCCACCCCCCTTTCAAATGGAAGAACATATATATATTAATCTATATTGTATATCCCATATGTACAACTGAAAATAGTCTTGCAATTTATATTGATTCTAATTTCGGTCCAGTAACTTTTCACATTATGTTTTCTTTGAAATTTTTGATAAATCAGCGCAAGAAAGGGACTTAAATATGACACCTGTGGGGACTTTTTGGAACATGTGGAATGCACTTAGCATTATTTTTAATGTTTATGAAATTTGCACACATTTAGGATAAAAACGTGAAAATGTAGAATCTGTTGAAAATGTGCTAGAATTTTGTGCACGTGAATATTAATTAAACATGTGGACAATTATTTCTTTCACATTGAACATGGAAAAGAAGTGGTGTTGCACACGTTTCTTCTATTTTGATTTATGTACTTTATGATAAAACAACGAAAAAGGACTTAAAAATGACACGTTCAAGACCTTTAAAAGAAAAAAGAGCTAAAACTGTAATCACCCTAACTTAACGGACTTATTTTTTAAATTTTCCTGAAGAACAAGGTAGAAGTATTTTTTTCTCAATTCACATTGCACATGGGGAAATTTTACTTAATAACTTTTTCTCAATTCACATTGCACATGGAAAAGAAGTGGTGATGCACATGTTTCTTCATTTGCTGTAGACACTTTTCGTTAGAATGTCCAATTCATTGAACACCTAATACGTGCAACTCAAAGATTGCGCCAAAAATTTTTACTTTCCACATTTTGTATCGATGAAAAATTTGATAAAACATCAAAAAAGGACTTAAAATTACAAGTTCAGGACCTTTAAAAGAAAATAGAACTAAAACTGTAATCACCCTAATTTATCGGATTTATTTTTAAATTTTCCAGAAGAACAAGGTAGAAGTTTTTTTTCTCAATTCACATTGCACATGGGGAAATTTTACTTAAGAACTTTTTCTCAATTCAAAATGCTCGTGGAAAAGAAGTGGTTTTGCACATGTTTCTTAAATTTTGATATATGTACTTTACATTTGCATGTGCAATTCATCAAACAACTAATACTTGCAACCCAAAAAGGTTGCACTAAAAAATTATAGTCCTGAAATGTTATTTGATTCTAATTCCAGTCAACTAAATTTCCACATTAAGATTTGGATGAAAGTTTTGATTAAACATCGCAAAAAAGGGCTTAAAAATGAAACGATGGGGACATTTTTCTTTAAATATTAATTAAACATGTGGACAATTATTTCTTTCACATTGCACATGGAAAAAAAGTGGTGTTGCACATGTTTCTTCTATTTTGATTTATATACTTTACATTTGCATGTGCAATTCATAGAACAACTAATACGTGCAACCCAAAAAGGTTGCACGAAAAAATTATAGTCCTGAAATTTTTATTGATTCTAATTTCAGTCAACTAACTTTCCACATTTCCTGTAGACACTTTTCATTTGAATAAAACAGCGAATAAAGGATTTAAAATGACACGTTCAGGACCTTTTAAAAAATATAATAAAGCTAAAACTATAATCACCCTAATTTAACGGACTTATTTTAAAAAAATTATGAAGAACAAGTTATAGGTGTGGAGTTGTTCTTTATTTTTATTTTTAAGTCTAAATTTGAAAAAAGTGTTTATGAAAATTTTGTCAAACCTGCTGGTAATTTTGCACACATGCTTTTCAGATTTTTTTTAAAGATGTGATGTTGCACATGTTTCTTCAAATTTGCTATAGGTGCTTTACATTTGCATGTGCAATTCATCGAATCACTAATACATGCAACCCAATTTTGCACCAAAAAAATTATATCCTGTAATTTATACTAATCCTAATTTGACTAAATTATTTGTTTTGGTAATAGTTTTTTTTTTTCAACCATAAGATATTGTGATTTAAATTGTGAAGATTTGAAGCTAAGTTATGATTTTTCGTACACAGGTTGAATATGTAGAGACTAGATTGCGTGAGACATTAAAAAAGTCAAGGCCTGATCACTTGTTGGTAAATGGGTGGTCAAAGAAGCCCGTGACTAAGGCCTATCTTCAACAGGCGACTGGATGACTGAATAATCCATTCCTCTATCGAATGGATTCCTCTTCGAATGTGCGAAATTCAGAATTTTTTTTTTTTTGCCAATTATCAACTGACTTTTTTTGCTTTATCAAAAATCCTGAGAATTTAGCCGAGAATTGTTGAAATTGTGCAAAAAATAGTTGGTTCATATGGAATTAATGGAGATAAAAAAAAAGTGTGATCAACTGAGAATTTGGTAAAACAATAGAGGTTGGAGATAAGAAAATACACGTACCAAATTTTGCAATTATCATGAGTCACATTGGAAATCCATTCTTTTAAAAATGTTACTAAGAATTTGAACATACCAATAATTGTGCCAATTATTAAGTTGATACACAATGAGTAGCCGTTTTTTTCTTTTAGTGAACATACCAAAAATTGTCCATTTAATATGTCGATGCCCAATGGCAGCCGTTACTTTTTAATCAATAAAATGAAATGAACATACCAAAAAAAATATGCATTTATTAGGAGGAATGATTGTACATACGTTTTTTTTTAATAATTAAAAATTGGTTGATAAAAGTAAATCTTATATAGAATTGGAAAGGGTGCTATAGGTATTTAAAGTTGACTTTTGTATCTAATAGTAATATATAAAATAGGTAGTATCTAATAGTCATACACACTTAAAAGTTTTATGTACTTGTAATTATTCCTATTTTGAAAGTATGTTTAAAACAAATATTCAAATTAAAAATCAGTTTAAAACAACTGACGGTAGTTCATATAATAGCAAATCGCAAGATTAAAACAAATATTCTGATTTAAGAGTTCGTAAAATCAGTTTTTCCAAATCTAACTTAAGAGTGAATTCCAAAATCTGACTTAGAGTGAAGGACTCTCAAATCTGACGGTAGTTGGGGTTAAGGACTGGTTTGATGCCCACTTTGCTGGCACTTTTTCCAAAATTAATTTTAAGAGTATTGAAAATAAGGGTAAAAATGTTTTTAGGAGTGTTTTTTGGACCTATGACTCTATGAGTGATGTTAAAAAGTGGATGAACCTATTAGTAAGATTGAAGTGGGCTTTGGACCTTAGAGTGACTCACTCATATTTATAGAATGATATCTTTATCAAATTTGTGTTGTAGCTTAATGGTTTGGGGTCTATTGCTAATGTATTTGGTCGTAGGTTCAATTCTTATTGTGTTACTACATCTATGTATTACTACATGAAAAAAGTGTGATACTTATAGAAAAGAAATGTAGTATTGGAATAAAAATTACATTATTTAAAAAAGAAAATACATTATCATTCTCTATATATTACTGAATGCACAAGTAAATGTTACTACATTGTTATACTGAAAAAACTTCATATCTTACGTAACACGTATTAATACATACCGTAATACATGAATGTTCATAAGGCACCACATGGATCACAGGTAACACATGAGTATTCACATAGTATTACGAAAGATAGATATACAGTGTGTCATATTACTAAAAAAACATGTGTTACTACATGAACAAAAAGTTGTGTTAGAAAATCGAAAGAAAAAATAACGGAATGACCTGTAAATTTACAAGGATGGAAAAATTGAAGAAAGCGGGAAGAATATGGAAGAATTTGAATAAGAAAGAGAAAAAAAGAAAAAGAAGAACAAGAGAAGAGAAACCTTAGAACGTGCCGTTGTGAAAACCAACGAGATCTGATCTGATCGCAGTGTCTGTTGCGAAGAAGAAGAAATTCGAAAGAAGCGTCTCTGTTGTGAAGAGAAGCGTGTCTGACCAGCCAATTAAAAAATCTAAAACTTGAACCAAATTGCACATAAATCTTAGTATGCAATAATGCATATAAGTTTTTACCTCAAACTAATAAGTAGATATCATCTGAGAGTTAGAAAGTGTTCATCCTCATTCAATTAGTAAAAATTAAAATATATTTTACTAAATATAATTCTTTTCTTTTTTTCAATGAAGCGATATATAATAATTTCATAAAAAGGAGAAAATACGGTGACCCAAAGAATATAATTTTTTAAAAAATTTGGACCAAACAACTTCCACGTCTCATGAAAAATTTCCAGAAAAAAAAATTGTAATATGAAAGGTATTAGATCACTATTCATATATTAATTTGATATTTGTTGATGGCCGATTTTGGTGAGTTTTCAGATTTAGGTCGTGGTTAGTCACTTGATGTTAGTTGTCAAGCATGCGTAACGATAGGTTTATGTGATTGATAATGTGAATTGATTCGACCTATCAAACTACATAATTTAGAGATAAAAAGTTTTTCTTTTCTCATAATTTTTTTATAATTCGTTTTTTGTTTTAAAAAAGACATTAAATATTTAATTTTGTTCCATAATTATTTCACTTGTTCAATTTTGATCTTATTTTTGCCAAAAAACATAATTTTTTATCGTTTTCGGTCATGTACAACTGTACAAGTCACATGCCGATTAGGATTGGGAGTTTCCAAGCTTGTAGTTGACATGAACACTAATCGTTAAACAAAAATTTATTTAAAAAAATTGAAAGAGCAATAAAATTCTTCCTAAGTTGCGGAAAAATGAAATTTTGTTTAACAGTCAATGTCCATATCAACTACAAGCTCAGAAAACCTCATTTTTAATCTGCACGAGACTTGCACATAGGGGTATAAATGAGTCGAGTAATGCTGAGCTCGAACACGATCGAAAATGATAAAATTTTATGTTTTTCGGTAAAAATGAGACCAAAATTGGACAATTAAGATAGTTATGGAGACCAAAATTGGATAGTTAAATATTTTGGGACGAAAAACGGATTACAGAAAAATTATAGGACCAAAAAACCTTTTTTCTCATATAATTTAATATAATTTATAAGTGGATAGAGCTGTATAATTGTCCGAATTAGAATGGGTTTGTTCTTGTAAATTAATTTTCCTTCCATTACATGGTGAAGTGACCTTTAGGGATGTTGTCTTCTGAGCTCAACACTTGTAGAGAAATGTGTGACATGTTTTCTGCATGCATTATAATGTTGTAATGCGCAATTGCTTGTTGTTTACTGCTTGTTGTCCACTATTCCTTATCAGCAGGGGAATCACACTAACAAACATCTTAGTTTACAGTGTTAGACACACTTTATAATTGATCTCTATGATCAGCAAACTAGATTTTTTACAGAGATCCCATTCCACATCTATCCCGGTCTACATGCTAGTTACTCACCAACTTATTAACGTGATTACAAACTTCCTAACAGGTTTTGTATAGGGGTTTGTTTGATTTCCAACTAGTGAAATATCTCTTACAATCAATCAGCTTTAAGCTGTGTTGAGAATATTTCGATCTAAGTTTGGTAGGATGAACACTAAGTATATATTTGGATATTGGCTTGAATGTTCTTGAGGTAATGCTTGAATAGCTTGAGTGCTTGATAATTTCTGTATTGAACTCTGAAGGGTTCATCCATATTTATAGGGGAGAAATTCAACCAGCCGTTGGAGACCAATTCGAATTTCAGCCTATTTTTAGGTATGGGTTAGGTATGAAGTGATGTTGCAGGTGGGTGTTGCCAGAAGTAGGTAGATTTGTCCTTTCTAGCTGTTTGATTCTAATGTTCCATATCTTGCTCGCCAGTCTTCGTACATACGTGTTGATCTCTCATTAGTTGACAAGTACAAATATGCGGCACTTAGTTAGACCTTTATCTTAACATTCCTCTGGACTGATCCTGTATGACTTGACTTATAATCTTCATGAGTTTTGACTTGAGCTGACTTTAATTAAGTCATCTGATCGAATACCAGGTTAGCATCAGACTAAACTAATTTGCTAACTTGAGTCTGATTCAACATTGACTTAGAACAATGTTGAGACTTTACTGATTTCTTCATTAGGAAGGTCTTCTGATCTTCAATATCTTGTGTTCTTCAAGTCTTCTGATCTTCACAAGTCTGATATATCAAGTTCCCTCTCAATATATGACATAACTCTAATCACATCAGCTGTCTAACATAGTCAGCTGGTTTCCTATCCGATCATCAGTCGACTAACATGTTTGATTGATCCTATTACATGTGTTTTGAAACTTTCATCAAATCTATAAAATTTCCCAACAATCTAGAGTGTAACAACAACTCCGAGATGACTGGATAATTTAGTGACATGTGTAGGGTAGGTATCAAAACGAGGTGTTGCTTCGCAAACCGTGAAATGTCGCGTCAATTCTATTATGCGTGTCTCTTCGCATGACCTTTGAGTGTGATGATAGCGATCCTAGTGGGTGTTCGTGATCTGAGGTGTTCATGGTCCATGCGTCTTGACTTGAGGTGTTTTTCTTTCTTTCATTTTTGTTAAATTTCTAGTATGTTTGATATATCTTCATTATCTGATGGTGATTAGGGTGTTCAAGATTACAAGGTGGATATTCCTCATTCAATCTCTTAAAGCGAGAGTCTTGGAGTCACACCCTATTCAAGTATGGAGCTGGCATTGGCAAGACTGAGCTAAATGCTCCCGAGGCGATGTCTTTATAGATGGCGCCTAGTCAGGTTGAGTCTAATAGAAAAGATAAATTATATTAATTGCTTAATTTTTGGGATTGTATATAGTAATCTCCTAAAAGATTTTATTGTGTATATCTTTTCTTAATTGTAGATATAATAAAGTTGTACACATTATTTTCGCACAATCAATAAATATTTTTTTAAATGGTATCAACCTAACGATATCCAAACCCTAGTTATCTTTCTTTTTCCACCCTCACAGAACTCAAAGGTATAATTATTCTTGCACCTACAAGTAATAATCTTAAAATTTCATGCTCAATTTAGGGTTTTTAAAATTAAAATGGAGTGATTTTGAATTGTTATTGAAAAAATGGGGTGGGTTTTAAAATTTTTATGTATAGAGCGCACCATGTGTCTGTATGTATATATATGTATAACATGCGAGTGCACCTAGTGGGGGTGTTGTATAAATATTGTATCTAAAACATGGTGCTCTCACGGAGAGCACCTATTGGGGATGATGACAAGATGGATTGATTAGGGATGACAATTTGACCTAGCCTAACCTGGCCTACCCTAAACCCACACATTTTGGATCGCCTCAGGCGGGGCGGGATTTAATTTGTGATTTTTGTGAATTCTTTAATTTGTTTTAATAACTAATTTTATAATTACATGTACATTTATCGCCTAATTATTTTTTTCGCCAAAATCATGATACTCTACTCATAGACAAAGTCTAGGATACAAATTTGTATACATACAAATCCCAATTGAGACTCAATTTCACTTTATCCAACTCATCCTTGACCCGCTTGACTGAGTCATCTTAGACCCGTGAATTAATTAATTTCCTAAATTGATTGATTTGTATTTATACAAATTTGTATAGTAGACATACTCATACTCATATATACACAATCTGGTACTTATTGAGAGTATTATGTCGTAAATACACATATAGATTCACATATGGTCTTGGTGGGTCATACATATATATACAACACTGGGAGCTCTCATTGAGAGCACCGTCAGCCCCACTAGATGCTCTCCATGAGAGCACTACATTATAGATACAATATATATACAATATTAGATGCTCACATAAGAAGCACCATGTTATACATACATTATATATACAACCACCCACACTAGGTGTGCTCAATGAGCACCACATTATACAAACATATACATATAGACATAAAGCGCACTAGAACCTATTTACATAAATTTTTTAAAACCCACCCCATTTTTACAACAATTTAAATCACTCCATTTTAATAAAAACCCTCAGTGCACTTGCAATTAACAAGAGGATTACTCAAAGGCATCAAATCCGTCCTACTTTATTTGAAATCCTCCATAACACATAAACAAACACCCCATAAGGGTTTCCTAATGTAATTTAATAAATAAAAAAATATTTAACTAAAGAAAACCATTTTTAAATGTTTCGAATAAGTAATACTATTACTACTACCATTTTTTTAAGTGATTATTTTTCATAAGTGGAATCACAAGGCCCTGTTTTTTCTTCTCTCTCTCGCCTTGTTATTCCATCAGACCCACTTACACTTGATTTCGGTGAATTCCGACGAATTTCGGATTTACCGATGCGGGTTCACCGCCATGACCCGCCGCCTGACCTCCAAAACCGCCACCTTCACTCTCTCTCTCGTCTTCTTGATCCTTTCCTTCCTTGCCCACTATTTTCTCCAGAGCTCCACTCCATCAGTCTCAACCCCACAAAAACCCACGGCCAAGAATCACATTATTCGATTCTTTCAGTATAACAAGGCCGAGGATCTGAAGGAGTATCTCGCGCGCAACGTGAAATCGAAGGGCTGGAAATGGGTCGAGCGGCGCAATCCGGCGGCGAAGTACCCTACGGATTTCGCCCTAGTGGCGATCGAGGAAAATTGCGAGGAGTTTCTGATTGGGGAATTGGGGAAATTGGAGATGGTGAAGGATGTGTCGCTGGATTTGAGCTACCAAAGGGGGGTTTTGCTGGAAAAAGGTGTTGGGGCGTTTGTCGATGGGAAAAAGAGGCCCGGCAAAATTTTCACTTCGATGTCGTTTGGTGAACGGGAGAATTATGCCGCAAATGTTAGTGATGCGAAAATTAGCTGGAGGAGGAATCTGATGATGCAGGTTATCATTATTTTTGAATTGCTTTTGTTTCTTTGGGTAATTTGTGAGTGTGCTTGTTTTGTTATCTTTTCATGGCGTTTTGGTTGTCTCTGAGATATTGCCCATATTACTTATTTGAAATGCAAATGTTAAGCAGCTTTTCCTCAGTTTGAATTGTTAATTACATCTGCTGGATAACTAAAGTAGGAAAAGGTCAAAATGGGGTTGTGGGAAGGGGAAAAGCTGATAAAACAAATAAATAGAAGAATCTGAAACAGGCAAAGTACAAGATAAGTAATTAGCAGTTGACCCAATATGGAGAATGATGGAAATGAACTGTACAAGTAATTAGAAATCTTTAGATTGAAAGAACAAAAAGAATTGAGAGGAAAAGATATCTGTAGAAGGAAGAGATAGTATCATGCATCTCGCCTACTACTGAAGCAAGAATGGTGATTCCAAATAGAAAAGCATAACTACGGTAGTAAATGAAATTTTCCTCTCGATTAATGAGCATCAATCAATGGATCTTACCGGAATAATAAATGTGGAATCATCAAACAGATGCCTGTACATCCTATCACAAATCAGAGATGGTAATAATTACTTAAAAGTGCTGAATAATCAATTGCAATTAGAAATCAAGTTTGGATGGATGCCTCAAGATTATCATTAGCTGCGTCAGCATTGAGTCGAGTTAGGTATTTATGTCAGAAAGTATCTTATACTCCTGTTTATAGAGCATAGAAATGTTGGCGTACATGTAGACTCCAATCTCCAAAAATAATAGGGTCGAAGTGCAAGATAATGAAAAATAAGCAATGGGTATAGTGCAAATATTGTAATCATCACGTATTCTTTTGTAAGTCTTAATTAGTGATCAAATATGAGTGACAGAAATCCTTTGGTATATTTTATGCTTTACATGATTAACCAATCTGCACAATATGGACTCCAAAAATGAATATACTCTGTGCTCTGTTCCTGTAATATAGAAGATATTCCTTTTTTTTTTTTTTTGATAAGACCATAAGAAACAAGCATTTTATTAGTAAGGAAAAAATGTACAAACGGATGAGGTGCCCTCCGAAAATTTCATCTAATGCACATTTCTCGAATCTCCAACGATATCTGAAAAACCAAAAGTTTTTTGAGATCCCTGTGACTTGACACCCACCATGCAACTCTAACCTTTGTCCTATCCCAAACATCCTCGATGGTGTCCTCAGAATCCTAATATAGTCTTCTTCTTTATATTTCAGTTTAACAAGTGCATCTGGTTGTCATTTTCTACATATGATTTGGAACAAATTTTCTATAAGTGATCTAGTGATTTAGAGATGAAGAAATGTAATGCAGTTGTTCTTTCCTTTCTATAATCTGAAAGAATTAAAATGCTTGTGATATTTAATATTTTCTGTCAAAAAGTGCAAGATAACACTGGGCATGTCATAATCTGATTCTGGGTATCATCTAATTAATTTTTTGTGTAGTTCGTCAATCATAAGTTAGCATGCTTCTGCAGTTGTCGCTTTAAGGGTACTGCAGCCTCCATTATATTTACCCTACTTCTGCAGTAATTCTGTAGTGTAAATGGTGTAGATTAAAAGTGTTTAATGAAACATGTTCAACAAACTTCGTGAGTTCAAACGAGGCCTTCATTGAATTTCCCTTTCAGACCCATTGTCTTGTAATCTTATATTCCATCACAGGTTTACTCTTATTTTTGCAGAAATCTCAAGTTACCTCCTTGTTTGGAGCAGATGCTCTTTGGTCAAAAGGGTATACTGGTGCAAAAGTAAAAATGGCTATTTTTGATACAGGAATTCGTGAAAATCATCCGCATTTTCGTAACATCAAGGTACCTTTTTGCTGGGATTAAAAGGTGTCATGAGTTGGGTCCCTTTTTTCTTTGGCAAATACTTCTATGCTCCAGTTGAGTGCATTTATAAATAGTATTGGTTATTTTAATAAAAGGTATTAGGTGGTCAGTATTTGCTGTTTTCGTTGAACAATATTAGTTGTACACCTATTGCACGGTGCAACTGATGCACCCAAGTGTTACTCTCTTTTGATTTGATTTAGTTTTTGGTAATTGCTAAACTATTATCAGGAGCGTACCAATTGGACCAATGAAGATACACTAAATGACAATCTTGGACATGGTACATTTGTGGCTGGTGTTATTGCTGGTCAAGATGCAGGATGTCTTGGCTTTGCTCCAGACACTGAGATCTATGCTTTTCGGGTGTTTACTGATACACAGGTAATACTTATTGTTTTATATGACAGCTAATGCGTATCGTTTACTTATAGGCTGCGTTTGTTTTGGGATTTAAGTGTGCGGAGCAAGTCAAGGTTTTAGAATCCTTGATGAATAGTAAATGTATATGTTTGTTTTGGGATTTGATTAGGGTGAGATTTAACGTTATGTCGAATCAATATTTAATAGTGATTGCTGTTGTATTATTATATTATATTGAGAAAAGTAATAAAGTGTATAAAGTGTGATGTACTGAGAAAAGTAATAATAGGCATTTGTAGGTGTGGGTTGAATGTGAGATTTGAAAACCAGACTCTAAATCCCAAACTCTTATGAGACGGGGAGCGCAAAGTCCTTAGTCATAGTGTCTTGTGTCTTGTGCCTTATGCCTATATTTTGTTATTTAGACTTGGGGGTGGGGGGGGGGGGGGGGGGGGGTTTGTTTATGGATTTGATTGGCTTTGAAATACAGTAGGTGAATTTTATGAATAGTAAAAGGTGTATTCGGATTTTGTATATGTTTGGGAGTGTAGAATTTGTAGGATTTGATAGGGTAGGATTTTGAAAATATAAGTGATTGATGATTGATTGTGAATTGGAAATTGTATAAAGTAGGAGAGAGAGTGTGAAGTAAAAAAGGAGAGAGAGTGTCGAGTTGAGTACATAATACTTAAAGAGTAGGTGATAAATGATTGATGGTGTATTGAAAATTATGTTTGAAAAAAGCAAAATAGGTGTATTATAGGTATTACAGGGTAGAATTTTAGAGGATTTGAAATCCTATACCCAAATCTGGATAAACAAACAAGGATTTGGATTTGAAATAAAAAAGTAGGGTGGGTAGCTGTAAACAACAACATGTTAAGGTGCTATGCTTGACCAGTTTAGCTGTTTTGAAACTAAATTGGGCCGTTGTTTAGACATTTGAAATCCTTATGATAAATGCAAATTTGTTGCATGAGTACATGAGCATTCAATATTTTGTAGCTCTGTCCTCTGTTATATTGTAGGGACCTCTCTTCCCTAACCTTTCTACTTATAAAATCTCTTTCTCTTGTAAAAAAAAATGAATTTTTTCATTTTATTTTGTAATCTATACATAGATAAGATACTTTTATATTTTGGTTGGAACATCACGACAAACGTTTCTTTAATATGCTGATTGTCAATTCCCCAAATTTCCTACCAAATGATACTGAATTACATGTTAGCAATTTTTGGTTACATGCTGGGATGATAATATATTATATATGAAAGACTTGTGTCTTCTCACTTATTAATATTATTGCAGGATTTCCATACAACATATATATTGATATAATGCATATAGTGGAATTCTACCACTACCAAGAAATAATTTTTATTGCTTGTTTCATTTGAAGAATAAAAAGATATACTTAGTTCAACTATGGGATAAAAATGATTAATTATTTTGCCCTCAAAATTAAATAAAAAAAATAACTAAATGATATTAATTATAACTAATTCTTCCTGAAACTGGAAGTTTGGGTTAAGAACAGAAGTATGTCAATTAGAGAATTCATGAGAAAATAAAAAGCTCAGCGAGACAATATGATATTCAATTCAATAAACTTATCTTTTATTTATAAAGCAGTCCACACATATTTCTTTTCTTCCCTTATTTGTAATATATATTTAGTAAGTTTATGAGAAACTTTTATCAGCTTATTGCAGGTTTCTTATACATCGTGGTTCCTTGATGCATTCAATTATGCCATTGCAACCAAGATGGACGTACTGAATTTGAGCATAGGCGGTCCTGATTATCTTGATCTCCCATTTGTTGAGAAGGTGCGACTATGGCCTTTAGGTCTAAAATTGGAATTTCTTGCATTTGGCTTCAATAAAAACTTAATTTTTTGGCTTCCTTCCATTGGCCTTTTAATTTATCTCGCAGAGAACCTACTATTTGTCTGTTTGTGACACCAAGCGTATGTTTGTTTCTAGCCCCACATCCCACATTTTTATTTCAAATCCATATCTCCGTTTGTTTCTTCGGATTTTGTTATAGGATTTCAAATCCTACTACCCTATAAATCATATAATACACCTATTTCAAATCCTATAAACGTCTACCCTATAAATCATATAATACACCTATTTTACTTTTTTCAAACACTCTTCAATACACTATAAATCATTTATCTCCCACTTTTTAGTTTTTATTATCTACCCAACTCAGCACTCTCCCTCCTCCTTTTTACTTTACGCGCTCTCTTCCCTACTTTACACACAATTTCCAATACACAATCAATCATCTATTTTTTCAAAATCCTACCCTATGAAATCCTACAAAACTCCCAAAGGACCCAAACATATACAATCAATCATGTATCACCTTTTACTATTCATCAAATCCACATCAACCTACTGGATTTGACATTCATCCAGTCTATAAATAAATATTCCCCAAATGCCTTTGCCATTCCATGCGTTAGAGCTATAGGGGGAGGACTCAGTTGCATACACTTTCTGATTTGTTAATCTTGTATGTTTCTGAAGACCTACTATGATCCAATTTTTAATCCTTTTCTTTCTTTCTTATGGTTGATGGGTAGTGGGATTAATTACCTTGCATCACACTAATCACACTATTAACACAGTATTATTGCAAAACCTGTTACTTATGGTTATCATACTTCTCAAAGTGCATTTGTGGTATATTTCCTTTTTCTACCAGGTTTGGGAAATCACAGCAAATAATATTATCATGGTATCAGCAATCGGAAACGATGGTCCACTATATGGAACTCTGAACAACCCAGCAGATCAAAGTGATGTTATTGGTGTTGGTGGCATTGATTATAGTGATCACATAGCATCATTTTCGTCACGTGGCATGAGTACATGGGAAATCCCTCACGGGTAATGTTTTGGCATCACAACTTATATTATCTATATCCTGAGAAGTTTTGCTCTCCACTTTCTTATTTTTTCTTGGTTAGAAGATAGTTATGGGCCATGTGATGCCAGTTCATATAGATTCAAATAATTTCCAAATTTAATTGGAAGGGTCTTATAATGACTCGAACCTAGGACCTCACGGTCTTAGATAGTGGTGCTATAACCACTTGAGCTATCCCACTTTGTCCAAATAATTTCCAAATTTAATTGGAAGGGTCTTATAATGACTCGAACCCAGGACCTCATGGTCTTAGGTAGTGGTGCTCTAACCACTTGAGCTATCCCACTTTGTCAAAATAATTTCCAAATTTAATTGGAAGGGTCTTATAATGACTCGAACCTAGGACCTCACTGTCTTAGGTAGTGGCGCTCTAACCACTTGAGCTATTCCACTTTGACGAAATAAAGATAGGCCTCAACCACTTGGACCACACAATTATCTTTATCATTATCATTTGGATATTTGGCCTCAACCACTTGGACAACACAATTATCTTTATCATTTGGATATTTGAATGTTCTATTTATCTGTTATAGCAGTCTAATGATCATTAAAATGCTGTACAACTTATGGATTTGAATTTGAAAACATGAAGGCAAATCTTGGGCACTGTTACTTTTACTAAAAATGATTCCTTCTAAAGTGAGCTAGTTACAAAATAATTGTGTCAGATATGCTTAGTTTGATATATGTGTTTTGTTTATTGTTGTTCTTGCCTCTCCTCGTCTTCTTGTAGTATATATACCTGTTAATCAATAAAAAATCATTTATATTATATAGAAAGGGAGAGAATTGTGTGAAAAATGTAAGTTAGTAGCCACTTGGTTTTATTAAGAAAACAAAATCAGATAAATTTCTGTAATGTAATTTTTATCATACATTTCTTTAAATTATCTAACCGGAAGATCATCATGGAACTCAAAGAAGATTTTGATCTGCATAATGGGGGAAGAACCACATGCTTCCTGAATGAAAAACTCAGCTGAGCTTATCTTTTCCAGATCATGTTTCTATAATCATGATAACTTCATATAAAAAATAAGAGTTGGTCTTACGTGAAACAATGTTACTGTATAATTGGTTCACAATTATCACTTAATAGTAAAATAAATAATACTATCAAAGTAATATTTTTTAATGAAATAACTAATATTGTTCAAAAGGATACAGAAAATGCATACCAATTGCACGGTAAAATTGGTTTACATTAGATTTGCCAAAATATAATCATGATAATTCCATTTAACAGGTATGGTCGAGTGAAGCCTGATGTTGTTGCTTATGGAAGGGAGATTATGGGATCAAAGATTAGTACAGGTTGTAAAAGCTTATCTGGCACCAGCGTGGCAAGTCCTGTGGTTGCTGGAATAGTTTGCCTTCTTGTTAGCATCATTCCTGAAAACAAGAGAAAAGAAATTTTAAATCCCGCCAGTATGAAGCAAGCACTTGTTGAAGGTGCTGCAAAGCTCTCTGGTCCAAACATGTACGAGCAGGGAGCAGGCAGGGTCGATCTGTGAGTATTCTCGAGTTATTCTAGGCTTAATTGCTGCTAAAATCACCGCTTTTTTGCACATTGCAATTTAATCTAAACTTTTGAGTTCTGGCAAATAAAACCTCAATTTTGAAAAAGACAAAATGCACTAGTTGCACCGTGCAACTCAAGTTCATTTTTAAACGGTATTAGTTGTTTTTTTGAACAGTATTAGTTGTTTTCACTGAAAAGTATTAGTTGTGTACAGTTGCACTGTACAACCGGTGTCCGGTGTACAAGTGACTTACTATTTAAAAAAAAAATGCAAATTCGAACTTCCGGGAAGATTTACTCTTGCCCATTTTTTACGTTTAGGTAGTAATTAGGTATGCTTATTTATGGATTGTAGCGGACCTCAAATCCAGTAGGGTGGATTTGATGAATAGTAGAACTGTACAAGATGTATATGGATTTTGTATATGTTTGTGAGCGTGGATTTTGTAGGATTTGATGGATAATAAAAAGCATGTGATAGATGATTG
The DNA here is from genome assembly GCA_037126765.1 of Stenogyne calaminthoides. Lineage (NCBI taxonomy): Eukaryota > Viridiplantae > Streptophyta > Magnoliopsida > Lamiales > Lamiaceae > Stenogyne > Stenogyne calaminthoides. The sequence continues at coordinate 4,621,793 of JBBCBC010000010.1, forward strand.
ATTGCGTATTTGAAAATTGTGTGTGAAGTAGGAGAGAGAGAATGTAAAGTAAAGAAAGGAGAAGAGTGTAGAGTTAGGTAGATAATAATATTTAAAAAAATAATAAAAAATGGGTGATAGATGATTGATAGTGTTTTGAAAATTGTGTTTGAACAAAAATAGGTTTATTATAGGTATTATGTAATACTCCCTCTGTCCACCAATTTTATGCACAGTTGACTTTTACACTCGTTTTTGCGAGTGGATTTTGTATTAGTTATTGAAATGATAAAAGTGACTTTTAAGGAGGGTATGATAGATGAGGGCTTATCTATCACACCCCTCCTTAAAAAGTCATTTTATCATTTCAATTACTAATACAAAACTCGCTTGCAAAAACGCGTGTAAAAGTCAACTGTGCATAATATTGGTGGACGGAGGGAGTATAATTTTAGAAGATTTTAATCTTATACCAAAATCTGGATGAGCCTAGGAGGATTTGGATTTGAAATAAAAAAGATGTGGTGGGAAGCTGTAAACAAACAAGGCCTTAGGGTGAATAGCATTGTTATGATTTATTGGGGTGAACGAACTCATTTAATTGTTGCTAGGGAGGATGACACGTCATGAACTTGCCAAGAAACAATCTGCCTGGAAGTTCAAATTGCAATTTTTTTTTTTTAAATTGAGGTTTTATTTGTCAAAACCCAGAAATTAAGATTTGATTATATATGCAAAAATGTGATGACTTTAGCAGCAATTAAGCCTTATTTTTAATAAGGTACGATTTTAGCACCAAAAATTGACTGTAATATCAAATAATATCAGATTAGAATCATATGAAATTTTTAGCACCAAAAATTGACTGTAATATCAAATAATATCAGATTAAAATCATATGAAATTTTGAAGAGCTATAAACCACGAGCAAGCATATTCCCAAGTGTCCTTGACTATACGGATTGCCCCTATTCGTGGCCATTTTGCCGTCAACCGTTGTACGCAGGGGCAATGCCTGTAATTTTCAACGTCACCATTTTGAATGGGATGGGTGTAATCGGGCATGTGGATGGCCCACCTGTATGGCTTCCCGACAGTGAGGAAGGTAATCTTTTAAGCATTCATTTCACCTATTCAGAAGTTATTTGGCCATGGACTGGTTATCTGGCACTCCACATGCAAATCAAAGAGGAAGGGGTTCGTTTTTCTGGAGAAATACAAGGAAATGTAACTGTTAATATTTACAGCCCCCCATCTTTAGGTGAAAAAGGCCCTCGAAGAAGCACTTGTAATCTTCGTTTGAAACTAAAAGCTATTCCTACACCCCAAAGATCACAAAGGATATTATGGGACCAATTTCATAGTATCAAGTACCCACCCGGTTATATTCCTCGAGATTCGTTGGATGTTAGAAACGACATTCTTGATTGGCACGGGGACCACTTGCATACAAACTTCCACATCATGTTTAATATGTTAAGGGAATCAGGCTATTATGTAGAAACTCTGGGGTCTCCCTTTACTTGCTTCGATGCTAACCAATATGGGACACTTCTGTTAGTAGATCTTGAAGACGAGTATTTTCCAGAAGAGATGAATAAATTAAAAAATGATGTCATTATTAATGGGCTTGGTGTTGTGGTTTTTGCTGATTGGTATAATGTGGACTCTATGATGAAAATGAAGTTTTTTGATGATAATACGAGGAGTTGGTGGACTCCGGTTACTGGGGGTGCTAATGTGCCTGCGTTGAATGATCTTTTGATGCCATTTGGCATAGCATTTGGGGACAAGATTCTGAATGGCGATTTTGTAATTAATGGGGAGCAGACACGGTATGCATCAGGAACTGATGTTGTAAAGTTTCCAGAAGGTGGATACTTGCATCGTTTTCCATTCCTAGATAGCTCGGAAAGTGGGGCTACTCAGAATGTCCTATTATCTGGCATGAGCAAGGTGAGTTGTGCTTTAATACTAGCTATTTTTACATTTCTTCCTAACTTTCCCCCCGCATATATCCCTAAAAGATCTCTTATTTAATGATGAATATATATTTCTCTCAGACCTTTAGTTCTTTTACTCTCTCCTTAATTTGATTGAAGTGGTGAATATGTCAAAATTTTATGTTCCTTACTTTTATACAAATTCTCTAATTTGACAATTAATATGAAACTGAGGGAGTAATAAATAGAAGGACCGGGGGAAGTAGTAGGAAACTCGTCTCTTTTATCTGAATTTTGGTACTGAGCTATTGTTTGATTTACTTTATATTCTGATGGTTAAATTCTTACGAGCATAATGTTTTTTGACACTGATGATGGGGTCCCTTGTACATTTTATTCAATAAAAAATTATATTCCTTGTAAAATACAAATATATGAGCATAACTTTATATTATTTAGTCTCAAATACTGCCAGCTTCTATTAGTATTGCTATTTTATTTTTTCCCAACCCCAGGAAAGAGTTCTATTCCAAATTACAACTTTTTAATTTAGGTCAACTAAAGTCTTCAATTCTCACTTATGACATTTAAGTTATCTAGTTGGTAAAGTGTGTTAGCAGCAGAAACAATTAAAATTATGCTTCGACTTTTGAAATAGGACTCTTTTCTTGGGACAAAAAATAAGTTGCAAAAAGTCGCAAACATGACTCTTTGTTTGTGATGAAGGGGTGCGCTACTTTATCGTCTATTGGCAAATACTTCCATTCACCAGTTGCACTGTGCAACTCAAGTGCATATTTAATTAGTATTAGTTGTTTTACTAAAAAGCATTAGTTGGTCAGTATTAGCTGTTTCACTGAACATGGATCATGATCGATGCAGGCTGATTCCCCTATTCTTGGTCTTTTAGAGGCCGGTGAAGGACGACTCGTTGTATATGGAGACTCCAACTGTTTGGACAGCAGCCATATGGTGACAAATTGCTATTGGCTTCTTAAAAAAATGCTAGATTTTACGTCAAGAAATATTAGAGATGGTGTGCTTTTCTCAGATGCAACTAAACTCGATAAGGCATTGCATCTGGACAATAATCAATTACCTTCTCGTAGAAAAGATGTGAATTTTTCAACTTATTCAGCAGTTGTCAGTAAGGAGTTGATTTGTGGGAGTGACTCAAGATTTGAAGTGTGGGGCACAAAGGGTTATGATTTAAATGTTAGGGGAAGAAATCGGAGATTGCCTGGATATACGTCCATTGATTTGGGAAGAGGTCTTAACTCTACTATCGAGGAGGTTCCAGTTAAGCAATTTAAGGCTATAAAGAAAGATGATACTTCTTTAGGGAACAATTTCCTTGGCTACTTGTATGGAGATGATGTGAGTAACATAGTTTTATCATCGCTTAATTGCTGTTAAAATCAACACATTTTCGCAAATTGCAATCTAATCTAAATTTTTTAGTTTTGGCAAATAAAAACCTCAATTTAAAAAAAGAATTTGCAGTTCAATCTTCCAGACAGATCGACTCTTGCTGATGTCTTATGGGTAATAATTAGGGTGAACGGCGTTGTTTGAGATTTAAATTGTTGCTAAGTAGGATGACACGTCATAAACGGCTTGTCATCCTACTTGGCAAGAGTCAATCTGCCTGAAAATTTGAACTGCAATTATTTTTTAAATTGAGGTTTTATTTTCCTACACTTAAAAGTTAAGATTAGATTGCAAATTATGAAAAGGTGGTGATTTTAGCAGTAATTAAATCTCTAATCATTATTAGTTCTCAGATTAGCATTATTGTTTTGCATCTTATAGACAACGGGCTAATACAGATTTCATTTTTAACTTAATTTGCAGCTCGATTTTCCAGTATTAGTTTCCAGCCACTGGCTTATACCTGTTATTGTTGCAGTTTCTGGTAAGATACTGCACTCAGTGTAATCCACCAGGCAGCGTACTTTACTAACAATATGGCTTTTGCAGGTCTTCTTCTTCTGCTCTGGAGTTTTTGGAAAATTAGGCAAAAGCGTCGAAGAAGAAGAAAAGGATTTTCTTTTGGCCGTTCTGCTGCTAACCCGTAAATTTTTTGGAAAGCTAATGTACTCGGATAGTTAAAAAATGTACCCCATATAGTGTAATGTTACTCAAAGGTAAGATTTTTGGTGCATAATCATTAATCAGTTTTTTTCATTCTAGTTGAAATCGAATCTCCAACTTCACTTTTGAATTATTTGAGTAGTTTTGATAATTTTGAGCTTGTTTTAGGGAAATTTTAAACCTCATGGAGTTACTTAGATTGCGATTGGTTGTGTTCTTATTGTACTTAGTTGAATGGATATTTGTAGGTGCGCGTCAATAATTCCTATAGAGTGTATAGTTAGAGATATGAACATAAACATTTTTATAGTTAGAGATATGAAAATAGAGTTCATTGTGAACTCGAGTTCACATAATTTTTTGTCTGTACAATACAAATTTGAACAAGATATCTATTCAATCATGATGCACAAATTTTTCTTTAAAAAATAAGAACTATATAGTGCAATATTGGATCGCATGGGTTGGTTGCACAGTTGTGATTCACAATTGATTTGCATCCGGTTCGCCACGTGGAGAACCCATTAATAAAATTAAATATGCAATCCGATAAGCGGAACAAGAGAATTTGGTGGGGGAGAGCAGGGTCTTTTTCTTGGGTGGTAGACTAATAACTACAATTCACAATTGCAAATAACATAGAGGTACAAAAGCTATTTTTGATGACTACTCCATACAAAATGCGTGTGTTCCCTAATATACCCTTACTTTCTTTTCACTTCCCACTTTCCCCAACATCCATCCCTTCACTAGAAAAAGGTAATCTACCTTTTATTTTGTTTTGTCCATCCCGCGTCCTACCTTTTTTTTTTTGATGGGCCACAAAAATTTCTTTTTTGAATTGTGGAAGATTGAGAGTCACCAATTAAGTTCACGACCAACAAAAATGCATCATGCACTCAAAAATGCATTGTAGAAATGAATATGTGCCAAGAAAAATACATTGTTAGAAAATACTTTTAACAATATATTGCATATACACTATAACATTGCATATGTACTTTTTTTTTTGACTGGACATTGCATACGTACATAATACAGTGCTTATGTGCCCCAGAAATACATTGTTAAAAAACCAATATTGCATATACACTAAAAATATTGCATAAAAACATAATAGATTGCATATACAAATATAATACATTGCATACAAATCCAACATTGACAGATATGTCTCAATTGCATATATAAATATAATAGAGATGCATCAATTGCATATACTATAACATTACATACAAACATAATAGATTGCATATACAAATTCTATATCAACCCTTTAATATCTTCAAAATTCTATATCAACCCTTTAATATCTTCAAAATTTATACAATTGTCTAGGAGACACAAGCTTACCCTGAAACCTCCTGCCAACAAATTACTCTCAGTTTCAGTCATCTTCTTCATATCTGTAGCCGCTTCTTTCGTTGCTTTTGTCATATCTGCCACAATTCATCATGATTTTTCTTCTTTAATAATTGTATCTTAAATAACTAGTATAATACAAGACAAAAAACTCAAACTGACAACGGAATTAATCTTTCAATATCTTCAAAAATTAGAAATCAGGTGCTCCATATTTTCCAATAAGATATGCATACACGCGCTAATTTAGATATACACGCTAAAATCTACCAGCAGTTATGTTACAAAACTACAGAGCAGATACTGAAGCAGAAACTCAAATTTCTCAAACCCTAACAAATCAAACACTGAGTTGCTCAATAAAAAATTCCTAGTATACATTTCTTACATTTCCCCAAATCCACCCGAAACGCCGCCGCTGGAGACCCTCCTCTAACATCAACAGAAAATTTATCAGACAATCGATCTGGCGTCGTCACCGCAGATCTGTCGTCACCACCAAACCGCCATCCAACGAAACCACCGCCTCCACTACAGGAGCGACGACACAATTGCACCTATCTCCAACAAGCCGCCATCACCACCAAATAAAAAAACTATAAGCAGAAAAGTACATAAAATATTAAAGTATTGTTGGTAGATCAACATCCTGCTAATTAAAGTGGAAAAGGGTATTAACAATTAAACACTCCCTCCAATTTAATAAAAAAATAGAGAAAATAAATTGTAAGCATCTTATAACCGAAATTACAGGAGCATCTTCGAACCAAAATAAACAAATTGTAAGCATCTCCGAACCAAAAAAATTAACAGTGAGATTCATACGAGGTAAATACAGAACTTTTTAACACAGAATAATTAAAAAAAATTCAAATTTATCAAACCTGGGGAATCGGGAACCACCATGTTGAATAACTCAGTCTCGGGCACCACTGTATCGACAATCTGGGAATCGGGCAACAAATTGTCTTCAACACTCTCAGATTTCATCGAACAACACCATCGAATATCTGGGACTCTGAAGCAAAAGTGTCTTCGACATTCTCAGATTTCAAACCACGGTGACAAATACACTCAATAACATCAAGATTTTGGGAATCGGGATAGCGAGAGAATCGGGATAGACGCGAGTCACCAACGTCCATCTCAGTGGTAGAGAAAGAGAGAATCGGGATAGACGCGAGCGGCGGATGCTAGGGCTTGTGGGGGTGAGAAGAGATGAACACATAGAGAAAGAGAGATGAATGCGAGAGAGTAATAATGTGGGTGGGGTTTGGGTAGATTTAGTGGGTGTGTTAATTAATGTCAAATGGTGGTTTAGGATTTTTAATTGGAGTAGTTTAAGAATTAATGTGGGTAAATTGAGTGGCATATATTGTAAATAAGTGATGATAAAAAGGGTAGAAATTAAGGGGTGATGTATAGTGTTATTTGCTTAAAAGGATGAGCATACTTTTAAGGGACAGACAAATAAGGAAAACGATCATACTTTTTGGGGACGGAGGGAGTACTTGTTTTAGATTGAATTTTCTATTATGACTTATATTTTGGGCTTATGGTATTTAGATTGCTATTTTGTTGTTTAATTAGATTAAATTATTGAAAAAATGGAGTTTTGAGTGAGAGAAAAATGTAATTACATACATTTGATATATGAATTTTTGAAATTTCTAAATATTTTATATAATAAAATATAAATAAATAAATGTAACCTTATTGAATTGTACCTTAAATTTTTGAAGATTTGTATACCTAGAATATAATGGGTGTTTGCAAAAAAAAAAAACTTTTGAAGGAATGACTATAACTAATAATTATGGAAAAATTGCTTAATAATAAAAGTTGGTAATATTTACAATAAAATTAAAAAAATAGTTGGTAGTGTTAATAAAAAAAATTAAATAAAGCTCATAAATCGTAAAAAGTACTAATACAATTTGTATTTCACCGGGTGAATGATGATTACAAAGAATTGCCTATAAGTATACAATGTACAACCTATAATTAAGGAATTTACAACAAAATAATAAATGCCAAGATATGATGGAATAAATTAAGGTTGACTAATTTATTCCCTATTACCCCCCCTCAAGCGATGTTGTGGATGCAAGTGAACACAAAGCTTGGATCGTAAAAGCTCGAAACTGGGACGGGGAAGACTCTTAGTGAAGATGTCAGCAACTTGGAGATGGGATGGCACGAACTGAGTGTCAAGACGTTCATATGAGATTAATTCCCGAATGAAGTGACAATCAATATCGATATGTTTTGCTCGCTTGTGTGCAACAGGATTTTGGCTTAGAAAGAGGGCACTCTTGTTGTCACAAAGAAGAAGCGGTCGAGATGAGAGCACGACTTGTAGTTCTTGAAGTAATTGAGTAATCCACACAACTTCTTGAGCCGCGTTGGCTAATGCTCGATATTCTGAATCACAACTCGATTTTGAGACAGTGGGTTTTTTCTTAGCACTCCAAGAAACAAGATTACCTCCTAAGAAAATGGAGTAGCCATAAGTGAAATGACGAGTTTCAGTACAACGAGCCCAGTCAACATCGGAGTAGCCAACAATCGAAAAATCGAAACCACGAGTAAAGGATAAACCAAAGTTCAATGTACCCTTCACATAGCGAAGAATGCGCTTGACAACAAGGAAATGATCATCAGAGGGAGATTGCAGAAATTGGCTTACATGATTTACAGCAAAGGAGAGATCGGGTCTGGTAATGGTCAGGTATTGTAATGCTCCAACAAGTGAACGATATAACGTTGGATTGGAATAAGGATTACCAGTGCTAACAAGTTACTCGCCAGTTGGAAGAGGAGTAGCAATAGGTTTTGAATCCAGAAGGGCAACCCGTGTGAGGATGTCATGTGCATATTTTGCTTGACTGAGAAAAAGCCCATCGGAAGTGTGAGATACCTCGAGACCAAGGAAATAATTCAACCTGCCCAAATCTTTAACTACAAATTCGGCATTAACTCGAGCAATGAACTTTGTAAGAGAGGACGAGTCATTGCCTGTAATAATGATGTCATCAACATATAAAAGAAGGTATATGATGATATTGTTATGAGTAAAGTAGAAAAGAGAAGTGTCGGCTCGACTGCAAAGAAAACCCAGACTTAATAGAAAATCACTGAAACGTATAAACCAAGCCCGAGGTGCTTGACGAAGGCCATAGGGGGCTTTCTTGAGTTTGAAAACATGATTCGGAAAATGAGGGTCGACGAATCCCGGTGGTTGATTCATGAAAACTGGTTTATCAAGAACACCGTGTAAAAAGACATTTTTTACATCCAATTGATGCAAGGGCCAATTTTGTTGAACTGCTAGTGCCAAGATAATGCGGACAATTGTTGCTTTGACCATAGGGCTAAAAGTGTGTGAGAAATCAAATCCAGGAATTTGAGTGAAGTCTTGAGCAACTAAACGAGCTTTGTACCTTTCTATAGAGCCATCAGAGTGATACTTTGTTCGAAACACCCATTTTGAGCCAACATTATTTTTGTCCACAAGACGTGGAACTAAATCCCAAGTATTATTTGAGTGAAGAGCATCCAGTTCTTCACGCATTGCAGCAAGCCAATGCGGATGCTTTGCAGCCGATTTGAACCCCTTGGATTCAGTAGAGACTGCAAGAGCAGAAAGTAGATCAGTAGTGGCAATGTCGACCAAGTATCGAGGCTTGAATATTCCTGATTTTGACCGAGTGGTCATCGAATGAGAGGGTTGAGCAATTTCAGGTGGCGAGGCATGTGCCTGGAGCGGAAGATTGTCAACCGGAGCAACCACCTCGGCTGGTGGTGGTGAGCCCAGTTCAGGGGCCAGAGGAGTTTCAACTACAGGAGTATCAACCTCATCAACTTCATCTTCAACAGTAGTAGGTGGAGTTAGATAAGGAGCGGGTGGCCCATGCATACAAGGAGGACAATCACTGGTGTTCTCCGAAGAACCAGGAGAAACTTTTGAAACAGGCTCAAGAAAGGTGGAGATGTCAAGACCGATGATGTCGGCACAATTTTGGGATTTTGAAAAAGGAAAAGACATCTCATCAAACTGGGCATGTCGGGTTGTGTAAAAATGAGATGCAGCAGGATCGTAACACCGAAACCCTTTATGTGAAGAACTGTACCCCAAGAAGATGCACGGAGTACTTCGGGGAGCAAGCTTATGAGGCGCAAGTCACGCAAATAAGGAAAAACCAAACAACCGAACGACTTAATATTAGCATAATTGGGAGGTGTCCCAAACAAAACCTCGAACGGGGATTGGTTCAGTAGAACAGGAGTCGACAGCCGATTAATAATATAAACTACAGTGGAAAAGGCATCCAACCAGAAAGAAGCCGGAGCAGAAGCATGAAACATCAAAAAAGGCCAGTTTCAGTGATGTGGCGATGTTTTCGTTCAGCCCGACCATTCTGTTGAGGCGTATAAGGGCAAGAAGTTCGATGATGAATTCCTCGAGAGGCAAAAAAATCACGGACACGACCATTAAGAAATTCAGTACCACCGTCACTCTGAAAGACCTTAACAGTACTTGAGAACTGATTACTCACAAAGGTATAGAAGCGCACCAGAATATCATTAAAATCTGATTTTGCCTTTAGAGGATATAGCCAAGTGAAGCGAGAATAGTCATCAACAAATATCACATAGTAACGATAACCATCTCTAGAGCAAACAGGGGCAGGACCCCACAAGTCACAATAAATTAAATCCAAAACAACATTAACACGTTTTTCATTCAACATAAATGACAAATGTTTGCTTTTAGCAAGCTGACATGCCGAACATAATCCAGGCTTAGGTAAAACAGAAGTAACTGACAAATGCCCCAACTTATTTAAAGAAGAAATAACAGTAAATGGTATATGCCCTAGTCTATGATGCCAAATTTCAAAAGAGGCTTTTACAGTGGAAGTTTGCAAAGCTGCCACCAAGGCCGAGTTACCCTATTCTAGTATGTATAATCTATTACTGCGCCTGCCCTGGGCCAGTGGTTCCTTTGTGAATCGACTCTGAATGACAAATGGATGATCAGTAAATAACACGTCAACAGGATAATCCGAAGTCAATTTTCTAATAGACATTAAGTTCTTAGTAATGTGTGGAACCACCAAGACGTCTAGAAGTTTAACATTCTTAGAAACTTCACAAGAACCAATATGAGTAATAGGAACAGAATTACCATTTGCAACAACGACTTTACCGTTTCCAGTGTAGGGCTGTAGAGTATCCATGGAGGACCTATTTGGAGTCATATGAGCCGAGGCGCCAATGTCAAGAAACCAATCGGAAGCAGCAGCCGGAGAGATTGTGCATTGAGTGTCAAATGCTCGAGCAAGGTTGGCCGTATCATTAGAAGGACGAGCATAGCGCTGAGGGCAGTGGTTGGCATAGTGCTCGCTGTTAGTGTTAGTGTCCTAGAGACAATCCATTGTAAGGACATAATGCTCAGATAATATTCGGTATTGATTTAATATTATTGTTTATTTAATATTAAATATATGGCGTTGCACCTATTAGAATACTATGTTTGATTGTTTGCATTTGTTCTTATTTGTGTTCCCTTGAGTCACTGCTGTCATTGAGTATGTGAGAACTCAGATGACCTAAGCATGATTCTCAAATGACCCCAATCGAGGATCATTAAGAATGGGATATTGATGATACAATGGAGATTGGTGTGCTATATGCATCATACTCTTTGAGAGTGTAGTAAGATCTCACTTACTATGAGATACTAGGTATCTCATGATGGATGCACAAATACTTTAGATGGTATTGGTATACCCATCCGAGAAACCGTTTGATGTAGTTTCACTATATGTGTCTACGGGTGTCTCGGTTAGTGGGAGCGATGCGATACTCCTTTGACTTGAGGTCAATACGCACGACATGTGTGGGATGATGAACTTTGACCATGACCGACGCTTGCACCCTAACCATGAGTAGATATGGCTTGTATTGAGTTCATCACGAAGTGCATGTGCGTGGTAGTTGAGCCAATAAAAGGATTCATTCCTCAAAGTGGATTTAGAGAGAATACTCATCTTCTCATCATAATTGGATCAAAGTCATTGGCCAATGCACGTTAACTTGGACTTTGTGGCCAAGTGTGACATAAGTGATCAATTAGTGATTAGAGATAAAATGATTAAGTTATTTGAATAGACACTTCATCATGTTCAAGACTTAATCGAGTATTCGCGAATGAAAGAAGGAAATCGTAATAACCCATATTTCAGTTATAGGTAGTTGCACATTTCCTCGCAACGTACCTCATATATTGAGAATGTCTGATTTATTGTCTAGGGTTCAATTAAGATCATTAGTTTGACTAATTGCTCGATATATGAAGGTCTATGGGTCACACAACAAGTAATGGTTGTTTGCTAATTATAGTTGGTTGATTAAATGTTAAATTAGATTTAATATTTAATTTATGGAGAAGTAATTAATAATAGATTAATTTAGAATTAATTATTATTAATATTTAATTAAATTAGATTTAATTAAATAAGAATTCCCAATAATAATATTTGGAATATTATTGTAGGATTTAATATATATGAAAATAAATCGTAGAGATTTTTTTTTCATATATGAGATTTAAATCCGTAGAGATTTATACGTGGGAAATAAATCTAAGAAATTTAAAGGTTAGCTTAAGATTTAAGATGAGTCTCTCCTATATATATGAGCTCTTGAGAATTCATATTACCTGAGTTTATATTTTCTCCATAAAATCTCTAAGTTAGAATTTTCCTAGCAAATTCATCTCGGAGATTCAACGATGGCATATCTGTGCAGATTAGTAAACGACTGTTACGTGGAGTGCAGATTAGTAAACGACTGTTACGTGGATACCATAGTGGAGGAATCTGTGTACGAATTGCTGTAAGAATTCTTTTTACGTTTACTCGTATTTAATTATGCAATTAACTGTTCGTTGTTGGTGAACTTTAATTTCCTCAGCGCATGTATTACGTGTTTACGTGCCTCTAAATTCCAATACTCACCACGACAAATCTGACACCGTGGAGGCCGTTTCCCTTTACCGCCATTATAACCACCTCCGGCCGATTGATTACGCTGGCCATTGGCCTGACCATTATTCTGAGTGGGCTGCTCATGTGATGTGCGACCATTACCGGAACCCTGCGGACGATGATTAGCGGCAAAGGCCGGAACAGCAGCGGGCGTGTCACTAGGGTTACCATGAAGAGACTCGAAATTCTTCGTCTGGTGTAACAACTCGCGAAATGGTGGCATGGGACTGATTAACATTCTGGTATCCGAGAACGCAGCAAATTGCGGGCCGAGTCCGGCGAGGAACCAGTGATTTTTGTCCTCGTCGGAGACGGAGCGGCCTGCCGACGCCAATTGATCACAGATTGATAGGAACTTTTTACTGTATTCATCCACCGATGAGATGCCACGTTTTAGGCTAGATAACTCTTGACGGAGATGACTGATACATGATGCAGATGAATTGCTGTAGGCGTCGTGCAATGCCACCCAAGCGGAGCTGGCCGTCGGACAATCGATGACTTCGGCTAGGGCTTCGGCCGTGAGAGTGGATAGGAGAAGACAAAGTACCTTTTGATCCATTGGAGTGCCAGGCAATGTAGGCTGGATTGGGGTCAGTCTTACCGTCGACCGTGATAGATTCCGGCGGCGGCAGGGCTGTTCCGTCAATGTACTTAAATATGTCGTAGGAAGTGAATGTAGGGACGACAAGGCGACGCCATAGCAGGAAGTCAGAGGCTGATGAGAGTTTAACATTGATCATGGCGGACAGAGAGTGGAGCGGAATGGTGGTGGGAGGAGTTCCGGCCATTGCAGAAAGTAGCGACGGCAGAAAATTAGCGATGAAAAAAAAAAAAAAAAGGAAGAGGGAGGAAGACACGTGACCGCGTGAGAAGAGAGAGAGAGAGATTTTAGGGTTTTGGTGATTATTGACTTGATACCATAATACAATTTGTATTTCATCGGGTGAATGATGATTACATAGAATTGCCTATTAAGTATACAATGTACAACCTATAATTAAGGAATTTACAATAAAATAATAAATGCCAAGATATGATGGAATAAATTAAGCTTGACTAATTTATTCCCTAAAGTACCACACACACATTCAATTTTTAGATAGTTTTTAACATCTAAATTAATCTAATTAAAGAGATACCAAACACTTTAAGTTGAATTTAAATAATAAAATATAAAAAATAAAAATGAATAGAATTTTCAAGCCCATATGTAATGATGGCTTAAACAAATAATTAGGACATTTTTTTATTTAATTAGGGTAATTTTGGATTGACTTTTAAAAATAGGTGCAGTTTTTAAAATTTTATGCTTTTAAGTGATGTTGTGCTCTGTGAGCGCAATTAGTCTTTATATATATATATATATATATATATTACCTGTTGCCCTCTATGAGTGCAACTAGTCAACTTGTTGCGCTTTGTAAGAGCATCTGTATATCTATATATTACATGTTGTTGCCTTCTATGACAAGTTGTGATTATAACATGTTGCTCTCCATGAGAGCACCTAGTGTTGTATATATATATATATATATATGTGTGTGTGTGTGTGTGTGTGTGTACGTATGACAGGTGCCCTCAATATATGTGTATAATTACAAGGTGCGCTTGATATAATACAATTTTTTATGAAAAAAATAATTAGCCGATAAAGGTACATGTAATTATAAAATCAACTATTAAAAGTAATTAATGAATTCACAGAATATGTGAAAACACATGCAGTTATGATTTTTTTTTTTAATTTAAAATAAACGAGCAATTAAAATACTGTATAATGTACATCAATCGAAAAGGGAAATATTTATGAGCATGTGTGCTACAAAATGACAGATGTGTAATTCGGGAACTACGACGAAGAGGTTCATCAGGTTGTACTCGTTCATCTTGATTTTGATATTCTTGTGTTGGGTCGCTTGACATGCTAGTGCCTAGAAATGGAATAGGCAATGAATTGTAAGTTGGACGCTCATATCCTTGATAGTTAAATTCATTCAAAGGGTAATTCTATTGCAACAATGAAGTGCATGACATTTCTGTTTGAGTATTAACCTCATGTTGAGGTACATGATAACTTTCATGGTAAGTAAGAGGTTTCATTGATGTAAAAACACCTAAAACATATTTAGTGAATTTAAATCAATAATTGAAAAATAATAATATGTATATCTAATTGAAAAATCAAACTGAGGCACGTAATAATTTTGAGGTGGCCGCCTTGATGTAGAAGCATTTGTCACATGTTGCGATAATATGCAATAAGTAATAAACTAAAGTGCAACCTCATTAAATTTATTAGTGTAATTTTGTAAATTACATACCATTTTGTATATGAGGTGTGCCTGACAAAGTTGCAAGCATCTCATGCGGGGTAAAAAAAGACTCATGGTGCGCTGCCGAGGAGTGTCTTCTTTGACTTCTAAATATTGATGTCCCAACATTGACTTCAAAATCCTAATTTTATATGAAAATAGACCAAAAGTAGCAGAAGAGTGTTGTGATGGAGACTATTTTTTTCTATCGTGGTGGAGGTGGGTTTTTTTGCTAAAGTGGTAGAGATTTTTTGTAAAGGTGGTAAAGGTTATTTGGGTGGTGTAGTGAATGCTTGTTTTTTTTTTATACGTATTGAGAATGGAAGAGGAGAAAAATAAGAATGTGGGAGTAAGAGGTGGTTGGTGCAGAATGTAGGAAGAGGAGGCGCGTAATTTGGGGGGTTTAAATAGGGTGACCGTGTGAATTTGAAGTTGAGAGTTTTTTGTGGATTGTGGGGAATAAATGCAGGTATGACTGAGTTGGAATTGAAGTTTTGAGCTTGTTGGGGTTATACGTGAAAGTATGTTTTTACTTTGTATAACCTATGTATTAAACACTTATTTACTGAAATAAATTATTTATCACTGTTGCTTTAAATATGATTGAATGTTATATATATTTATTGTAAACCGTTCATAGAATAACACGTGTTACATTGTAGTTACTGTGGTGATACCAGATCACGGAAGATCTCGTTAACAGTTCCTTGTAAACAAGTGCGTGTTTCACAATTTAGATAGATCTGAACAATCTATTGGTGAAGTTGATGTGTAAGACTCAGATTGACTTGTCTTGACCAAGAGATTACACTAGTGAATTTGATGCGCTGAAGCGGACCTACAAAGAGGATAAACTCATTCGCACTGACTTATGGGATGAAGAGTTAGACTTCGGTGGTTGTTTTTGCTCTTTTTTTTTTTTTGTGAGTGTGTGTGCGTGACCAAGTGAGTGGTTGTAAGGAAGTTGAGACTCTTGTGGTTTGGAAGCACGTGATAAATAATTAGACTTTTTACGAAATCTGATCTTAATTATTAAGTATGAAATTGAACATTAGAAAACTTGTCATCATAAACACTTTTATGTGAACAGGGCTCTATTGTCAGAAACTTTTTTTTCACTTGCCTGCCCCCATGTTTTGTATACTGTATTATATGCTAGCCTTAGATTTTTTAGCCTTCTGAGGATAAGTTCTGATGTTTTGGAAAAAATTTCTGAAGTAAGCTGCTTGGGTACAATTCTATACGAGTTTGTAAGCTGAGTACAATGATGCAATAATTGTGAATTTCTGCTAGTATGCCTACTTATAGATGTTAAATGGTGTTTCTGATTCGATTGTTCGAATGTTCTATATTACAGGCATGCAGGGAATTGTCGACTATTCAAATTATGATGACATGAAATATGCAGTAAGCTAAATACATGTTAAGTATATTAGCTATTATTTATTTGCCACACTCTTAAACTTTTCCCTATTTTGAGGAGGTGGTTTTTACTTTTACTTGCCTCTTTTTTTCTTTGGTGTGGGGTGGGGGGGAAGAATTTTGTGAATTTTCATATGTATTTGCATGATTTTTCCTATGTGATGTTTCTAATTTTCTACATGCAGGTAAGGAAGCTTGATGATTCTCTCATCTACAACCAATCATCATTAGGGTATGATTTGATGGAATTTGATTTCGGATTTTATGCCATCAGAATTCAAAGTTACTGAGGCACCTGTGAACTGTGGGTGAAGGAGTATGATAGTAGTCATATCTATTCCAGGAGTCGTAGTAGGAATTTTAACTCGACAAGTAGAAGTCCCAGTCACAGCTCTGGCTACAATGATAGGACTACGTATGGTATATCATATTAGTGTAACAATCAACTTTTTTCATTTTTCATATTGTGAACAGCCAGCTCCTCCCCCCGGCATCGAGGTATTGTATTTTTCCCCTCCTATCTCAAGGTGTTCTTCCTCCTTCCCCCCACTTAGTGTGATTTATCTGGTATACTGTGAAGAATTTTCTACTTCCAATGCATGCCATTTATGTCGCATGTCAATACTCCTGTTATTCTATTTCCAGAATTTGTTCTTGCGAAGCATGCCATTTATGCTGCATGAATGTTTTTGCTTTTTATCTGCCATATATTGACTCCAGTTTCGAGTTGATACCATATTTGAACCTTTTTATTTATATGTTGTCACAACTTATTCTAGATTTAAAGGGATTACACTTTTCGGGGTAGTTTGTGAAGTATACATGCCTATTTCGTTTGAAGATTCTGTCCTCTGCTCCATCTGTATTCTGTCCTTTTTTTTCTTCCTTTGGGCTACAAATTTGTTCCTTATCTAACATTTGTTTCATGTAATCTAGGAAAATTTTGTTAGTTCGATTACATGAAACAATGTTAGATAAGGAATTTCTCTAGAGTCTTTTGATTCTTAAAAAATGATAAAGAAAGACTACAAGAAGCTCGTCATAACGATGCCAATAACAGGGAAAACTAAGTGCATGTTGGGCTGTGTGATTCATATAAGCATCCCATTTTCGAATATGAATTGTCTTCGTGAAGAACTATTCTTAAGTGATAATTTCTATAATGAGTTATGTGTCTCTATGCAAAGGTTTGTCCGTGTAATTCAAGTGTATTTTTAAAATATGCAACTTATTTTTTTTGAAATGTTCAATTTATTTATATTGAAACATTTAACTTGTTTTACACCGAATAAATAAAACGTTTCGGTGTAAACAAGTTGAACGTATGCACTTAAATTGAACGGTGCACACGAGACCTACTCATTAATAAATATTATTATTTGCGTGAATAAAATATAAATATGACATATGCATTAAAATAAATAATTATTCATCTTAATTATTGAAAATACATCACTATTCATCCATCATTTAAAATTTATAGCATATCTCTTATATAAAATGAAAATTATATGCAATTTAAATCTATTACTCCGTATTTTGTTTCAATGTGTGCAATACTCCCCTACCTTATTTTTTTTAGAAACTATTAATGGGTGAATTGTGCCGTTCTGAGTCTTTTGAGTGGGAACATTACAATTACATAATGGAAAGGTTATGGCATACATGGATATATAGTACAGTGAGGCAGGGGCTAGGGGGCCATGCCCCCGTACCTTATAAGGTGGCTCCGCCCCTGCGGCTGTCGCCCAACCAACCCAGATTCGATCCCTATTGGGAGCGAAATTCGCAAATTTAATTTGTAGGCCTGAGAAGGCTTATATACCATCTGTTCGGTGGGAATAGAGGTTCGCGGTTCGCGGCTCGGGTGGTTCGTCGCCTGCTCAGGCCACTTAGCGGCGCAGATTCGAACCACCAGAGCCATTTTTTTTAAAAAAAAATTACGAATTTGAGACGGTTTTTCCGTCTCAAATATCCGTCGATTTTTTTTTTAAATATTAATTTTGAGACGGTTTTTAAGACGGAATAGACACGGTTTTTCCGTCTCAGATTTGGGACGGAAATTTAAAAACCGTCTCTAAATTTAAGGCGCCTGATTTAGGGACGAAAAAAACCCGTCTCAAATCCGTCTCAAATAGGGTTTTGAGAGGTTTTTTCGTCCCTAAAATCGTCTCTAAAACACGTTTTTTTTTGTAGTGATTGGAGTTTCGCCTTCTTCATCCTTCTCCAACAAACTTTTTTCTGGTTTTGGTGTCGCATTTCACAAGATTGTATATTATTCTAGTGCATGTAATCCTAAAGGTTTTGTTAAGGTGCCTTTTGTAAATTTTTAATGATGTATATATTTAGACAAAGTTTGATGTCATTTTGAAGTTGAAACTCTTCTCAGTAGTTTAGTTTTTAAGATGTATATTGTGTACATATTGAATTTTATTATATATTTTTTATTGATTGAATTACTTCATGAGAAATAATAGTAATATGTATAAATTTATCATATATATATTAGTATTATTATAATAATTATAATAATTATTATTATAATCCTTTTCAAATATAGAATCTGTTACAATGGACAATGACGTGATATAATTTAAATGTAATATAAAATTAATTTCATATTATGTAATTATAATATAATGCGATTATTATATATATATATGAGTATGTCTAGTGTGCAAATTTGTATAGATTAAAATCTATAAAATTGTCCTAAATCAACCAACTACACCCTAAACATTAAATAATTAACCCTAAATTATGACCTATTTGAGTTGAGTGAACCATGAACTAGTCGGACCGAGTGAACCATGAACCACTCAATTTTGTGTTACATTCATCAATTATAGAATTTGGTTGAAAATTAAAGTTTTTGTATCTATACAAATTTGCACACTAGACTTTGTCTATATATATATATATTATGACACTTTCATTTGTCATATTAGGAATGTACCGCAAAAGTATATGTAGTTACAGGTCATCTTTTAGCACATTCACAAGTGTATTAATAGTCATATGTAGTTATAGGTCATCTTTTAGCACATTTATAAATGTAGTAATAGTCTTGTACCTATCGCTACATTAACTTAAACGATACTAACTATAATTGTAGAGATAGGTGAAGTGTAGTGAGAGATAATCAATTACCACATTTTTTAGTGTCATTTAAAGTGATTTTTCTTGTAGTGTGGGATGAAGAGTTAGACCTCAGTGGTTGTTGATTTCTTAATCTCTGTCACTTAATAAGGACTGTGTGTGATTAGTAATTATTGTTTTGACTTATAAATGGGAAGAGAATCACTGCAACTTCGATACCCTATATCTTGGACAATAATTTTAATTACATGACAGTTGCTAAATTAATACAGAGAATCGTGTGCTTAGAGAGTCTTGCATGATTAGTCCCCTTGGTGGGCTCAGAACCTTTATCATACCAAATCTTGCAAGTGGAATTAATTTTCCGGTATGGATAATAATGTTGAGTTGTCCTTACTCCAAGGATAAATATATTAATTAATATAAAGCTTTACAGTGGCTTAATTAATTAATGGACAAAATAATCTTAAACACGGGAAATAATAACCGGGAGTCATATTACCGTAATATGGGTTGAGATGGATAGTGCAATATTAATTATATAGTGGAATTAATTAATATTAATGGGCTGAATAATATTGTGGCTCAATATTGGAATTCAGAAGTCCATTGGGAAGAACCAGGTGGCTTAGTCCACCTGGGCACTAGACTCCTCATTTGAATGGGATACCTAGGTTCGATTCCCTTTGGGAACGAATTGGAGTTATGGGAGTTATAAGGTGGATTGACGATTTCGTGGAGTATTTGGGTGCTTGGTGTATTAACTACTAACAACTAACATCTAACTTTGTCCGACCAAAAAAAAAAAAAAAAAATCCATTGGGAGGTCCATCTTAATTCTCCTAAAGGCCCTTCAAGTAGCCCAATTAAAGTCCATTAAATGAAAAGGTGTTTAAAATAAATTAAATATTTTTGTTGCATATTTTTCCTTAAATTTCGAAAATATTAAAGGAAAAGAAGGAAAAGAATGTTATTGAAAAGATTTTATGGAAAGGAGATAAGTATTCTTGGAATAACAAGATTATCCCATAAATTCAAGAAATCTCCCACTTGGTTTCTTTAATAGCAATTTTCAAATTGTAGAGAAATAAAAGGGAAGAAAGATTTTCTTGATTTTCTTGGAAATATTTTATGGAGAAAGATATGTATTCTTTGAATACAATAATATCTCATAAATTCAAGAAAGATCCAATCTTACAAATCTACCCCTATTATTTTCGAAAATAGTGGCTAAATAAGGGTGTGAGATTTTTGTGGAAAAATTACACATGGATAGAAGAATATATGAGATATATTCAAGATTTATTGGAGATCAAGAAAAGATTTTTCCTAACCCTATTTTGGCTCAAATTTTCGTCCCCCCCTATTATAAATAGGAGATGAATTTGTCATCTCCAACACAATTCCATGTGCTGGAAATATTAGAAATCCACAAAGGTGATGCAACAAATTATTTAATTTTCCTTTGTTTTATAATTGTTCATTGAAGAACCTTCCACCAAGGTTGTTGAACGAGGACTTGAGAATACTTGAGAAGGACTTTCGGTTGGTAGCCAGATACCTGATCCTGTCTGTCTCAGAAGTTGTCACTCCAACGGGTAACTTTACGTAAACTCCTAGAAATTCCGCATGCTAGGATCTTTTACGTGAATTATTGTTTGCATATTATTGTTGGATTGATTATTATTTGAATTCACATAGGTAAATTCATGCTAGTAATAATCGTTAATTTAAATTTATGTTTATGAGGTCATCCCGATAGATCCTGGCATAAAGTATCCCAACAGAGCTATGTTTTAAAAAATCGGACCGGAAGTTGAATCGGTTGGGTCGGATTGAGCCGGTTTGAGGTCATAATAAATATTATATATTTATAGTATGAATGATTTAAAAAAAAATCAAAATATAGAGTATGATAAGTGAATATAAAAGCATCTAAATTCACTTCAAACTTAAATTTCTAAACATAATAGAAATGTCCATTTAACATAAATAGTTCGAACTTCAACTCCAAAGCATAATAGAAATGTCATCAACAATACAAAAGTCACAAGTCATAACATAAAGCAAACATAGTAGAGGTCAAATACAATACAAGAGTTCGAAATTCAAATCATCAGCACAAATGTCTTATGATTGCAAAATAAATAAAAGTGAACAACAAATCCAAATTCTATTATTATATTCTACTTTAGCCATAACTCATCATCAATTTCAAACACATAACATAACTAGGTCAATTAAACCATGTGATTCAAATTCTAATTATTAAAACCATCAGAATACACTGCCCTCCAAGAATACACTGCCCTCCAAGAATACACTGCAAATGAAGTGTTGGGGTTATACTGGAAAGTATGTTTTTTACTTTGTATAACCAAACTAAATTTCTTATTTATTTACTGAAATAAATTATTTATCACTGTTGCATTAAATATGATTGAATGTTATATATATTTACTGCATACATGTTCAATAAATAATACGTGTTACATTGTAGTTAATTTGGTGATACCAGATCACGGAAGATCAAATTAACAGTTCCTCGTAACTAAGTACAAATTTACAACCTAGATGGAAATGAACAATCCATCGTGAAAGGTTGAAGTGTAAGGCTCGGATTGGCCTGTCTTGACCAAGATATTACACTAGTGCATTATGATGCCCTAAATAGGACCTATAGGAGGATAAATTCTTCAGCACTGAATATGGAAGAATTAGACCTCAGTGGTTCGTTATTTCTTAATCTCTGTTCCTTAAATAGGATCGTGTGAAATTAATAACTATTGGTTTGACTTATGATGGGAAGAGAATCAACGTGATTTGATACCTTATATCTTGGGCAATATTATTAGTTACACGACGATTGCTAAGATTTAATACGGAGAATCGTGTGTAAGTGCGTCTTGCTTGATTTGTCCCCTTGGTGGGCTCAGAAGCTTTATCATACCAAATCTTGCAAGTGAAAATTTATTTCCGGTATGGATAATAATGTTGAGCTGTCTTTACTCCAAAGATAAATATATTAATTAATATAAAGCTTTTTTAGTGGCTTAATTAATTAGTGGACTAGATAATCTTAAACACGGGAAATAATAACCCGGAGTCATATTATTGTAGCATCGTAATATAGATTAAGATGGATAGTTTAATATTAATTTTATAGTGGAGTAAATTAATATTAATGGGCTTGAATAATATTTTGGCTTAATATTAAAGTTTCATAGCCCATTCGAGGTCCAATCTTAATTCTCCTAAAGGCCCCTCAAATAGCCCAAATTAAAGTCCAATTAATGAAAATGAGAAAAAAATATTATTGTTGCCTATTTTTCCTAATTAATTTCGAAATTAATAAATAAAAGGGGAGAAGGATTTTCTTTGAATTTTGTTATGGAATGAAGATAAGTATTCTTGGAATGCAAGATTATCTCATTAAATTCAAGAAATCTTCCACTTGGTTATTTATTAAGAAAATTTCAAAAATTTTGAGTAAATAAGGGAAGGAAAGATTTTCTTGATTTTCTTGAAAAGATATTGTGGAAGATATGTATTCTTGTAATACAAGAATATCTCATAAATTCAAGAAGATCCGAATCTTGGATTCTACTCCCTCATTTATTTCGAAAATTCCGTAATAAGAGGAGGTGGAATTTTTGTGGAATATTTTAATTATGGAGATCAAGAAAAATATTTTTTCTTATTATTTTTCCCCAAAAATTCGACCACCACCTCAAGTATAAATAGGGGATGAATTTTTCATCCCCAAGGTAATTCCATGTGTTGGAGAAATTAGAAATTCACAAAGGTGGTTGCAAATATTTTTGGTTTTCTTTTATTAAAATCGTTCGTGAGAATCCTTCCACCGGATTACGTTTGTGGAGTTGAGACATATTTGAGAAGACACTTTGGGTTAATCCATCGTCTCAACGGTTGTCTCTACAAGAGGTATGTAATTTCGTAACTCTTAGATTCCGCATGCTTAGGATTTACGTGAATTACGTGTACGCATGTTGTTGTTGCTTATGTAATTATTATGTTGAATTAATTTAGGATTGATTCATGTTAGTAATTAATTGAATAATTTAAATATGTATTAAAATACACCTCGAATAGATCCGGGCACCCCGAATTTCCCAACAACTGGTATCAGAGCCTTGGTTTCGAGCTATGTATTTAAATTGTTATTTAAATTTGTTGGCCATTAAATTTTATTGAAAATTGGATTGTAGAATTGTTAGATCTATTTTGCAGGTATCCAATTGTCATGGTATTTAATGTGTTTTTATTTCATGCGTATGATTAGTTTTAATTCGACTCGTTCGAATTTGTTTTTCTCGTGAAAAAATCCACGAGTAGATTAGGTTATTTGATTTGTTTAATGTAATAGACTAGTCTAGATTTATGTTTATTTATTTTGTAAAATAAATTGTAACCTGATCGAAGACGAAGACGGAGATGAGAAATTAAAATGGATCCAGAACCGTACGCGGGCGACGAGCATCGCGCGAAACGTGCCAAGGGAAGCACGAGCACGATGCCAGGCGCTCACAGGCACGATGCTGGGCGTCGGGCGGGATCAGCATGGCGCACACACGGTGCTAGGTGGACGTGCACATGACGCTGGGCGAGCGCACGGCGCTAAGCGCTGGGCGGACGTGCATGGGCGACAGGCGATGGGCGTTGGGCGCTGAGAACGCGCGCACGGGCAACAAATGATACGGCCGGGCTGGATGCAAGGCGTGCATCCCGCCGCGAGCTGGTCGGTACACGAGACATGACTTTTCGAGACGTTCGAGTGGGAGAAATTGAAGACGGACGATTTCTCAAGATCAAGACAAGAAAAAATTAAACCATGACAGTTGGATAATTTGTGCCCAATGTGTTTAATTTTATTTTGATTTATTGCTTTTTCTTATGCTTCTGTTTAAATTTGTTTAATGTGTTTGCATGAGATATTGCTTGTGAAAAATCTCAAACTCAAAAATTACTAAGTATGTTTTATATAATTAATTTGGTTTTGAACCAAATTGATTTGACCTCCATGATTTATTTATTTGTGATTTCTTTTGGAGAAATTCCCCTAAGGGACGGTCAAAAGAAAGTTTTCACATGAATAAATTCTCAAAAGGATGATTGTGAATTATTACTAGTGGCGACGATGACCCTCCCAAGAGGCTCGTTCAACACAAAATAATAATTATGTATTTAATCATGGTTATTACTTAGGTATAAAATTGATATGCATATACTTCTCCGAAGTCCCTGTCAATTTTATATTGGTCAAGTGGGAGCCAACTATTAATTATTATTTTTTTAATTAAAGGTTTGTAGCTGTTCTTATTTGTAACCTGCTTAAATGTGATTTAAATAATGACCCATCCACGTGGCTCATTTAAACTGTTTTAAGATGTTGGCTGATGCATGTTCATATTTTTTTGAGATTTTAATATGATTCATGTGATCGAATTATGTGATTTTCTTCGTGTTGATCCGAATATTGACACAAGATGTATGTTTATTTCAGTATCATCATGTCGCAACATTTTAATCCACTGTTAATATACTTAAATTAAAGTCAATAGAATTGTATAGGAAACTATGTTGATTGGAAACGAAAAGTTATAATTGTCCTAACTGCACAAAAGCACAAGTGGATTCTTGACACACCAAAAATCAGATGAGCCAACTAACAAATAAAAAATGCGGGGCACGTCAGATCACCTTGCGAGAGATGTCATCACTGAAAATGATGGAGGGCAACCCCGTAAGGGATTACACCCTCAAAATTGATGGCCCATCTGAACAAATTTGAGGTTTTGGGTACAGATTATGATTTGGAGACCTAGATCGATTTGGTACTCCACTCTCTGTCCAAAAGTTTCTAAGCACTTTGGTCTCGCTAGCTGATTTGTTACAAGCTTTGGTCTTGGCAAAGACATTGATGGAGCACCAAACTCAAGCTTTTACGGCAAGTGGTCCGTCTTCATCTTCTAGGCCAACGGAAGGCAAGAAGAAAAAAGAGGACCAAAAGCCATAAGCAATCAACCTCAACTTTTTCCAAGGGCAATGGTAAGATGAGGAATGCTGGTGGTGTCAAGAAAAATTCAAAGGGGAAGTGCTTCAACTGCGGTGAAAAAGGACAATGGAGGTTTGCATGTTCCAAGCCCAAAAGGGCCGGAAAGAAATGTAATTCTCACGCACTAGCTGTTGAAACTTGTTTAGCGGCGTATACTTCTCATTCGTGGGTAGTTGATACGGGATCCACTGATCATGTTTGCTTCACGGGTTCAACCCGGCAGCTTAGTGGGAGTGAGATCCTCATCACGCTAGGTGATGCTACGAGAGTGGCAGCTGAAGCAGTGGGAGACGTGCACCTGTCTTTTGAAGACAGAAGTTTAATTTTAAGAGATGTTCTTTATGTTCCTGTTTTTCGGAAAAACCTTATTTCTGTTTCTAAACTATTTGCTGATGGATATTCTGTTCGTTTTAATAAACATGTTATTGTTTTTCGTAATGATGTGTTTATCTGTCATGGAACTTTACAGAACAATCTCTATACTATTAACTGTGCACACCACTCACAAAATGCATCCTGTAACACATCGATCGTTTCAAGCACTAAAAAAAATGTTCGACTAATGTGAACGAGACACTTCTTTGGCATCTAAGATTAGGTCATATTAATCCGAATAGGATCCAAAGGTTGGTCCAAGATGGTTCATTGGAGTCCCTCCGAATTGAACCATTTCCAACCTGCGAATCATGTTTGGAGGGTAAAATGACCAAGAGGGCATTTGGAGCCAAGGGGCTTAGAGCTAAAGAAGTGTTGGAAATAGTTCACACCGACGTGTGTGGTCCAATGCAAATCAAAGCTAGAAGAGGCTACGAGTATTTCGTTACCTTTATCGATGATTACTCACGTTATGGGTACGTTTTCCTAATGAAGCATAAATCTGAGACCTTTGATAAATTCAAAGAATTTAAGGCTCAAGCAGAGAATCATAAGGAAAAGAGTATCATGTTTCTACTATCTGATCGTGGAGGCGAATACCTCAGCGATAAATTTTTGAACTACCTATCAGACGAAGGGATTGCATCCCAGTTGACTGCACTCGGCACCCCTCAACAAAACGGGGTTGCAGGACGAAGAAACAGAACACTTTTAGAAATGGTCAGATCAATGATGAGTTGCGTGGATTTGCCAAAATCGTTCTGGGGTTAAGCCTTGGAAACAACGGCTTACATTCTAAACCTAGTTCCATCCACATCAGTTCCCAAAACCCCTATAGAATTGTGGACAGGGCGCAAGCCCAGCTTGGGACACATGAGAATCTGGGGGTGTCCGACATATGTGTTGGACAAGGAAGCCGGTAAGTTGGATGCACGTTCGGAATTAAGGTTGTTTATAAGATACCCCGAGGGAACTAAAAGATGAATGTTCTATGGTCCCAAAGATCAAAAGGTCGTAATAAGTACGCACTTTAGATTTTTGGAAGAAGACTATATGAACGATAGAAAGCCTAGAAGTGAGATTACCTTAGAAGAACTTAAAGGGCCAACTCTTTTGCCGACTGTACAAGTCGATATACCAAGCATCACACCCACACAACCAGAACCTCGTCGCAGTGGGAGGATTGATAGAAAACCCGAGCGATTCTTGGGGATAGGAGAGTCTTCAGACTTGATCTCCGGAGAAGAATCGGACCCATGGTCATACAACGAGGCGATCCAAGACAAGGATGCACATTCTTGGCAAACTGCAATGGAAGCAGAAATGGGTTCAATGGATCACAATAAAGTGTGGGAGCTAGTCGAACCACTTAATGGGGTGAAACCCATTGGATGCAAGTGGGTATACAAGAGGAAAAGAGGACCGGACGGGAAGGTGGAAACCTTCAAAGCGAGACTCGTGGTGAAAGGGTACACTCAGAAAGAAGGGATCGATTATGAGAAAACCTTTTCGCCCATAGCCATGCTCAAGTCCATCTGTATTCTCTTGTCGATTGTTGCGCACCTAGATTTTGAGATCTGGCAAATGGATGTCAAGACAGCTTTCCTTAACGGAAGTCTTGACGAGGAAATCTATATGCAACAACCCGAAGGCTTCATTGAAAAAGGCCAGGAGCATCTGGTTTGCAAGCTAAGGAAGTCCATTTACGGACTGAAGTAAGCATCCCGTGCTTGGAATCAATGTTTTGATCAGGTTATAAAATCCTACAGTTTTGATCAAAATAATTTCGAAAGTTGTGTTTATAAAAAGCGTGACGGAACTGCCTTGGTATTCTTAGTACTATACATAGACGACATTCTACTCATCGGGAACTATGTAAAGATGTTGTCAGACGTAAGGGCATGACTGTCAAAACAGTTTGATATGAAGGACTTAGGAGAAGTTGGTCATATCCTAAGGATCAAGATCACTCGAGATCGCAGGAAAATGATGATCAGCCTCTCACAAGCTTCATATATAGACACTGTCTTGAAGCGATTTAGCATGCAAGATTCCAAGAAAGGTTTTGTACCTTTCAGACACGGAATCCATCTATCCAAATAAATGTGTCCAAAGATGCAGAAAGAGATAGATGACATGAAGGGCATTCCTTATGCTTCGGCTGTGGGAAGCCTCACGTATGCAATGTTGTGCACGAGGCTGGATATCTGCTTTGCCGTAGGCATGATAACAAGATATCAAAGTAACCCCGGGAAAGAGCATTGGATTGTAGTTAAAAACATTCTAATGTATCTGAAGAGGAAGCGGGATAGAATGTTAGTTTATCAGTCAGACAGTCTAATCCCCGTCGGTTACATGGACTCAGATTTCCAATCAGACATAGACTCCAGGAAGTCAACCTCGGGTAGTGTGTTTTGCATGGAAGGAGGAGCCATGATATGGAGAAGCGTTAAGAAATGCATCGCCGATTCTACCATGGAAGCCAAATACGTAGCTGCTTGTGAAGCAGCGAAGGAAGCGGTTTGGCTCAAGAACTTCTTAGTGGACTTGGAGGTTATTCCGGATTTGCCCAGAACAATCACGGTTTACTGGGATAATGCCGGAGCAGTTGCAAATTCAAGGGAACCGAGAGCCCACAAAGCCAGCAAATACATAGAAAAAAATATCATCTTATACGAGAAATCGTTAAGAGAAGAGACATAGAGGTGGCAAAGATTGCGTCGGAAGACAACCTAACAGATCCATTCACAAAGGGTCTGCCTCAGAATACATTCGAGAGACATGTGAAAGGAATGGGTGTCAAGAGCATTGTCAATCTGCTTTGAGTATAAGTGGAAGAAATATTATTAGGTTCGTGTGAGTGACATTAGATGTCACGTAGAACACGAGACGTGCGGTAGTATACTTAAAAGCAGACTTTGAGTATAAATGGGAGATTGTTGGGGTTATACTGGAAAGTATGCTTTTTACTTTGTATAACCAAACTAAATTTCTTATTTATTTACTGAAATAAATTATTTATCATTGTTGCATTAAATATGATTGAATGTTATATATATTTACTGCATACATGTTTAATAAATAGTACGTGTTACATTGTAGTTAATTTGGTGATACCAGATCACGGAAGATCAAATTAACAGTTCCTCGTAACTAAGTACAAATTCACAACCTAGATGGAAATGAACAATCCATCGTGAAAGGTTGAAGTGTAAGGCTCAGATTGGCCTGTCTTGACCAAGAGATTACACTAGTGCATTATGATGCGTTGAATACGACCTACAGGAGGATAAATTCTTCAGCACTGAATATGGAAGAATTAGACCTCAGTGGTTCGTTATTTCTTAATCTCTGTTCCTTAAATAGGATCGTGTGAAATTAATAACTATTGTTTTGACTTATGATGGGAAAAAAATCAAAGTGATTTGATATCTTATATCTTGGGCAATATTATTAGTTACACGACGATTTCTAAGATTTAATACGGAGAATCGTGTGCAAGTGCGTCTTGCTTGATTTGTCCCCTTGGTTGGCTAAGAAGCTTTATCATACAAAATCTTGCAAGTGGAAAATTATTTCCGGTATGAATAATAATGTTGAGCTGTCTTTACTCCAAGGATAAAGATATTAATTAATATAAAGCTTTTTCAGTGGCTTGATTAATTAGTGGACTAGATAATCTTAAACACGAGAAATAATAACCGGGATCCATATTATTGTAGCATCGTAATATGGATTAAGATGGATAGTTCAATATTAATTTCATAGTAGAGTAAATTAATATTAATGGACTTGAATAATATTTTGGCTTAATATTAAAGTTTCATAGCCCAATGGAGGTCCAACCATAATTCTCCTAAATGCTCCTCAAATAACCCAAATTAAAGTCCAATTAATGAAAATGAGAAGAAAATATTATTGTTGCCTATTTTTCCTAATTAATTTTGAAATTAATAAATAAAAGGGGAGAAAGATTTTTTTTGAATTTTGTTATGGAATGAAGATAAGTATTCTTGGAATGCAAGATTATCTCATTAAATTCAAGAAATCTCCCACTTGGTTATTTATTAAGAAAATTTCGAAAATTTTGAGTAAATAAGGGAAGGAAAGATTTTCTTGATTTTCTTGAAAAGATATTGTGGAAGATATGTATTCTTGCAATACAAAAATATCTCATAAATTCAAGAAGATCCAAATCTTGGATTCCTACTCCCTCATTTATTTCGAATATTCCATAATAAGTGGAAGTGGGATTTTTGTGGAATATTTTAATTATGGAGAAAAGAATATATGAGATATATTCAAGATTTCTTGGAGATCAAAAAAAGATTTTTCCTTATTATTTTTCGGCAAAAATTCGGCCACCACCTCAAGTATAAATAGGGGATGAATTTTTCATCCCCAAGGTAATTCCATGTATTGAAAAAATTAGAAATCAACAAAGGTGGTGGCAAATATTTTTGGTTTTCTCCTTTCTTAAAATCGTTCGTGAGAATCCTTCCACCGGATTACGTTCGTGGACTTGGGACATATTTGAGAAGATACTTTGGGTTGATCCATCGTCTGTAATTTTGTAACTCTTAGATTCCGCATGCTTAGGATTTACGTGAATTACGTGTACTCATATTGTTGTTGCTTATTTAATTATTATGTTGAATTAATTTAGGATTGATTCATGTTAGTAATTAATTGAATAATTTAAATATGTATTTAAATATACCTCGAATAGATCTGGGCACCCCGAATTTCCCAACATGAAGAACCTTAAACCAAAAATACAGGGGAATTAGGAGTGGATGGTGAACCTTAAACCGGTGACTAAAAGTTTGGCATGAATACACTGCCTTCCAAGGCAAAAATACATAAACCGGAGTGGAAGGTGAACCAAAAATACATGACTTATCAGTGATTAGGATTTAGGAGTGGATGGTGAAAACTAGTGAAAACAGGGGTGGCGGACGAGCGCGGGCGACCGGCGAGCGGCGGTCAGGCGGCGAGCGCGGGCGATCGATCTCCTCCTCATGTTAAAATCGCCATTAAAGCGGATGTGTTGTTTCTAATTAGGGCTTTCTGAAAGTTTCTAGCCCTTTTCGATTTTTCCCTTCTTTTTTTTAGTAAAAATTTTTTTTTTTTTGGTTCTTTTGGTGAAAATCTGGCGGTTCACCGGTTCCCAGTTTTCACCGATTTTCACCAAGTTTTTTCGGTTTTGGGGGGCAGTTCTCTACACCTCTATTGAGCCGCTGGAGAGCGGTTCTCCGGTCCGACCGACTGGTCGGACCCGAATTTTAAAACACAGGTTTTGAGGGTGTTGCTTTTGATAAGCGCAACAAAAGGGTGTTGCTCTTGCTAAGCGCAACAAGCATATAAATATATATATATATATACACACACTAGTGTTAGTCGCGAATTTCGCGGATAGAAATAATTTTTTTATTTAAAATAATCAATAATATTTTAATATTTTTTTCTCTTTTAATATATTTTATGGTAAAATAATTTGTAATTCATAAAATATTAATTATGCATGATTTTTCATCATTATCAAGACATTGATTTTAATCTTTTTTGCTCTTTATTTTTTATACAACACTATGTGGTTGAATGGAAAAAAATGTATTTAGGTCCGTAATTATGATGGTTGTAATTAAAGAACAATAAGTTTAAGTTTGGAAAAATTAGGTTAGCTGTTTGGCAAAAGCAAGCTTGCAAGTTTCGATTTATCGCAAACTTATGCTCGTAAATTTTGAGTTTCGACAAAAGTAAGCACATAACTTAAGTTTTCACAAATTTAAGTCCGTCAGTGTTGGGAAAACGACCTATATTTGTCAAAAAATGTTAATATCCTACTTTTGCCAAAATAAAAATAAAAATTAATGTGCTACTTTTGCCGGAAAAAGAAAAAAATTAATGTAATACTTTTTCCAAACTGAAACTTGTTGTCCTTAAATTGTCAACATTCTAAGTTATGAGCCTTAAAAAATATTTCCCCATAGTTGACCCTATGAAAAAGGTATACACCAACTTTTGATAGTGATTGATCTTGGCTTTTATATATCGTTATTGTGAAGCAAATATATATTACAAATTGTCTCATTTGACAATATTTGATCTGAAGTGGTCAAGGTCAATCGTGGGATCCTTATGGAATAATTCTTACATCGAGAACATGACTTTTAGCGTAGTAATAATCAGCACCCATATTTTCAACACTAAACGGTGATCAGAGAGTCATGATCA
This sequence comes from Stenogyne calaminthoides, assembly GCA_037126765.1. Classification (NCBI taxonomy): domain Eukaryota; kingdom Viridiplantae; phylum Streptophyta; class Magnoliopsida; order Lamiales; family Lamiaceae; genus Stenogyne; species Stenogyne calaminthoides. The sequence goes on from JBBCBC010000010.1 coordinate 4,653,750, forward strand.
CTTAATATAGTTCAAAAATTCAATGGCCTACATCCATCATTTATAAAATAGGTAGATGATGATAATTGGTTTCATAAAAATATATAGATTAAAATATTATGTAATCTATAATATATACAATTACTCACTACCATTATTATTTACTCTTGTAATTCTTTTAGGAAAGCAAAAGTCAAATCCATATATGATACTTTACATAAGTATAGCTAATACTTATTGCATTGGATAATTTAAGGAACATAATATTTATGCATCACATAACACGATTAAGATTATAATTTCTTAAAATTACATTTATAATTTAGAAAATATAAATTTGACCGAGTTTTTAACTAATTAATAAGAAATATAAATTTAATTGGGTCTTATATCAAATATAGTACATTATAAACATGATATAAAAAGATTAAAATTTTTATATAGTTCAATTAATTCTATTGAATAATATTAATAATAATAAAAGAAATAATAATAGTAATAGTTTTGTCTACTCAATGTCATTTGTGGATGAACGCCTTATTGTCAATATTTCTTCACGAAATAATTTTAGCTTCGAGATTGTGATTTTAAAGCTTCGTGACAATCAATCTCGTGTAATTGCACAAACCTAACTTTTAGTCAATTTTTTTTTCTGAAAAACATTATCACCACGTTTTCTTTCAAAGTCGAATGGTGGTTTGGAAGTCCCAAACACTTAATAGAGTGTACAAATCAGCATAGAGTTTACAAATCAACATAGTACAACTCACAATTATCTACTAACTGAAAATCTGATCTGCAAACACTATCGGAACTCAAATATACTCTAGTATCACCAGGTATAATAAACAAAAGTTTCTCATTAATAAATTTCACTTCGCTATGTGTTGGAGTAAGTATTGCCCTATTATCAAAGTATTTATATGTAACGTAAACTATCAACTACGGAGGGGTAATACTTTGCACTATATCAACAACATGATCACTTACTTCGTAAATTAAATTATCTTCGGAAATCTCAATATTAGCATAGTCATCTTTGCTATATCCAAGGTCAACATCATCAACTTTCAAAAAACATTTGGAGAATTTAGCCATCTCATTTGTAGTTGAGTTGGAATCAGTATTTCCATTTTGCAACATAAAATCCTTGTTAGTCTTAACACCTTGGAATGCTTAAACAAATAAAAACATTAATCATGTATTTATAAAAAAAAAAAATTGATACCAAAGATAAAATATAAATAAAATATATGAATTAATGGTTGAGTGCACAACATCATTCCTATTATGTGCTAACAATTACGCATTTGTACATGAATAATTTTTTTAATTGCAAAAGAATAAAATAAAAATTACCACCTTTGTTGTTTTCATCAATTACAACATAGTATCTTTTTTTTTTCTTATAATTTGAGATAACACATTTTTAACTTTTGCAATTCCAATTATCTGCCCGTTTCCCGGTAACAATTAAATGGGGTTGGTTGCCACATAGATATTCACATAATAAAATATTTTTTGCTAATATTTTTTAAGAAAAACAACATTTAAAATGTTTTTAATCAATCCATTAGCTAATTGCGTGATTTTAGAATTTAAAATCGTATATATCGTTAATAGTATGCAAATGCTTGACGATATACACCATTATCATTAATTATTGATATACACGATAATCTCTATGATGATGATGACTATGATATTAAAAGATTTAATTGATTCCATCTATAACAATTTATTCCATGTTACAACAAAAATTAAGTGTAGATCTTTATTAATTATGATTTTAAAAAAATTAAAATCATCTAATTACAATTGTATTAATTTAAACTCCAGGAATCAATCTGCATTAATTATTAAGTTGACTAATTAATATTCAAATATTAATAATCATCTTGATTTTAGGAAGAATACCAAGATAGGATTCAACTTATGATAATGAATTTAAGCTTTGTAATTTCACTAATCAATACTTTTCTTTATTAAAAACTAATACTATGAGAACTTATTGTGTAAATAAAAAAAAATTAATTAATTATTACTTGAGTGAAATATAATTTAGAATTTAATTACCAACAATACCAAAAAAAAATCAGTCAAAAAGTATATTAAATTTTCTTATAGTTTACACATTTGATACTTTTCAAGATTAAACTATTACTACCAAATTAATTAATTGTTCATCTTTATTTGTATATCAATATTCCCTGTTAATTAAATATAACATAAAGTAATGATAATTCAATTTAATAAATCTATTAAATAAAGTACAAAGTCAAAGTCCTTATCCAAAATACATGAAATCATTCGACTGATAATCAAATCATTTACAATGATTTTTTAATTACAATATGTACCTAATTTAGATGTATTTGACCTATTAACTATTGAAATGGTGAGTGTATAAATTAAAAAAATAATATTTTATGTAATTAAATATGATTTTACTTGGTTTATTTGGTAAGTATTTTATAAATTAGTTATAATTAATTACACGTTGAAATTAGCTAAAACAATATATAGAAATATAAATATAAATAGAATTTAATAACAATTATTATTCCAAAAAAAAATAGAAATAAAATTTGAGTTAAATTTTTTTTTTTATAATGATGCCAAACAAAATTCTTAAGATTGTATTGGATATACCTATTTGTTTTTAGTTCTTATTATAATTATAATTTTCAAGACCTAGATATACCTATCATTTTTTTTTTTTTTTTTTATGTTTGACCCTTTTTTATTAATTAAAACGTCAATGTTCAATGTACTAATTGATTACGGAAATGATACATGAGGTGTCGATGGTTTCTTAAAGAAAATTGAAATCATATATTTGAAAATTTAGCTTAGTTAACCTTTTTAGATGATAAAAATAATTATTTTGAAACATATATCAATAACAATACAACTCCCTATTTAATTTTATATGACTTATTAATATTAGTCGAAGATGAAAAATATTAATGATGTATTTAAATAAAGTACTATTATCATAGTAACAAATCTTGTCCAAAAAATTCTACTAAATATTTAAATTTCATTTCACATATTACTTACGTGAAATAAACATGTATAATGTAGGTCCCGAACGGGTTATGTGAGGGCAGAAGTCTAGAGGGGAGGGGTGAATAGACTTCTGAAAAACTTTTCGTGCAGATCAAGTGTGCGAAAGCGAGATAGCCCCGATCAGAGTGCGAGTGAATCGGTTTGGTCTCGATAACCAACTTATTGAACGCCGAAAAGGCAGATCGGCAGTAACTATCGATTAACTCGATGTGTGCGGAAACTTTTAAGTTTTACCCGTGAAAAACCAGTTTTGTATAAATCGATTCCAAGTTTTATCTTTTTAATCGGATGACGAAATATCGGTCCGTCGGATCGTAAGCTTGGTGCTATCTCGATCTTAACTTAGAATATGTATGCGCTTTAAGATTGTGCGATGTGAGAGCAAATTAATCAAAGCAAAGAAAGGCACACAAGATTTATAGTGGTTCGGACAAACCCGGTCCTACGTCCACTCTTCCCTTTCACAAGGGCACCAACTTAACCGACTTAACCGACTTAACCGATGGACTTAGTTTAGTGTGTTAGTCCAACACAAAGACACCAACAGATGTTTTAAGAGTTCTCACTCAACCGATCCTAAATCAAGATTAGAAACTCTAGATCGAATCTTGCTAAACAACTTATCCTAACTTGGGAGTTTGGGTAAGATTGTTGAGGTTCCAACTATGAAATCTTTCCTCATGCATACAAGCAAACCTAAAAAGCTAGATGAAAAGATTTCTTGCTAAGAACTTATGGGATGAACACAATATAAAATAAGCTTGTTGTTGTGTTCTTCGTATGGAAATCGACTATAGTTTGAGCTTCGTGATTATGTTGTTTGTCCAAGCATTTCCGTTTTTTTTTCACTCAAGTGTGATCCCATATTTATAGACCTTGAGATCAAAGAGCCGTTGGAGAGCAATTTGAATCTCAGGTTATTTAAGGGAACTTGCAGCTTGATGTGACGGCTTCAGAACGGCATGGCTGAAAAGCGTGAATGTGTATTTTATAGCCGTTTGAGAGAGCAACATCGAATCCCATGATATCGGCTCTGTTCATACGTGTCTCTTCCTTATTGGATGGAAGCCTTGCTTTATAAATGTTGTTCCTCCAACTAAGGTTGGTATTCATCTTGTTCGGATCGCAGACGATGATAAGATGAAACATCGATTTTCATCTTATGAGTCGATCCGATCACCGAATCGATCGATCCAATTGATGGAGTCTTCTTCGCGCTGTTGACTTAGCTTCAACCGGCCGACTCTACCGATGTAGGTCTTCGGTCCGATCTTCGAAGTCATCCGATCTTCGAGTATTCTAAGTTTGAGCTTCATGACTTCATTGAAGTTATCGACAAGATCACCGATCCGATCTTCCGATTCGTTTAAGATTCGCCTCGCTTCGGATATCGACCTTTCTTCGATTCTTCAGATTCGACCTATACATATTGAGTTCCCCTCAATATGTGACCTATCTATTACATCGGTTTTTTCTATACAATCATTATCAACTGGTCTCCTATAGCATTAATGTAAACATCGGTCACCTAACAGTCCGATTGGGTCTATTACATGTGTTTTGGAACTTTCATCAAAACTATAAATTTCCCAACAATTTCCTTTTTGATGAAACCAAAACACCGAGAAACCAAAAAAATTGATAAGTATAGAACAGTTAAAAGAGCAAGTAATCGGAAGACAAAGAGATTTTGTCTTGGGATCGTAAAAATAAACTTTTCATTAGATATGATGATTACATGTTACATCGTAAAAGTTGAATTTAAAAGCGGTGATCCCTAGACGTCTTCGAATCTTCACTCCTGGGCTTAGATCCTTTCGCATTTCTCTTTGGTCTTGTGGAACGTTGAAAATCGATAGAGTTTCCATTTGACATCGATTTCCGCGACTTGATCGATTATATCGCGATTTGCTCAAGATGTCAAAGTAGAATCTCTCAAATGCCATCTGTCAAATGAGCCATCATTTTCTTCGAGTATACTAACAGATCATACTCTTGGCGTAGATATCTTTACATTTATAAGCTTGGCCTCATTTTCCGAGACTTCGTAAAAGTCCGAAATTTATTCTCAGACCGGTTGAGGAACTCATCATCCGGGTGATTCTTCTTTTGGAACAAGATCAGGACAAAGGCATCGAAGCCATTCACTTCGATCTTATTCCATTCCTCAAACCTCTTAGCGTGTGCGGCGTTTTTTGGTATGATCTCGTCGACTCTTGGCGGGCAACCGAGGTTTCCGTGCGATTTTCCGGTAATCCTTTCTTAGCCCTTGATTTGAACTTCTGTTTCAACCCTTCGCCTTGTGCGCTTTTTTTACGTCCTTCTTTCTTCTTCATCATCCGCTCTTTGGACAATTTTCAATTAGCTCCTTATCACCAGATGTCGATTAGTCAGGCTTCGGTGACTTTCCGGTCCGATAATCGGTCCAGATTTTGATGTCCCAAAGACCAGCAGTGACCTTTCTTGCAATTGAGCTTTGTCCATGGGCCTTATCTTCGATGTGTCGGTTGGTTTCTCGAGATCCTTCCCTTTTTTGGTTTGATCAAAAAGCGATTGAAGTGGGAAGTCGAGACCCAAAGTTGACCGACAATGCTCGATTTAGATCATTAGCAGATAAACCCGAAGTTTGAGTTGTTTGATTCTCGAGCAGTTATGTCGGCTCTTTCTTGGCGTTTCCATTGTAGCAGAGAGTGTCCAAATCATTTTGTCAAATTTCTCTTCGATAACTCGAGCCTTTTTTTTCGGTGAGTCGTCGAAAAGAAGATTGATTTTGATCCAATTGTTTGACTTTTGTCAAATCGATTTTGTAAGTTCAAAGAGATATGGTGGTCATGGATTGGGAGAACCGATCTCGATTGCTTCGATTTGTTTGAGATCGATTTGTCTCGATCGATTAGCACTCCTCAATCTCTTCTTTCGCGAGATCTTTTGAGACAAGATCGATCTCCGGTTGATCGATGGTGATTTGAGATGTAGGAATCGATCCATCACTTGATCGAGTTCGATTGTTTGTGCCTCCGGTGGTTGGTCGTGGAATCGCAAAGACCAGTTCCACTTTCATCGGCTGACTCGGCAGATTCACCATTAGTTGGTTTCTGCTTCGAGCTTGGTCTCACTTTTCTTCTTCCGCAATTCCAACTTCCTCGTGGATCGAGCTTTCACAGACGATCGATCGATATGAGCTCATTTGGTGATCCCACTTTGGCGATTTCCTCATATCGAAGTCAAAATCTGCGAACTCATCCGCACCACCCATCTGCTCAACAAGTAAGATAAGATCCGAGAAGCTTTTTGTCCGAGATCTCTCCGGTGAGGATCTCCATGACTTCTTCTCACGATAGCGGGATGGGCGACATCAGTTGTGGATACATCTCATCAATCTCTCGTTCAATTCTTAGTCGACCATTTTTCCGGTGATGGTCTTTGTTGATCTGGATCTGTGAATTATCTGTCGGTTACGTTGGATGAGATGTGGAAGCTTTGGTTGTGCTTGAGTCGGCGGAAGTTATGCGATTGGTTCGACTGCGATGGTTTCTGCTGTAGTGGCGGTTATATCTGGTTCAGTTCATGGCGGTGAACTAGCGGGGAGTGACATGCTCGGCTGACCTTTAGTCGGCGGTGAATCGAAACGAGGTTGAGGAGAAGGAGATTTATCGGTTGGTGCTTCTACCTCAGATCGTTTCGGGCGAGCCCTCGGGTTGAAAGCTTGCTGTCTGTGCGATTGTTCTTTGTTTTGTTTGCGCAATGCATCGTTTCTGGCGCTCTTTCTTCTTCGACTCATCCAGTCTTGAGTCGGGGTAGGTTGCTTTCTTTCTTTGGCCTCTTCTCCCGGGCCTTCACCGATTTCGTTTTTTTTACGGAGCAACCGGGTGTGGATGAGGCTTCTTTTTCTCTTTCCTTTCTTGCTTTTTTTTTGTTGGAGTGGGCTCCTTGTCATCGTCTGGTGGCCCATATATAACTCGAAGTTGATGAGAGGAAGGCATTGTAGGACTTCAGTCCATTTCGATTCCATTCGGCTTGGCGCTTTGTCTTTCAATATAACCGCAACCTTGTTGAGATTGTCGACTCTCTTTTTCGAGAAAGACACCGCTTTTTGGATTCATTGACTCCAAATTTTTCGTGTTCTTGGAGCAAGATGGCTTTTCAGGAAGCCGTGCCAATTGATGTTCTGAGCCCCATCAATTATTGCTGCCATGCTGTACATTTTGACCGATGTGAGAGCATCTGGGCTAAATGAGATTCCCATGATCGTTCTTGACGAATGTCAAACAATAGCCTATACTTTCTTTTGAGCATTGGCCCCGATGAATCCGGCTTTTCGATGTTTGTCTCCGCCTCTCTTAAGAGCTCCTCTCTGATTTCTTCATCCTCATTCTCCCTGTAGTGTGCGGAGAGATTCGCCTTTTGGCAAGTCGAACAGACGAGTGATGTCGTGATTGTCGATCTGATTTCTTCCCCGTCGATCGACGACATCGGTTCGTCTCGGTTTTTTCAGATCCACACTCAAATTCTCGCAAGAATTGAAGTGCTTCATCTTCGCATCTTTGGATTGCAATGAGTGAGCAATATGTTTCGATCCAAATTTTCTTCGAAATTTGTTCCACCTCCATGGATTCGAGAATCCTCCTGGTTCCAACCCGAACGAATTTATCCTCAAAGATCTTCGTTAAAGCCCCGATAGTTGCACATGATCTTTCCTAGTCCATGAGTGGCCATCTACAGTGAGATAGACTCATTAAATTTGTGCATAATCAATATCAATATCATACCGCGGAAAACAAAAGGCAATGAAGCATAAATTCCGAAAAACAACTTTGAAAACAATGTTTTTATCGGAAAGAAAGATTCATCATTAAGCATAAAAGAAAATATTACCAGATTCAAATTTTCAGAGAAGATTTTGAACTCTAAGAAATCGCTTTTGAAAACGAGAGAAAATTTGAAGTTTTTCAATTGAAAGTAATGCAAGTTTGTGAAGCGTAAAAACTCGTAAGGTTTGATGAATCTTATATAGAGGCGGAGGGTACAATAAGACAAGATTTTGAAGATCAATCGTTTTGAAAAGATTGTACGCTCCAGATTAAGCGGTTTTGATCGTAGGGTCGAAAAACGCACGCATACACAAAACTTTTGGATTTAAAAGCACGATCAAGTAGCGGTTAATACATGTACCCCACGGCCCCGCATTAAATGATTTGCAGAGTACACGCCACAAGGATAGTGGGTACAAGAAGGCAAATAATATCGAGACACGATCCGATAAATAAGTAAAGAACAAGAGAAAGGAGATACAGATCCGTTGGTCGATGTTGTAATGTCCAATATTACTTGTCAATGTTGATTCCACTTGTTGATCTTAATCATTCTCGCTTTAAGCCTTTAGAAATTTCCTAATCGATCCTTTCTTAACCGATCTTCTCCCAACAGCATCGATTTGTTGAAACTTCAGCTTAGCCGATCTTTCTCGAGCACGCGTCGATTTCCCTTTTGATCTTCCTTGATGGGTTGAAGTTCCCTTCAACCGATATTTTCAATATAGATCGATATATCCGATTTATTGGAGTTTCAAGCTCAGCAGATCTCTATCCGATCATGCTCGTAAGTAATCGATTTTGGTTGACCTCATCGATTCTTTTTTCAGATTAAGCCAATTTTGGGATAAGTGTTACCGCCAAAACTTAGTCTAGAGTAGTAGCTTCTATTCCCTAAGTAGGCGTGATTGACACGCGTAAATATCGTCAATCTCTCGATATGTCAATCAACCGTAAATTTATCAATTATATCGTGATTTCTACATCATTTGTCCTTTTGATGCAAATTTCTGATAGGCTTCTTGAAATGGAAATTGCATTTGCATCCTTGCTTGGCCTCTATAAATTGGACCAATGTTTTACACAACTTCACCCATTCACCATACTTATCTTCTTTGTAAGAATCATGTATCTTGGTGAACCCTTGTTTCGGTGAGACTTCCTAAGAAACACTTTTACACCCTTTTATATGATTTCATCTTCTCAAATCAACCCTTTGCATCCCTTATTCTTTGTTTTTCTTCATCATCTTCGATTTCACATACGATTGTCGCCAAAGCTTCTCTACCACCGTGGCGGATCTCGGATTCACAAGGTAACCGAGAAGACACTTCTCCTAACCGTAGTATGCACCTTGTGTGTCTATCTCGATGATGTAACCGTAACCATCAAACTTAGTTCAGTATAAAATATGCAAAGACATGTGCCCATGAGATCTCGACGACCAACTCTTTGGCACACGTGCTCCATTTAATGCCTAGAGAGCCCTACTACTCCTCCTTTTAGGGCTCCCGGCTTAGTAATCCTGTCGATAATGCCGCTCTCACTTCACTTGGAGAGTCCATCGGATTTCATGGCGTGGGATTACCTTTTCAAGCCCCCCTTCCCCCTCTGTTAAGTGGGGAAAAATGAGAGCGTCGATTTCATAAAATCTCTCTCTTCCCTCATTAACACTTAACTAATGAGTTCGGGTTTGGGTTTGGATGCAGGTTTAGGGTTCTAGGTATAGGATTTTGGTTAACATTTATGTATCGACCTCCAAGGTCTTCTTGTACTTGTAACTCGTAATGTAACCTCACCTTCGGTTTTTATCAATGAAAAGTTACATTATTTCATCGTTGTGTAAATTCACGCTTTCTTATGCGATTGTTTAGCTCTTAATCTCGAATCTTGCTTGTTGAATATCACCTAAAAACGAATCACAAAGAAATACTATAACCAAATTGATTTAATCGGATAATCCTTTAAACCGAGCATTTTCCTTAATCGATAAACCTTGAATCTGACCGCCTTTTAAACCGATAGATTTTAAATCGATAAACTAAAATCGATCGCCTTTTGATCCGTAGCGTGTAAGTCCGATCTATTTTTGCTTATCGGTCTCTTGAGATCGCTTAAGATACCAAACTCAATCGATTTCTCTCGATCGGTTAGTCTCTTAACCACCTAGTTCTCGAAAAACATTCCATCAAACATTTTCGGTGACATTTCTCCAAGATCTAGAAGTCCTAGCTCATTGCATAAATCTCTGAATCGATCTCGCCTAAAGTGGCTTGGTTAGAATATCGCCTTCAGATATCAAGATGAATCTTTTCCATTCTCGATATTCTTCTTTTCAACGTGATCTCTTATGAAGTGGTGTCGACATCTACATGCTTGCATCTTGTATGTAGAAATCGATTTCGAGTGATTGCAAAGACTATTATCGTCACGTAATATAGGTACGTTTTAGCTACAATGTTGTAATCCTCACCGCCGACCGAGCCAGAGCGATTGGGAACAAACACTTACCGCAGCCCATATATTTCGCCCGGCTTGTTGATGTCGCGAATCGATGTTCCGCTTTTGAAAACCACGAGATCGCTTTTTTACTTCCTAAGAACCGACATGTTCTCGAGGTTGATTTTTCGTCGATCTTGCAACCTCCATAATCGTAATCGTAATACCCACTAAGTTTCTAGATTATCATTCGATGGGTAAAATAAACCAAGGTTTATTGTTCCTTCAGATACTTAAGAATCCGCTTAGTCGCTTTCTAGGTGGTCGATCATTCGATTTGCTCGAAATCAAAGACATACACCCATCGCGAAAGTGATATCCGGTCTGGCAAATCGGGTATAATAAAGATCCAATGAGAGCCCTATATTCCTTCTCCGATTTGTTTTTTCGACCGCCTCATCTCGATCCATCTTGAATCCAAATCATCATATGAATTTTGGCTTCCTTACTATTTTGAATTCCAAACTTAGCCAAAAGATTCCTAAAGTGTACTTTTGCTTTGGTGAGATGAATATCCCTTCAACTTTGTTTAACTTGGAGACCTAGAAAGTAATTCATCGACCCATCATGGACATCTCGAATTTCCTCAGATCGGTTTTGTCAATCTTTCACATAGGCTCTTGTTAGGAGATCCGAAGATGATGTCGCCCACGAATCGGAACCATCGTAATATCTTCTCCATCTTCTATTCTCAATAAGGTTCTCGGCCCATCGCTTCCTTTAGTGAACCCACTTTCGATCAAGAATCGAGAGTGTATCATACAAAGCTCATGGAACTGTTGTGTTATAAAGAGCTTTTTCTTAAACGATACACTTGGTTGCCCTTTTCAAAGCCTGGAGGTTGTTCGACATAAACTTCCTCCGCTAGTACCCCGTTTAAGAAAGCACTCTTTACGTCCATCTCGATACACAATGAACCCTCTCGCGGGAAGATAAGCCGTAAAACAAACGAATGGCTTCAAAGGCGAGCGGCGGTGCAAAGGTCTCATCGTAATCAATTCTTCCGATTGTGAATACCCCTTAGCAAACAAGTCTTGCCTTATTTTCGGTGATAACATTTTTCTCATATCTCTTGTTCTTGAAGATCCATTTCGTGCCAATTACGTCTTGATGACCCGGTGCGTCTACTAGTTCCCATACTTCATTTCTCTCGAATCGTTCCGCCTCTCCCGCATGGCTAGAATCCGCCAATGTCTTGTAATGCTTCCTCTATTGTAGTTGGTTCCTTCATAGACAGATAACAGCAATACATGGCACTTTCACCAATCTGATGTCTAGTTTTAATTTTATCAGACGGGTCTCCAATTATCAGATCAGTTGGATGACCGGTTATCGTGTCCTACATTCGATTTGCGTCGCTTTTGAGAACATCGTCCGCTTCGATAAAATCTTATTACTAGTGATTGGGAGTGGTGCAGGTTATGGTCCACTTGATAAGAACAAGTCTCACCGATGTTGGAATCATCATGTGTCGATGTCTGTTCGTGAGAACTTCGAGTTCCCCGAACCAGGATGGTTCGATTCTTCGCCTCAAATTTAATCAACTTTTTTCATCGACAGCTTGTTCGTACCTTAGATCCGATTGATCGGTGAATCGCCTAGATCCGGAATGTAAATTGATACTGATTTTCGATCCTTTTTCCTTGATCGATTAATCGATCCATTTTCCGAATATCGTGTTCGCGGTAGATCGTACTTCTTGTTCGAGGCGATTTCTCTTGATCGTAAGATGCTTCATCAAAGGTTACATGGGGTGTTTCTTCCACAACTAGGGTTCGTTTGTTGTAGACCCGAAGGCTTTGCTAGATGAGGAATACCCTAGAAATATACCCTCATCCAGACTTGGCCTCAAAAGTCTTCAATTGACTTTTCCCATTGTTGTGTATGAAACACTTGCAGACCCAAAAAACATGGAAGTAAGAAACACGAGGTTTTTCGCCCTTCCACGATTCATAGGGTGTTTTGTAGTGAGCCTTAGTCGAGAGACATCTGCTCGCGTATGGCATGCAAATGTTGATGATACGCTGAAAACGGTTTTGGTATCGTGATGTTAAATTTAACATTGTTCGAAAGCGAACTTTCTTTTGAGAGTTCTGTTTCCGCTCATTTACTCCATTCTGTTGTGGCGTCCTCGCGGTGATGTTTCATGTCAGATATACCAAACTTAGAGCAAAAATCAAGAATAAAAGAGTTCGTAAATTGCATGCCTTTATCCGACTCGATTTTTACTACGTACGACACCCTTCTCATTTTGTAATCTTCTTAGTTTCGGGTATCTTGGTTGTCGCCTCATTCTTCTTATGTAAGAATATAACCTGTAAACTTGGGAGTAGTCATCCACGATTACCGAGTGTATTTCGCGTCCGTTGAGATCGAATTGGGTGTAATCGGGTCCAAACAGATCCATATGAAGCAAATAAGAAAGATCATTTGGATCCGGTCCCGAAATTCCTTTGAATGAAGCTTTGACTGTTTTCCCTTCGACATGCAAGATATGTCCGATCCTTCGAGAACACTTCATTCGGAAGTCCTTCCACTAGAGACATCCTAGCTATCTTATTAAGAGTTTTAAAGTTCGGATGGCTCATTCTTTTGTGCCGAGCCAAATCGCTACTTTTGGAACTCTTAACAATCAGCACGATTTCTTGGACAACCTGTTCCAATCACCGTGGTAGATCGTCCCTTTTCTTGAACCAATTAGCAATATCGTTGAGTGACTCGATTCTTGATAGTGCATTGATGATCGAGAACTCAACACCGAATCTGGTTGTCGCAGAATTGTGAAACCGATAATAGGTTGTGCTTCGGACCTTCGGACAAACGAGACTCCAGCCATTTGTACATCATCATTCTCTAAGGTTCAACCCTTTGGTATAACCAAAGTTATCATCACCAAGAGTACACGGGCCTTTCGGTTCTATGTAGGAACCGAGGAGATGTTTGCTTCGGTCATGTGCCTTGAGCATCCACTATCGATGTACCGGATAGTTGCTTGCACACCTCCTTTGTTGGCGGACTCCACGCCGAACCTCGCAATCGGATCGAGCTTTAGGTACCCTTCCGGATTGGGTCCCGAGGGGTTAGGTTTGATTTCGGGATCCATACAAACAGAGCACTTCTATTGTGATCGGTCGATCGGAAGGCCTGATTTGTCTCCCATACTATCCAACATAATCATACTTATCCTCATATGCTTTCTCGATTTGTATGATTACTTTGTGTGAACCTTGGATGACTTAGAAGACTTATGATTTAACTTTTAGGTTTTCTTCTTTTTATCCGGTGTGGTTCAAAAAAGAAATTTCTAAATTTTCGACTATAGGTAGGTACGATCGCTACCATCAAAAGATTCATATCCTTTTCAGATAGATGGTTTTCGCAGCTTTTACCGAAGCATGCTTATTAGGCGGTGACCTTGACGGGTCTCAGTTAGACTTCCCTTTTGTAGGTTGTCTTTTTTCGATTTCGATCCGTTGATCAGTTGAGGTCTCTTCTAAGAACTGGGTTCTTAGATTTGATTCCTCGGCCGATGCTTTACCAGTTGGGGTCCATTTGTTTCCTTTCGGTTAGGCACTTGCCTTTACCCGCTCAACCGGTCTCTTACCCTATTAGATACAAGTTTAGCTTTTGGTGTATCTTTTTTCGTAAATTCGCCCCGATTACACCTTTCTCGAGATGAATCATCGGGGCTTTTGAGGATGTGGAGGCTTTTTCATAGCCAAGTCCCTCCTTATCAATCTTTACTCAAAAATAGGCGTTTATGTCTTTAACGGTTTGAGATGATTTTGAAAAAACATCTATTTTCTTACGCAGATTATCCTCAGAGGATTTCAGACTTTCATGCATTCGGAATAGCTCATCGAATTTTGCTTGCAAGATTTTGAAGTCATCAGCTTGCTTTCTGTTAATTTCCATCGATCTTTGATCTCGCTTTTCGATCGAAGCTTTAACTTCGAGAATTTTAAATTCCTCAGTTACCTTCTGAGCAGTTTCAGCTGATCTAAGTTCAGAGGCTTTTCTGAGATCATTTTCTTTAGCAAGCTGATTATTTCTAGTCCTCAGCTTATCATTCTCAGCTTCCACAATAGCATAAGTCTTCATCAAGATTGAGAGATCGTCAAGCAATTGCTTCGAGTAGAGCTGCAGGTCTATCTCCCCAAAGCGGGTGTCTTTAATGATAGCAGTGTAGAAGTTTAACGAAGGGGTTTGAGGTTACCTCGACCGGTCCTCCCCGCCATCAGCAGAGTTCATCATCGTCCGACGAGAATATCGATCTTCATTTTCATAGAAGTCGACTAAGACTGGCCGAGGCGTAAGTCTTCTGAGGAGTATCCGAGTCCTCGGAGGGCGATAGGAATCGTCAATTCTGGCGACGCAACCATGGCTCTTTTCCGTCTCTATACCGTTGCTCTCTTTTGTTCCTCTTTTTTCCCTCTCTACAGGCCGTGTCAGGCAAATGTCAGGCTATAGTGACCCTGGCTTCTCAATTGAAGCGACGCTCACCGGATCCACCGTTCCTTTCCTTCCGTGTGAATCACTCCTACGTATGACCCATCGGGTGATTTCCCTTTTCGATAGTAGTCGAGTTTCTTCTATCCGATTGGTTATCTCTTCCTTCCTTCGTCGACTATCTCTTTCCCTTTCATCTCTCAGGATCCCTCCGATCATCGGATCGGTTCTTTCGGAGATCTATTATTCGATCTCCTATCTGAAATCTCGGCTATGTTGATAGTCCTTATAGAATCTTCGATACTTACCAAGTTGTATATCGACTTCTCAAGCTTCCCGGTAAGCAACGCGACTGTTCTCACCGACTTAATATATTTCCAATGGGTTCATTGGCCTTTGTTCTCGCTCTTGGTTGCCTTGAAAGTTAATCGATTTTGAAGTCGAGGTTTCAAAGAGGGACCTCGTCTTCATCGAACTTGACCTCTTTCAATCGAGTCTAACTCGTGAGCTTTAAGACTCAAGAACAAGCTACTAGGTTTCATTCTTGAAATGTCCCGGCAATCTTTGATTACCGCGGACCTTCATGTCCTTCTTGGTGAGAGACCTTAGGATCTTATAGTTGATATCTTTATCGACATCTCTACCAAGTTCTCGCTTGTTTATAGACATTGTAATTCTTCCATCGAGTTCGTTGATGGTTTCGTTGGGCAAAGATCTTGATTTCTCGAACTTCACCATTCGGTTTGAAGACTTCCTGTCTTTTATATCTGCTCATTTCCTCGCAGATCTCGGCGAGTATCCCACATTGCTTTCGCAGATTTGAGATACTTAATCTTTTCTTTGGTGACCTTATCCATTGTCTTCATGATGATATGTCTTGCAATGGTGTCCAGAGTATGCGCTTTTCTTTCTTACGTGGTCCATCGTAGGGGCTTTTTTGCACAAGACTTCCCGTGGGAAAGTCCGGATCTCCTCCGATCGCAGGATTGTCGTAGTAAATGATGATGGGTCCTCTCTCGATGACTTCCATCATTCTCGCCATCGATCGAGCCTAGATGGTTGACATATATATGGCCCAATCTGCATACTCATCAATTCGAGAACTTCGCAGATCATGATACATACCGGACGTGTTATCCATCCGAAAGTGATTTTGGAAAATGAATGAGTTTTTAAAAACGGTTTTTTCAAGATCATTTGATTGACCACAATGACACGTAGTCGAGGGGTCGGAAGAACCAACCGCCTCGATACCACTTGTAGGTCGAGAAGGTTATGTGAGGGCGTAAGTCTGGGAGGGGTGAATAGACCGAAAAACTTTTTTTTCGTGGATCGGTGTGAAAGCGATAGCCCGATCGAGGCGCGAGTGAATCGGTTTGGTTCGATAACCAACTTCATTGAACGCCGAAAGGCGGATCGATTCGGTAACTATCGATTAAGCGATGTGTGCGAAAGCTTTAAGTTTTACCCCGTGAAAAAAACCGGTTTGTATAAATCGATTCCAAGTTTTATCTTTTTAATCGGATGATAGAAATATCGGTCCGTCGGATCGAAGCTTGGTGCTATCTCGATCTTAACTTAGAATATGTATGCGCTTTTTAAGATTGTGCGATGTGAGAGCGATTAATCAAAGCAAATAAAGGCACACAAGATTTATAGTGGTTCGGACAAAACCCGATCCTACGCCCACTCTTCCCTTTCACAAGGGGCACCAACTTAACCGACTTAACCGATTTAACCGATTGGACTTAGTTTAGTGTGTTAGTCCAACACAAGACACCAACAGATGTTTTAAGAGTTCTCACTCAACCGATCCCGTAAATCAAGATTAGAAACTCTAGATCGAATCTTGCTAAACAACTTATCCTAACTGGGAGTTTGGGTAAGATTGTTGAGGTTCCAACTATGAAATCTTTCTCTTGCATGCTGTTGACCTAAAAGCTAGATGAAAAGATTTCTTGCTAAGAACTTATGGGATGAACACAATATAAAATAAGCTTGTTGTTGTGTTCTTCGTATGAAATCGACTATAGTTTGAGCTTCGCGTGATTATGTTGTTTGTCCAAGCATTTCGATTTTTTTTTCACTCGAAGTGTGATCCCATATTTATAGACCTTGAGATCAAAGAGCCGTTGGAGAGCAATTTGAATCTCAAAGTTATTTTAGGTAGACTTTGCAGCTTGATGTGACGCGGCTTGAGAACGGCATGGCCGAAAAGCGTGAATGTGTATTTTATAGCCGTTTGAGAGAGCAACATCGAATCCGCGAGTATCGCCTCTCGTTCATACGTCAGGTTCTTCCTTATTGGATGGAAGCCTTGCAAAGATGTTGTTCCTCCAACTAAGGTTGGTATTCATCTTGTTCAGATCGCAGACGTATGATAAGATGAAACATCGTTTTTCATCTTATGAGCCGATCCGATCGATCGAATCGATCACCCACCGATGGAGTCTTCGGCGCTGCTGACTTAGCTTCATTTGGCCGACTACCGATGTAGGTCTTCCGTCCGATCTTCCGAAGTCATCCGATCTTCGAGTATTCTAAGTTTGAGCTTCATGACTACCGAAGTTATCCGACAAGATCGATTCGACCGATCTTCCGATTCGGTTTAAGATTACGCCTCGCGGGATATCGCCTTTCTTCCGATTCTTCAGATTCGACCTATACATATTGAGTTTCCCTCAATATGTGACCTATCTATTACATCGGTTTTTTCTATACAATCATTATCAACGGTCTCCTATAAGAAGAATGTAAACATCGATCACCTAATGTGTCTGGACCTGGTCCTATTACATGTGTTTTTGGAACTTTCATCAAAACTATAAATTTCCCAACATATAAGCATGTGAAAAAACTATTAATGACACACACACATATATAATGATAATGAAATTTAATTATAATTGAGATAATTAAGTTATTCACACAATAAAAAAATAGGACCGAAATTGTAGTGTTGATTTAGTATATACTAAGAATGTTAGATTAATTTCAAGAAATTAACAAATAGTGATTATGGACTGAAATTATTGAGTTTAGTATAAAAAGTGGTTTTGGTCAACTAATATTAATTTTTGAAGAATTTTGTAGTGATAATTATGGTTCAAATTTTAAGAAATGCGGTTTAGTTGACCATATAAATAATTGTTCTATTTGGAATAATTGTAATTGATACGTGGTTAAATAATTCAAAATTTGCAATTGAACTAAATAATTAGATAGCATATATTATTGATTTTTTCTAATTAAATCAGATGTGAACTAAAATCCAAAACTCACAATATTTCTTTCAAATCCAGCAACAAACTCAAACACATAATCAGCAAAAAAGTAATACAATCCATTAAAAAACCTAATACAAAATGAACTAATCATGGTAAAATGATATATTCATTTTAGTTTTTAATTAAATCAAATTTTTAATTAATGAAAATATATTATAATGTTTATTACCAATAAATCCTATAAAAATTTCAACGAAAAAGTGTATACATTTTTTGTTACTTTTCAAAAATAAACTGTTACTAAACAAATTAATTGTTCCTCTTAATTTGTACATTAAAATACCTTATCCAAAAAAAAAAAAAATTGTTTGTCTAATAATCAGAATTTTTTTCATTTACGAATATTTTAACACGCATACATTATTTAAAAATATTTAAATAAATTAGATTGAGAAAATTATGTTCAATTATGCCCATAAAAAAACTATTGACCTAATTAATATAGATTGACTTTGTATATTTAGTAATTAATTTATAATCAATTATCGTTAATTAAATATATGTTAGACTTATATATAGAAAAAAAATTAAATTAATATTAAAAATGATTCTTAAAATATTTTTAGAAATAATATTTAATTTTATAAAGAAATATATACTTAATTATTGAACTAAGATTAAAAATTAAATCAGATACTTTTAAATAATTAATAATATAAAACAAATAAATAATCACTTAAGTTACTTAATTGAGCCTAAATTTCAAATTGTTGTAGAATACCCAACACAAAATTAAATGTATCATAATAAATTTAAGTTATTTGAAATTTTAATAATCGATATTTTTTCATATAAAAAAAATATCACTACCCATTTAATATTCTAATACTAAAAAAATTAATCAGGATAAGTCAATATATTATTTTTAGTTCTTTAATCAAATTAAAATTTGAATTTAGGATAAACAAATTATAATACTTATTACTAATTAATCCTAATAAAAATGTCAACTAAAAAGTATATATAATTTTTTTCGTATTGTTTATATGTCTTATACTTTTCAAGAATAAACTTCTACTAAATAAATTAATTGTTGCTCTTAATTTGTACACTCATATATGTTATCCAAAAAAAGAATTATTTATTTGACTTATAATAATCAGATGATTTATATTTACGAATATTTTGGCACACGTACATTATTTAAAAATATTTAAATAAAATAGACCGAGAAAATTATGTTCAATTAGTCGATATATATATCTTCCATTAAAAGATATTGTATCTAATTAATCATAGTTTGACTTTGTATATATAGTAATTAATTTCTAAACAATTATCACTAATTAAACATTTAATATGATTAAACTTATATATATATAAAAATTCAAACTAATGTTCACATATGATTCTCAAATCATTTTAGAAATAATATTTGATTTGAAATAATCTATAACGATACGGAAACTAAAATCTTAGAATTTGATTATTGGTATTATAAAAAATTTGGTCCTTAATTTTTGGTACATCTCATCAAAAAAATTATTGGTACATAAATCTAGAAACTTCAATACTTTTTTATATCTTAAAAATTTTAATACTATATATTGGTATATACTAGTATATATATATATATATATATTTTGGTACATCTCACTTTTTCAATCCTGCAAAATTCGCGGGGTTACATACTAGTATATATATATATATATATATATATATATATATATATATATATATATATATATATATATATATATAATTTTAATTCGCTTTATTATCAGATTAAGTAATTTGGTTCTATTCTCTAAATGACACTAAAAAATGTTTGATTTCTTTTCTCACTATTACACTTATAGTTAGAATTTTTAGATGGCCTACATTTATAAATGTGCTAAAAAGATGACCCCAATGAGATTCATGAATACTTTTCGGTACATTCCCAACAAATGAAAGTGTCATAATATATATATTTCTTAAGAATCAACATTTTCAACCAAATTCTATAATTGATAATTAAAAATAAACAAGGAAATGTAAAGTTGTGTTTGGAACTTTTGAAATAATAAAATGTAAAACTTAATTTGCTCAGGATTAAGAGACTATAATTTTTTTACGATACAATATTAAAAAATAAAATTATGTCTATAATTAAATTAATTAATTAATTTAAAATGATATAAAATGTAAAACTTAATTTGCTTTTTTTTTTCAATCCAATATTAAAAAAAAAAAAAATGTCTATAATTGGGTTAATTAATTAATTTAAAATGATATAAATAAATTTTTTTTTTTCAATAAATATATATTTATATATATATAATTTAAATTTTGATTGTTCATAGCATAATGACCCGTCTTTTGATATAATTATCATTTAAAGATAAATTCAAGTTCAAATATAATACTAACAAATTTTACGTATTATAAATTCAAAAGAAAAAAATCTCCTAATATAATCAAATGATGAACACATTTATAAAAGTGAAGTTATGCTATAAAGTTATCATTTTTTAATTAACTTTAATTATAAAATAAGATCTTGTTTAATTGAATGTTCATTGTTATTCACGAATAATAGAATTGGAAAATATTGAACAAATTTATAACAATTAAGCTATACTATAAAGTTACCATTTTTTAATTAACTTTAATTATAAAATAAGATCTTGTTTAATTGAATGTTCATTATTATTCACGTAGAAATAACTATGCCAAAAATCTGATCATATGTGAAGAAATTATAATTGAAGAGAAGAAAAATTGTTACAACAAAAAAAAAGTCAGATCATATTCGAAGAAATTATATTGAAAACACGAATATATGTTACAATAGAATATATAAAAAACTATAAACATTAAAATGAAACATGATAATATGTCATCGACTTCATTGTAGACATCAAACCATCTTCATGAATTCATTTCTACGTATAATCTTCTCGTTCTGCAAAAGCAATCTTCTCAACAATAATATATAAATCTGAAGATCAAAACACGGTTATTAAGAAACTGAGATACAATACAAACAAAATATGAACAAAACTGAAATAAAAAAATCATCTTGTTCTCCAAAAGTTATCTTCTCCATAGAAAATCACAAAACAATTATTGGTTAGATTACTACAAAATAATAGAAACAACAAATAAAAAATTATGCAACAGTAATGAAATCGACACCAATAAATATGAGCTAACAAATCATATATTTTCGTCATTTTTAACAAATGAGAAATATGATATGAAACCCTAGAATGAAGACAAAAAGAATTGGTTGAGAATTTGAGATGCACGTAGGAGAAATGGTGAAATAGAATGGATAAAAAATGAATGAGAGATGTCACAATTTATAGAAAATAGTAGAAAAAAATTAACGGTTGAGATTATTAATTGTCATATCATCTTATAGAAGTTTTGCATTATATAGATTATAGATATATTTCAAATCATGGCATGCATGTGTGACTAAGTGTTTCACAATAAGGATTCTCTGTTCGTGTTCGTTCTCATCGGCCGCCTGCGATGCACGAGCTCTGAATCAGAGGCAATTCATTGATTTATTGTGCTTACACTAGCAAGAATCTTGACATGGCACACAAATTTCTCTCTCTTCATCTCCGGCTCTGTTTCGCTTCCCTGCTCAGCAAATCGCCCAAATGATTCGAAATCATTTACCGATTTACTTGAGATCTCCCGTTCCGATTTCTTCTCCCTCCTTCCGGCCTAGCCAGATTGGGTAGCCAACTCAATCTACCAATCGGATGAGGTGAAATTATTGCTCTATTTGTTTGAGAAATCTAGGGTCGCCAAAAGGCTTTTTTGCCAAGCAAATCCGAGAATATGTGCAACTCCCGGGATGACGCTTCTCCTCCCAGGGCGGTGGCAATGATTACTCTAGCCAATATAAGTTTTACGGCAACAAGTTACCCACCAACACAACAAACATTCTCCTTCTTCGAATTAAGTACGTCTTATTCTCCCCGCTTAATCTTTACATTACCCCCGGTTTTACGGGAAAAATCAGATACTCCTTCTTCGTATTCACAGGATCCACTGCAATGGATTCCGATATGGAGGATGCTCTCTCCGAGTTGTGGGAAAAACTCTCTCTAGCCGAAAAAGAGAGCCCGATCATGAAAATCAAAAGCTGCGACACCATTTGCCCAGTCAATGGCCTTGTTGGAAGGCTTGCCATCAAGCGACACGTCGGTCCCGTCGAGTTGGATATTTTTCTCAAAAAAGTTTGGAACACGGTCATTCCCGTCAAAATCGTTATGCTGGGTGGAGGGCTCTTTTTGTTCGAATTCACGATCCGGAGTGAGCGCGAAGGAATCCTCTCCAAGCAGCCCTGGAATTTTAAAGGTCCTACCCTCCTCCCTGAACGCGTTGCTGGAAACGAGAGGGCTTCCGATATCCGCTTGCATCTGGTCCCGTTTTGGGTTCAACCCCATAGTTTGCCAATATGTACCATGACGAAGGGAGTCGGAGTCTCTGTCGGTGAAATGCTCGGAAAGGTGTTGGAGGTTAGCCCCCTTTCTAGTGAAGACTCCAAGGAAATGAAGATGAGCATGGAAATGGACCTGGTTTCGGACTGCACCCTTAAAGCACCAACGGCGGAGGTTGGCGAGGTCCAACCCCGCCGAGCACCATGAGTTGTATAGCTTGGAACGCGCATGGGCTCAGGGGCAAACGCGCGCTCCGAAATCTCCAACGTCTTGTTCAAGACCATACCCCCGATATTCTATTTATTTCCGAGTCTAAGGTGTCCAATCTTGTAGCCACTAGGTGGCGTGTGCTTTTGAATTATGTTGGTTGTTTTTGTGTGGAAGCCACTGGTAGTAGTGGTGGATTGCTCTTGTTCTGGTCTAGTAATATTAATGTTTCGGTGTTGTCATACTCTAAGGGCCACATTGACTGCTACATCTCGAAAAACAACAAAAATTGGTACTTCACGGGTTTCTATGGAAACCCTATGCATCATCTTAGGCACCTTTCATGGGAGCTTCTTAGAAAAATCGCTAAAAGTCACAATGATAAGTTGTTGGGATGGCTCGTCGGAGGGGACTTCAACGAGATTTTTTATGAATTTGAGAAGAAAGGAGGCGCTCCCAGATCTCTTTCGCAGATGAATAATTTTCGTTCGGCAGCTGATGATACTTTTCTTCACGATCTAGATGTTAAGGTCCGAAATACACTTGGAGTAATAGGAGGAAAGGGAGGGACTGCATTTGGGTCAAATTGGATCGTTTTCTCGCTAATCAAATCTGGAGAGTGATGTTTCCAAATACTGAAATCAGAAATCTGGATTTTTACGGCTCTGATCACCGCCCCGTCATTATTTCTTACATGCAGATCTCTGAACCCCAGCCATGCAGACGTAAAAGAATTCTCACCTTTGAAAATAAGTGGTTGATGGAAGAGGACTATAAAGAGACTCTCAAAGATGCTTGGTCCAATAGCAGGTTTTGTGCTGGTCTTCAAGATAAGTTGAAAAGCACTGCTAGTCAGCTTCCTAATTGGGCCCTTTCCTCTAACATCAACATGCTCAAGAAAAGAATTGAAAATACAAGAAAGGAGCTCAATAAGATACTCAATTCGGAAGATGAATCAAGTTTTACTCAAACCTCCAGTGAACTTGAGTCCAATCTGGAAAAATTACTTTATCAGGAAGAGCTACATTGGCACCAGAGGTCTAGAAACAACTGGTTGGTGTTCGGTGACAAAAATACCTCCTTTTTTCACAACTCGGCTTCCGAACGTCGCTCCAAAAATAAAATCATGAAGCTTAAAGACGGATCGGGTCTTTCCTTTTCTTCCCCGGCCGAAATGGAGCGTATTATCACGGATTATTTCTCTAATTTGTTCACCTCCAGTAATCCTTCTCATGAGAATATTGATGAAATCATCAATCATGTTTCTCCTAATGTCTCCGTGGAAACGAATCAAGATCTGTGCAGACCCTTCACCAAAGATGATGTGAGAAAGCTCTTTTTTATATGAGTCCCTTAAAAGCTCCTGGCCCCGATGGTTTTACGGCCCTCTTCTACCAAAATGCCTGGGATATTGTCGGTGATGAAGTCACAAAAGCTGTTCTGAATTTTTTCAACAACGGGGATGACTTGGCCTTTGAAAACTCAACTATCATATCCCCAATTCCAAAAGTCAAGGACCCAGTTATGGTTAGTGATTACAGACCGATCAACCTTTGTAATGTTTGCTATAAAATTGCTGCTCGTGCTATCACCTACAGACTCAGAGGGATTCTGGGGAAAGTCATTACCCCTAATCAGAGTGCCTTTATTCCGGGTCGTATCATCACTGATAATGTGCTCATTGGTTTTGAATGTATGCATTGGCTTCGACACTCTAAGATCAAAACTGGTTATGCGGCCCTCAAGCTCGATATGAGCAAAGCCTATGATCGTGTTGAGTGGAGCTACATTAGAGCAATTATGAGTAAGATGGGTTTTGACCCTCGTTGGACTAACCTTATCATGCGATGTGTTTTCTCCGTCTCTTACTCCTTCAAAGTCAATGGTAGCATTGTGGGACACATCAAGCCCTCGAGAGGCCTTCGTCAAGGGGATCCTCTCTCCCCTTTCCTCTTTGTCATTTGCTCTCAGGGGCTCTCCTCTATCTTGACCTCGTATTCGAATGAGAGAAAAATTGTTGGTGTTCAAGTTGCAAGAGGCAGTCCCATTATTTCTCACCTCTTCTTCGCTGATGATAGTCTTATCTTTTTCAAGAACACTAAGAAGATTTGTGAGAACGTCAAAAGATGCCTCCATTATTATGAAAAAGCTTCCGGTCAGCTTATCAACTATGACAAGTCCGCCATTACCTTCAGTGATAAGACTCCTCATTCTAGCATTCAAACTTCTAAAGATATCCTTAACCTCAGAGTCTGTCAGGGTCACGAAATATATCTTAGGCTCCCCACCTTTACCATCAACAGCAAGAGACTTCAGTTTGGATACATTTCGCGATAGAGTGGCTAAGAAATTAGACAGTTGGAAAAATAAATTCTTTTCGGACCGGGGCAGAGAGGTTCTCATCAAAGCTATTATTCAAGTCGTTCCGACTTATGCAATGTCTTGCTTTAGAATTCCTACTTCTATTTGCGGTGAAATCGAGAGCATGTGCGCTAAATTCTGGTGGGGTGCGAGATCGAATGAACGAAAAGTCCATTGGAAAGATTGGAAATCTCTTAGTAAGCCCAAAGACGAGGGGGGCATGGGCTTCAGAGATCTGGTCAAATTCAATAAAGCCCTCCTGGCCAAACAAATTTGGAGAATCATTTCCAATCCGGACTCTCTTGTGGCAAAAATCTTCAAGGCACGTTATTTCAAACACACCGATATCATGGAAGCTTCTATTGGCTCTAACCCCTCGTATACAAGGAGATCCCTATGCTGGTTCAAAGACGTTCTTAACGCTGGACTCCTGTGGAAAGTGGGGTCGGGGAAAAATATCAGAGCTCGCAAGGACGCTTGGATTCCCGGTCTGGCCAGTGGGCGTATTTCTTCCAGTTTTTCCTATGATAGCAACAACCAAGTTGACAAATTCATTCTGCCCTCAAAACAGTGGGATGCCCAAAAGCTTCAAGAAGTGTTTCTTCCTTTCGAGGTCGAAGCCATTAAGAGGGTCCCAATCTCTCGGAGCTCTTCGATTGATTCCAGGTTCTGAAAGTTCGAGAAAAGGGGGCTCTATACTGTTAAATCTGGGTATAAATTCGGTTGCCGAATGGGTCCTTCTGAAGATGGTCTTACTAGTGGCCCCTCTTCAAACCATTTCTCCCGGTGGTGGAAGAAAATTTGAAAACTTAACATTCCTCCGAAAGTCAAAATCTTTGTTTGGAAAATTTCTCATGACATCATCCCTACCGAGGCTAATCTTCATGCCCATCAAGTTCCTGACGACCCAGGCGCGCTCTTTGTGGTTTTCATTGGGCTGATACTAAACATGCTCTTTTCTTTTGTCAGGTTTCCAAACAAGCGTGGAAGAATACGAACTGGTGGCCTTTTCTTAAGAATGTCGTATTTGTCCCCACTCCTGATCTTCTTGTAGGCATTGTGGAGGCCTCGGTTGGTGGGGATTTGGAAGAATTATGTCTCATGTCGTGGGGGATTTGGAAAGAGCGGTGCAACCTTATCCATGAAAATACTCAAAAGAACAAGTCCAGGGGTTTCGCTAAAATTATCAACCCTGATTGGACTAGAGCTCACCTTGTTAACTATCGTGAGGCCAGAAATCGTCTGATCTTCCAACCCCAACGCACGACTTCCAGTTCCAACAGGGCCGGCCAGGATCCTAACTCCTCCCTCCCCTTTATCTTGGTGGATGCTGCCTTTAATGATGAAAAATTTGAGTTCGGAGTCGGTTTCGCTGCCTTTAATCACTCTGGTAATATCATTGCAGCGGGGGTTGTCATCGTATTAACCCCCTAGTCTCGGTGTTGGCCGTTGAACTCCATGCCATTGACGAGGATTTTTATTTTGGTCGCAAGCCACCTTCCGGTTTCAACCTCCTCTCGGACTCGAAAAGATCTTTATTAACTTCGGTGCGGGGAAGCTCTCAATACCTAGGACCGGAAGGTGACATCATCCATGATCTTCGCCTTAGAATTCAAGACCCTAAAGTGAAAGGGATCTCTCATGTTCCTTGCCAACTCAACCAATCGCTCCTTGTCTGGCGAAAAATTGGCTCTCATTCTACCCCACCTCAAGATTGGGTTGGGAAGATATTAAAATCTGGATCTCGACCCGATTTCTTGATTGTCCTTTTTGAGCTGGTGTTTTCTCTCAAAAAAAAAAAGTGTTTCACAATAAGCATTTACTGATTTTACAATGCATGGCCTGCCTAGCGTTTTTGCAGTCGCACATTGCGCTTATAGAAGGCAATACGTAATATATACATATACATATAAAGACTAGTTGCTCTTATAGAGCGCAACAAGTTATAAATACGAATATATATGTAATTACCCAATTAGTTGCGCTCATAGAGGGCAACAGGGGATACATAAAGTGCCCTTCCCTAAAAGATACACAAGAGTTTACAACACTTTATTTATTTTGTTTTAAGGGGTGGGTTTCGAATTTTTGAGTGAAAGATCTATCATACGGAAGTTTATAGTGAACATGGTATACTGTTTAGCTTACAAAGTAATAATGTTTAACATACGAAGTATCATTATTTAGTGGTTTTGAGAAGAATAGCACCTAAAATCAAGCATTTTTAAATAGTGATACTTCACATGCTAAATGTTACTATTACTCTGAAGAATAGAGTCCACGTGAATATATGGAAACCGACTCAACAAATTATAAGGTACCTTATCATCAAACCAACGACCTCGTCTGAGCCATGCAGTGACGAGAGCAAGTAGAATCCTTGGAGGAGTCAAATAGTTAATGGCCTTTCCACTTCCTTTGACAACCCTCATTCGTGGAACTAACGTTCTAGCAACCGTCCCTGGGAGCTCACAGATAATATTAAACATCTGCTTGTTTTTAACACTTGACCCACTGCATGCCATCAACACACAAATGCATGCCATTTATTCAGTAAACAAAGAAACGGAACAAATCCACTTTCCATAGTCATAAAGGAAGTTATTCCAAATGAAACCGATAAAAATCTATCAACATATTAGAAAGAGAATTCACATGAAGATATAACAATAGTATATGGAAACAACTTCAAGATTCACCCAGATTATTAAACCTAGGAAATTGAATATTTTCATTTAAAGAAGAAATTCATCGAAAATCTTCTATTAGGTTGATAATGTCGGAAGATAAATCAATCACATTTAACCCATGATTCTGTCGTGACTGATTTGAGGCCATAATAGTGGCTACTATGTTGAAGGTAACATTGCGATGCGACCATTGCTTTATAGTCCATTTTACTAAAACACCATAAAATCAACACTTAAATTACCATTTGAAGAGCAATATGAATAACCATTTATGCATATAGCAAACAAATGAATGATATGATAATGGAAAGCAATATCCTAAATTAAAGCCATGCATTAAGGCAATCAATTAAGAATATAAAATTTTCATTCCCACCAATCGAGACCCTAGGATATAAATCCAGAAATAAAATGCATTTGAGTAATTGGATGCCTTAATAGCAGGTCTGTGAGAACCATGCCTGGTGAGGCTGTATGGACACCAACTTTTGATCTTCTGCTCTCCTTCAGAAGTGATGACTGAAGTTGCCTAAGACCACATTTTGTCGACCCATAGCTACACGTTCATGAAAAATTAATGATCACATTCTCATTTTGAACCAAAAAAAAAGGGGGTTAATTACAAGGAGTGAACATACACAGCTGTCAGTGGGGTGCTAGATCCCCCAGATCCTGCACCATCCATGTTAAAAATATGACCTCCATTTATCTGGCTGCTCATGATCCGTAGGGCCCCACGAGTGCAAAGTATTGATCCAACCAAATTTGTAGATACAATCTGTCCATAATTCAAGGGATTTTAGCAGGTTATAATTGCAGAAAAAACACACTCTATATAATTAAATAAACTTAATATGTAGTATTTCACAAACCATAATCATTTTCACATCTAACTAACTTATGGCAAGCATTCGTGTTTGTATATGGATGTAACAGAGTTTCGTCTATTTGAATGAGCCAGCAAAAATATATTCATTAAATTTATCAGAGAAGAAGAGAGCTACAAATTAATTGTGAAGACGTATAATTTTAAAGAAAGGGAGTGAATAGTTACGGCAGTGAGTTAGAATATATGCATGTGTGTATCATTTTTATATATTAAACATATATCTACACTTTATCTTGTGAATTTGTATAGCATTTTTTAAGAGGCTAATTTACTTCAATACGAGGCAAACCTGTTGTATGTCATCATCAGTGAACTGCACCAAGGGCCTGAATCCCTTGTTTGTCCCTGCATTGTTAACCTGAGAAAGGAAAAATAAAGATGTCACATTAAATGATCCAAGCAGATTTTCTGGTAAGATTCAAAATTTTAAATTATGGTTAGAGTAAATGTAAAAAGGAGAAAATGGAATTTGGTTTTACCCAGATATCAATAGATCCAAGTTCTTTAACAGCGAAATTTGCCAACTTGCTAACATCTTCAGGATTGGATACATCACATGGAATCCCCAATACTTTTGCATGCCTTAAATTTGTTCTAGATGAGCCACCTGTAGCAATTGGGATTTCCTTCAGATTCTCCGCTAGTTCTTTGACCGTCACTTCCACAGATTCAGGGCTGTCTCCGTAAGAGTCATACATAAATACATGAATAAGAAGTGAGAATGAAACATGCAAATGATAATTTGTACTAATAACAATAACAACAACAACAACAACAATAATAATAATAATAATAATTATTATTATTATTATTATTATTATTATTATTATTATAATCATAATTATAATAATAATTATACTCCCTCCGTCCCATAGTTTATGGTAAAGTTGCCATTATTTTTGTCTCATAGTTTATGGTAAAATTGTTTTATCACTTTATCACATAAAATACTAATAAACAACTCTTTCTACTCCCAACTACCCATCACTTTATCACATAAAATACTAATAAACAACTTTTTATACCCCAACACTTTATCACAAAATCCTTATGAACAGAAAGAAAGTCATAAACTATGGGACGGAGGGAGTAATAAATAAGAGAAAATGTGTTTTCTAGTCCTGTAAGTTTCCCCATTTTTTGTTTCAGGACACTCCACTTTCTGGAATTGAGTTTCGTCATGTTAACTTTTAACTTTTCAACATTGTAATCATTTTTAATCTTTTGACCGGCTACAGCGGGTGAACAACTGGTTTTGAGCTGACCTAACAATTTAATTCAAATTTTCATATTTTTTAAGTTTGAATTGTGTCATAAACCAGTTACTAACCTTCATTGAATTTTAAATTAACAGGATTGAACTTCAATTTGGGAAAGTAAAGTGTCTTGAAAGCATATCTAACAAGCCTTGCAGGACTAAAAAACACTAATAATAATAATAGTAATATTACCTGCGAGAAGTTACGATGACTCTATCACCGGAAAGTAAAAACTCTCGTGCTAAAGCTTTTCCTAGTCCTCGAGTACTGTACCAAGAATAAAGTTTATGGATGAAAATCTAGATCAAATTCAATCATGCAAAAAACATATATACTTTAAAATAAATTTGAAAGCAAAGCAAGCAATTGGTAAAATGTATTTTAGAGGATATTTAGAGTTCATCTTAGGAGAAACTGAATCCAAATCAAACCTAACTAATAAGTAATAAGATTGAAATACATAGCTTAATTTACACACGAAATTAATTAGGCAGTAACAATTAAACAACCTAAACTAAAATTTACAATAAAATCTATACCTTCCAGTTATAAGTTATAACAACATTGCGAGGACCATATCGACTGACTTCCTCCAACACCATGTTGGAACCAATCATTGTTCCAATTATGATCCCACCCAGCCAACTATACCAAACTAATGCATTCATTTGCTCATCACCACCTACATAATAAACATTTCAGAAATTCAAAATAATTGTGGATGCCAAAACATTAGTAATATTTAAAATAAGAAATGACAACATATGCCAACCTGACAACTGAAACCCAACCAGCAGTATGACTCCAGTACTTAACATTGTCACAATATATCTTCCAATGTGCATAGAAAGCTGCCAAGAAACAAGTTAGAAATATAACTCACTGAATCTCTTTTAAGTTCTTTCCAAGTATTGACATAATATCATCGAATTAACTAAACATGGGATAATTTCTCAAGTTGATAATCCTGATGATGCATTTTCCACCCTCCAAGGAAAAACACTTTGATCTGCTATTAGAAAAACTCTATTTCTCCTGCTGCAGATTCAACTCTTGCATAAAGTTCTAGTTTGGAAAAGTTGAAGAAAAAGGTTTACTAATAAATCTTATGCTACTATCTTCAATTAATAAACAATGAGTTGGTCTTATGATAACCAGTTTTACCGTGCACCCTGTTTGCAACCGTCACTATACAGTAAAAAAAACTAATACCTTTTAATGAAGCAACTAATACTACCAAACTAATACCTTTTAATGAAACTGCTAATACTGTTAAAACACACAAAATGCAAACTGCACTTAGGTTTCTTTTAATTGCCAGTTATTCCATTAAGATCTAACACTTAATTTTGTTTCAGATTGTCAAAATTCCCAAAAAATTCCATATGAGAAAGAGCAAACTCACAGAAAACAGAGTTTCTTCCAGCTTCTCTATAGCTTCTCTAAACTCCCCTTGAGATCGCAAACTGGGCTTCGAAACCCTCCACACAGCTTTCCTAACCGAATTCACAAAAACATTACCCACTTTCCTTCGAGAATCAAAATCATTCCTAATTTCAATTTCAATTTCTTCACCACAATTTTCTTCCCTCTTCTTTTTCTCCCCAAATCCATTATTACCCTCGTCAGACCTAAAGGACCTGCATGGCCGATTCAAAACTCTCCGCCCACCAACCGAGTCCCACAAAAGGCGGCGGCGGAAGAGCGGCGGCGGTTGGCCGGTGTGGTGGCGGCAATCTAGCGGAGGAAGGTGCAGCTTCGCCGCCACAGTCGTCATAATTAAGGATAGATGCAAAATTAAAGGCAGCAAAGGGATGGAATCGGGTGGGGTTTTTGGAGGATTTGTTCCAATGTTTAAGGATGAAAAGTGGGAGCAGTAACTTTGGAGCGCAAAATATCTTGGAGCGGTGGATTGGGAGAAGAACGTTGGGTAGGAGTAGGAGTATATTAAGGAAAAAGAGTGTGATGTCCACACGTTAGTGTAAAACATCATCTCTACGCTTCTGCAATTACGTGGCACTCTTACCTCCTCTGTTCTTGGACTTAAGCGAACATTGCAATTTCTACAGTCCTTTTTTCAAAATAAAATTATACCCCTCCCTTCGCAGATAATGTGCATGCATTTTTTTATTTTTTTTTCAGTCTGTCTTATAATAATATGCGTATTCTCAAAATAAAAAATTCTTCATAATTTTTATCTTATAATATCTATAATATTATATAAAATGTTATTACTTTAGGTACTACACATACACACAATTTAACTTTTTTGTTTATTTTATACATAAAATTTTACAGAATTACCCTTCAAAACTCTTCAGAGCAATTCAACCAATTGTTCTATCAATGGATGAGAGTCAGACTAACTACTTTGATCCCCCTCGGTGTTCCTTTTCCATTTTCTTCCCTTCACAATGTACATTTAGTTACCTTTTATGTTTATTTTTATCAGTAAAAGAAAATTTTATTACTCTCTCTGTCATAATTTTGATTGTCCACTTTCCGTAAATAGTCGTCCTAATTTTGTTTGGTCATTTCCTAAAAAGAAAATAAAACAACTTTAAATACTATTTAATATTATTATTTCTCTCCACCAAATTCACTTTACACCATTTAATATTATTATTTCCCTCCACCAAACTCACTTTACCCACTTTACACCATTTAATATTATTATCACCTATTTTTTCTTAATCTCCGTGTCTACAGTAACCGGATAATAAAAACTAGGACGGAGTGAGTAATAAAAGTATATGGGCATGAGTAGTACCCACATACAAAAATAGATACAAAAGTAAAGAGCAAAACAGGAAAGAGGCAATAGCCAACACCTAGATAAAACTTCCTAGTACACAACAAAAAGGATCAAGAAGTGGTTGTGACAATTCTCGGTCTCATCTCCCAGTCCTTGAAACTGAAATTTGTTTGATG
Organism: Stenogyne calaminthoides; assembly: GCA_037126765.1. Taxonomy (NCBI): domain Eukaryota; kingdom Viridiplantae; phylum Streptophyta; class Magnoliopsida; order Lamiales; family Lamiaceae; genus Stenogyne; species Stenogyne calaminthoides. The sequence continues at coordinate 4,686,569 of JBBCBC010000010.1, forward strand.
GCTTGACAGTGCACTAATCCAGCTCCAAGTACGTACTTTAATTTTGGACAACAGTTTTTCCACCGTGAAATGCTCGTTACGGAAGATAAAAGCATTTCTAGTTTTCCAAAGTAACCAAACAGCACAATCTCAGATGCATACCACGAATACTTTACCTCTTTTCCCTCTAAGAATCCTACTAAAATGGAGTAGGTTCGTCGAGGGATTTGAGGAAAGCACCGTTTCAACACCTAGCCATTTGCAGCATCTCATCCACACATTGTATGAGAACTCGCACTCGAAAAGAATATGTTGGACAGATTCTTCATAATTATTGCAAAAGACACAATTTTGATTTGCATTATGCAGCATGATACCTCGACTTTGAAGATTGACAACAGTTGAGATCCTCTCCCAAAGGACTCTCCTTGTATGAAGTCGTACTTTCAGAATTGTCAATTTGTTCCAAACAAGCTTGAAGTCTTCCTTAATAGCATCTCGTGTCGGGTCTTTTTGTTGGATAAGCCAGTTGTATGTCTCTCGGGTGGTGTAAGCTCCTGATGTGGAATGTCGTCAACGCCAAGCATCAACAACCTCCCTTTTTCAAAGGACAATAGTTTATGACAGAAATAAGATTATTAATAGACTTTAACTCCCTATCAAACAACCCCCTCCTCCAACGCCAATCCCAAACTCACTCCCCCTCCATCCAAAAACCCATTTCCCCTATCCTAACACATTTAATTCAAACTTAAGTGATACAATCTCGAAAAAATAGATTTTAATGAACTATCCCCTAACCAAACATCCTTCCAAAAATAAGTATTATTCTCATTACCCACCACCTTCTCTAATCCTCCCACGAACCACCCATTGGAAGTTACCTTTTATGTTATTACTTTTTCAAGCATAATTGACTCTCACATAATTAAAGTTCATTTGACTTAATTTTTTTTTTACTTTATCACTTCAACAAAGCAAAAGACAACTTTTCTTTGATTTTCAAGCCCAAATAAGTGTGACAACTAATTTGACAGGGAGGGAGCTTTTTTTTTTTTAATGACCTCTCTGTGCGACTCTTGTACGATCCTTATTCATCTGCAATTTTTATACAAATAGTCGCACAAAGAGAATAGTACTTGAGTCCAAAAAATATTTTTGGATAGCAATTTCCCAAAAAAAAAAAGTTAAATGCACTTTTCCAAATGAGATTTTTGAAATGACATTTTGTCAAAAAATTTGCCTTTTTTTCAAGTTGCAACATATATAATTATTTTTCACCTTGCAATTTGTATTATACAAAATTGACTAAATTCAATTTAAACTCCATTTTTTATACTCCTTCTATTCCAAATTTATTTGTATAATTTTTATTTTGGTCCATCACAAATTCTTTTGTACATTTTCTTAAATAACAAAACTCATTTTAACTCAAACTCTTTAAACATAATTCATCTATCATATGCTACTCACTCATACCCTCAACACTTTATCACCTCTAATAAATATTATTCTATTTTACAATAAAGTAGAATTAATCTATTATACCCTCAACACTTTATCATCTCAAATACTAATAAAAAACTTTACATTAAATATTGCGCACACATTAATTGTAAAAAAGAGTTTGGGACGGAGGGAAAAGTATTTTTTGAGCAACTTTGGTGTGCAAGGATGATAATATCGCTATCACAAAAAATATCACAATTTAAAAAAAAATGATGAAAATTATGTTAAAATTTTTAACATGAAATTTTATAAATTATTATAACTAACTATTATAAATAAATTTCATTTAATATCACAATAAAATGACATGTTTAAAAAAATATATTAATAATAAACTATAAAAATATTGTTTGACATAAATTAACAATATAAAATATAATATATAATAAAACACAAAATGCCTAAAATTACATTAATAATATAATTAATACCTAAATGATCACCTATGAGATTTAAATATACAAGATTTAATAACGAGCGGGTCTCGTGTGCACCAAGTGCACTGTGTACTCTTTGGAATACACTATACACTTAAATATGCAATTTGTTGCACTTAAATATAATTTATTTACACTGAAATATTAAATTTGTGTTCGTGAAACAAGTTGCACGTTTACGTGTAAACATTCAAAAATGAATAGACTTGATGAATACGATGATTCAAATTCTATATTAAAATGAAACTTTTAAATGAAAGCTACAATAGTAGTTTTTTTTTTTTTTTTGATAATAGACTTGGGAAATTGGAATTGTGTGCAAAATGCACAATCTAGATCTTAGAATATGTTAAGTTCATGTACAAGAGAAATAGGATGACAGGTTATAATAAAACATTTATCATATTATGTATTTTCTTTATAAGTATATAAAATATCGTTCAATATGAAGCTGCATAATTTAACTATTACGGTAGTACTATTGAGTATTGATATTCTTTGAAGTTCTCTTTATCAAAAATTGTAGAAGCAAGAACATTCATGAATTCATGTTGCAGAGGGAAAATAATAATCTGTGACAAAATTGTTTTATGTTATTTTTTATTATGAAAAGGGAAATTTACAACCGGTCATATTCATAGGATTTTCTTTTTAATTTGCACAATAAGAAATAATTAATTTAACCACTGCCTGTCTGCCTAACACCATGTGAGCAGTATATTTACCCAAAAATAGCCAAGCATATTGAATTGAAAGAAAGACGGCACATGAAATTATAAAATTCAAAAGATCATGCTTAAATTATACAGATGTCTACTATATATTTGCAATTTACCCAAAGATTTCACTCTAATAATCAATCAGTTCCAATGAAGTAGTAGGGCTCAGCATAACATACAAATGCATACATAAACTGAAACTCATGAAATTACAGAATGAGAAAGAATGTAGAGAAATAATGAATCAAGGTATTACCAGTCCTACATATTCGTATCATTTCCTCCTTTTTTCCAGACTTGCAAAAAAGCTCAACGAGCCAACGCCTGAAGGCCAGATGCTAAATCCTCTAAGCTGATTGAAATCAAAGAATCTGTATCTATACATTCAAAATCGATCCTAAGGTCCAAATTCTCCCGAGCGTTTACTAACATCGGTTCTATTAAACCTCCATTCATCTCCTTCCTCTGTTTTTCAGTGGTTTCTCTTTCTATCAACGAAGCAATAGCTTCTAAATTGCACGATGAATGCAACTTAAATCCATACAAAAGACTATTTTCAGCCTGATTAGACATTTTAAGCAGAAGAATCTGGGCAAGATCTTCAGAACTAAAGTCATCAAATTGGAAAAACTTTGTCACTCTTCTACAGAAGCCTTCATTTGATGATATTACTCTCTTCATTGGTTCGCTATAGCCAGCAAAAATTACAACTACTTTTCCACTATCCATCACAGACATTATCTCCTCTAATGCTTCTAAACCGTAATCTTTATCGTCAGACTTTTGCATTGGTATTAAACGATATGCTTCATCCACAAACAAAATGCCCCCTTCAGCTTCTTGTATCTACAGAATTATATGTTTTGAGAAAGTAAGAATAACTACTTTATGAGTAGTAAAGTGGAGCCCAATGCTGGATTTCTTTTGTAGCCCAACACCAGCATAAAACACTTGTACACTGCAGCATTGTACAAGCAGTGGCGGAAGGAGGGGGGTACATGGGGGTACCATCTTCAGCCCCAAAATGAAATGTACCCCCCCTTATATCTTATGTTAAAAAAATAAGATTGTATTTTATTATGTATAATTAGGAAAAAATAACTAAAATGTACCCCCAAATTTCAAATCCTACTCAAATGTATCCCTAAATTTCAAATCCTAGATCCGCCACTGAGTACAAGTAGTTTATGCTTATGCTGGGCTCCATCTCCATATCAAAACCGTCTACTTTATACATATGGCTGCACAAGATTATACAAAAAATGCAAAGTTTGAATGTATAAATTAAAGCCTTACCTTTCTTCTTGTCTTGGGTCCTGTATGACCAACAAATTCTCCTACCAAATCAGTTCTCTGCACTTCTGTTACCCTTTCTGTTGGAAGTATTCCCACCATGTGCAGTAGTTTTCCAAGAACCCGAGCTACCATAGTTTTACCTGTAAAAGTACATCAACAAGAACAAGATAAGATTAAGAAAACTAACTACATGTATTGTCCTTATATAAATCTATAATTTCATCCAAGACATAATACTAAAATGTTAAATAATGTGGGAGAGCCACATTCAAAACACATACACATGTAGGGTATGTTTGTTTGGGATTTTGTGGATTTTGAAATCTCGATATCAGAATCTAGTGGATTTCAAAATCCTGATGAATAAAATGCCGTAATGGTGTGTGTTTGTTTTGAGATTTAAGAATGGTAGGGTTTAACTTATTGCCAAATTGATGTGTATGAGGGTATGATGTTGTATTATTACTACATTTTTGTTGATTGTAATTATAATTAAATTATTGAATAATGATTAGTATGTCTTTTTGGAAGTTATAAAAGTGAGAAAAAATGTGTGAAAAGTGATAAATAAAAGAATAGTGAGAATAAAAAAATCATATCTGCAATAATTAGCCATTTGAGAAAGTGCATGGGAAAAAAAAACTAGTATTTGTAGGTTCAGAGATATTCGTAGGGGTGGATGTATTGGTTTTAAAACCCAGATTCTAAAATCCAAAAGTAGGATTGGATTTAGATTTTGAAATCCCAAATCCGGTTTTATAATCCCAAATCAAACATACCCGTAGAGTAATCCAGAACAAGAGTCGATCAAATACCTGTTCCGGGGTTTCCAAGAAAGGCCATATGAGGTGGTCTTCTTGCTCCAACTTTAAGACCAAGGGAACAACGCATCTCATCCAAGAGCATCCCCTTTGCCCACTTTCGAAGCTGTAACTTGAGGACATGCAACCCCACAATATTCGATAATTCATTCTCAAGTGCGTCCATCTTGGCTTTTGTCTCACTGCATGCTTCAATGGCTTTTTGTTTTCGTTGTGCTTCTAGATGCCGGTGCAGGAGATCCCGCAATTTCTCAATATCTGGGCCTTGTGAAAGATGATTCAAAGGAGTCATTCCCTCCTGTGTTTCAGATTGTTTACATTGAGCATCAGCCAAGAGTATACAACAGAGAGAAGTCAAATACTTGTATACATCAGTTGCATCGTTCAAACTGGTGTGTAATTTTAAAAGGTATTAGTTTTTTGAATTAATTATTTTATTAAAAAGTATGGAATACTCAAAAGGAAAAGGCATACATTGTCTTCAGCACTGCAATCAGCGTTATACTCTAGCAGTGTATTAACAGTTGAGCAGTCTTCAGCTCGAAGCGAGTGCCAGACAGCAAGGTGTAAAGGCGTCATCCCATTCTGTTAGAGAAATTCCACAAATGGAATGAGGTTAGTAAATATATGAGCAAATATAAAGTTGAGGCAAATACTTTAAATGGTATTAGTTGTTTTATTAAAAGGTATTAGTTGTTTTTCAGTGAACAGTGTTAGTTGTTCTCATTGAACAGTATTAGTAGTGCAACAGGTGCACCCAAGTGTTACAAAGTTGAAAAAGACAAAAATTGAAAGAGACAATAACTCACATTTGCTTTGGCCTCAATAAAAGCACCATGAGCTAAAAGCAACTTTGCAGCTTCATTACACCCATTCTTTGCTGCCATATGCAAGGGAGTTTCTCCATACTGCCAATGGATAAAATGAAATGTTCAGAATGTGCTTTTGAATAAATTTAAATGACGATACTGATTATTAAAAAACAGTAAACATTTAAATACCATATTCTTGGCCTCCAATTCCACCTTTTCAGGTCCTTTCCAAGCAAGAAGCAACTTCACAATCTCAATGCTATTGTAACCAGCAGAAACATGAAGGGGTGTCTGTACCATCTGATATATGCAAGAAATTGTAAAAAACAATTATTAAGAGAATTAGATAACCAGCAGAAACATGAAGGTGGTCTCCTTCTGCTTGAAAGATGAAAACGAGTCAGCATTTCGTCCAGATAAAAGTTGAGACTGAGAGTTTCACATTTTGGCATTTCATATTATATGTGTATAACGAAATCATCAAGTAGTTGATCGTGATGAACAATTACCTCCTCCAGTATTAAGGAACCATAAGTAAGAGAGACAGACACGCAGTTACTTATCCAATTATGTTCAAATCAAGATCTTAAATTTCGGAGAAATCTAGTTGGGGAAGAAACATCAACATTCAAAACATTAACACATCATTTGCCACTTCCTGAAAAGCAATTCGCTAAATGCACTTGGCTGCAAACTTTCCTTAAAAAATCAACACAATCTTTATTCTCCAAATAAGCAAGTAACCGTTATCCCCATCAATACCAAGCAGTGAACACAACAAAATATTCCGTACCACAAAGTTATAACCCTAACTATCATCCAAAAGTCATCAACACAAAAGGAACAACTACATCCCAAGATTCGCCATAACTTATCTATAATCAACATAAAAATACACCAAATCCACTAAACCAGATTCACGAACATCACGAAATCATAAATTCATCAAAATAAGAAAAAGCAACACAACTTTCCTCAAACGCGAAAAAAGGAGCAATTCTGATTTCAATATTATCTAGAGAGAGAGAGAGGAATAAAAGATCTTACAACAGGATTGCGCTCATTAAGAAGAGACGGGTTATCGCGAAGCAGCCTCTGGAAGGAATTGATATCGCCAAGCTGCGCGAAGCCATGGATTGTGGTGGTTTTTGAAGATCTGGTCCTCTGATCCTTCATTATCTGCATCAAAATGAAATCCTAAAAGGGAGTTGAGATTGAGAAGAAGAAATGGAAGGAAATTAGGGAAAGAGAGATTTTCTAGAAATTGAGAAATTTGGGGGAAGAAGAAAAGGAAAAGGAAAAGGAGTCATAATTTAGTCGCGCGTCACAGGGTGTGCCAGCTTGGACGCGGCACAGCCATATGCAAAAGTACAACACCTTTAAGCTGTGTTCTAATCAAATTTGTTTACGTTACTTTTTTCTTTATTTCCTTGTCATTATTAGTATGGCATAAAAAAAAAAAAAAATTTTTTTTTTTTTTGGGATATTCGACTAATGACTAAATACATGGGAAATTAGGACGGCGAATCCTGCCGAAAATCATGTCAAAAAGAAAATATCTAGTAGTGAAATTATCGATATTTTGGATACAATTATTCATGCCGAAAATCTTGTAAATGAAGGACATTAACCCTAAAAATCTATATACACGTTCCAAATATTAAACCAAAATTTGCGTGTATATGAGTTTACGGTGAATTTTATTTTTTAATATTAGTATTATATAAAAAGTTATTATTAAAGTAAAAAATTTATTTAGTCGTATTGTAGGGCCGAGAAAAAATATTATTATAAGAAATTTACTTTTAAATAGAGTTTTACATAGAAAAATATTATTATTTTTTAAGAAAAAAATAATATTCAATATATTACATGTTATACTTGAAAATTGGAATGATGCAAGATCTTCGATAATTTTTCATCATATCGTTCTGTCATACCGAAATTTTCGATCTAGAAAAATGTCATACCATTGTCGTGATTGAAAATTAGATATATCGAAATTTTAAGATACCAAAATTTTTGGTATGTCATATTATTATCTGAAATACTGCATCGATATTTTAATTATAATATTCCGGTATATCGAAATATTTCGATATTTTGGTATACCGAAATTTTCTATATTTCCATACTGTTATCGTACCGAATTTTTCGGTACGGTAAGTGCGGTATATCAGTATTTTCGGTATTTCCTCCACCCCTAGTTATACTACATGTATGCATGTAAATCTATTAACAAATTCATGTAACTATTAATATAAATTTGACTAAAATAAATGCATGCACTTTGATAGTATAAAATACATATATGAAGTAATCGGACGAGTTATTACGTACACGCAAATTGAAGGATGTAGTGACAAGCCATAAAATTAAGATGCTTCAAAATCAATCATAGATAAAAAAAAATTAGGCTATCTTTAACTTATTGTAGTGATATATAATTTTTTTTTAATAAATAATGTCATTTATTCCTATATGGAGGCATATAATCCTTAAGACGAGACCGAAAAAATATACTACAATGTGGAGTTTATTTCTAAATATAATTGGTACGAGTCGGGATCGGGAACTTTTATTACTATTGAGAGGTTAACCAGGTGGCTTAGCCCACCTGGCCACTGGGCTCCTCAATTGAGTGGGAGACCCAGGTTCGATTCCATTTGGGAACGAATTGGAGTATGGGAGTTATAAGGTGGCTTGGTGAATTTGTGGAGTGTTTGGGTGCTTAGTGTACTAATTACTAACAACTAACTTTGTCCGATCAAAAAAAAAAACTATTGAGAGGTTATTTCTGTATAGAGTATTTGAGAGAATTCTGTCTCATCTAAAAGTCCGAACTTGTAAAGAGGTGGGGAATTAATTCATTTATTTAATTTCTCTCAACACTCCCCTTCACTCGTGGGCCGAATCATTGTCTCTGCCCTCTGGGGAGGAGGCCCAACGAGTGGACACTTTAAATGGGTGGAGTGTTTCCACAGGAATCGAACCCAGGATCTGGGCGAGCCTAAGATCTGATACCATGAAATAATTTCGTCTCATCTAAAAGTCATAACTTGTAGAGAGAGTCGAAAATAATCCATTTATTTAATTTCCCTCAACACTCCCCCTCACTCGTGTGCCGAATCATTGCCTCCGCTCTCTGGGGAGGAGGCCCAATGAGTGGACAATTTAAATGGGTGGAGTGCGTCCACAGGAATCGAACCCAAGATCTGGGCGAGCCTAAGCTCTGATACCATGAAAGAATTTTGTCTCATCTAAAAGTCCGAACTTTTAGAGAGGGTCGGGAATAATCCATTTATTTAATTTCCCTCAACAATATTCCTATAGGCGATTTTTACTGTATTATTATGCATAAAAAAATATCACTATTATACACAAAAAATATCATTGTTAAAAAAATAAAGAATTTTTTAAATAGTGAAAGTTTTTATTAATAACAATGATAATTTTTGTGCATAACAATTAATAATGATAGAATTCATATATAAACCTGATTTACAAAATAGTGCTCCAAATATTATACACTCCAATATAATGTGAAAATATATTTTTTCTACTAAATACACCCCCATTTAGATACAACTAATTTTTAAATCCATGTATTTATTAAATTATACTCCCTCCTATTTAAAATGTATATTAGAAAGATTATTCATTTTGTACTATATTTTTAATAGGTTTGGAATTTTACATAAAATTTTAAAAATCTTATTATATAAATAATTTTTAATAAATTTAAGAGTAAATTGAGAAGAAACATAATTAATTAACATTCAAAAGTATAAAAATGATATTTAAATTGAATAGGAGGAAGTATTTGTATTAAAAAATTAAATATTTATTTAATTTTAAGGCAATATTGATTAATTTTTAATTAAACTACAACCAGTGTTTTTGCAATATGTATTTTTTTTTTAATTTACTAAAACAGTTAATTCGATTTTATTATTTTTATTATTTATTAGTTTTTTTTTTATTTTTTTAATCAATTATTTTTTCTAAACCTCTTTTATTTAATGTTATTGTTTTTATCTCAATATCATTTTTCTCAAATAAATTCAACAAGTCATTAATTTCATTTAATTCTTTTGTGTTATTTGGAATTAATCCACAACGTCTTATATCTCCAAACAAAGTATTTATTTTTTATATTTTGTTATAAATTATAATTTTAATATTTTATGAAAAATATTTTTTTTTAATGTAACATACAAAATATAAAAGAAATATCATAAATCAATTTTTGGTTGAAATAAATTGTTTCCAATTGATTGACCTAAGATGCTTTAAATATGATTGAATGTTATATATATATTTCTTCTTATAACTTGACTATTTAATATTTGACAAATATCAACCTCATCTCAATTCTTGTGTTAATTTAATCTAGCTTATATCGGATGGGAAGTTATATTTTGTTAAATTTTTGAAAAGTATGCTTTTACTTTGTATAACTAAAAGACGCTTATTTTGAAATAAATTGTTTTAGATGCTTTAAAATGATTGAATGTTATATATCGCGCATAAAGGTTCAATAATTAAAGGTGTTCTTGTAGTTAATTTAGTGATACTTGGATCAAGAAGATTAAATTAATGGTCCCTCAGTAACTAAAAAGTCGCCATTCACGACCTAGATGAAAAGAACAACCATCGCGAAAGGTTGAGGTGTAAGGAGGATTGGTTTGTCTTCAAGAGATTACACTAGTGCATGGTGATCTTGTTGAAAGAATGAGGAGGATAAATTCCTCGAACAAGGAAGAATTAGACCTCGTTCGTTATTTCTTAACCTTCGTCCCTTAAATAGGATCATGTGGGATTGGTAACTATTGCTTTGACTTATCATGGGTAGCGAATCGGAGAGAGATTCAATACTTTTTATCTTGGGCAATATTATTGGTCACGTGTGATTGCTAAGATTTAATCTGAAGAATCGTGTGCAAGCACGCTTGCTTGATTTGCCCCTTGGGAGGTTCATAAGTTTTATCATACCAAATCTTGCAAGTGGAATTAGTTTTCGGTATGGATAATAATGTTGAACGGATTCTCGACCAAGGACAAAAGATATTAATTAACGGAAAGCTATTTGATTGGCTTGAATTAATTAATGGGCTAGATAATCTTAAACACGGGAAATAATAACCGGGAGCCATATTGATTTGTAATATGGGTTAAGATGGATAGTGCAATATTAATTATGTAGTGTGATTAATTAATATTTATGGGCTTGAATAATATTGTGGCTCAATATTTATAATTCAAGATCCATTGGAAGGTCCAATCTTAATTTCTAAAAGGCCCACCGAGTAGCCCAACACATAGTCCAATGGCAAAAAAAGGTGATTAAAATAAAATAAATATTGTTGCTTATATTTCCTCTAAATTTTCGAAAATTATGGATAAAAGAGGGAGAAAGATTTTCTTTGAATTTTGTTATGGAATGAAGATATGTATTCTTGGAATACAAGATTATCTCATTAAATTCAAGAAATCTCCCACTTGGTTATCTATATAGTAAATTTTGAAATTTTGAAAATATAGTGGGCAAGAAAGATTTTCTTGATTTTCTTGATTTTCTTGAAAAGATATTATGGAAGATATGTATTTCTTGAAATACAAGGATATCTCATAAATTCAAGAAGATCCAAATCTTGGATTCTTGCATCATCAAATTTTCGAAAATAATGCCATAAAATAGAGGAGGTGGAATTTTGTGGAATATTTTAATTATGGGAAAAAAAATATATGAGATATATTCAAGATTTCTTGGTGACCAAGAAAAGTCTTTTCCCACATTGAAAAATCACTAAAATTTCGTTCACCCTCCCTCTTATAAATAGGGGATGATTAGTTCATTCCCAAGTACAATTCCATGTGCTGGAAATATTAGCAAATCCACATAAATGGTGCAACAAAGTTTATTTTTTCCTTTTGTTAGTTGTTCGCGAGTATCGTTCCACCGGATTGTCGAGCAAGGGCTAAGGGAATACTTGGGAAGTCCTTTTGGTTAGTCCGTCAGCCCAAGTCACTTTGCCATCCCGAGAGAATGCGTTCATGTAAACCCGTAGATTCGCGTCGTAGGTTTTTACGTGGCTTTTTATATGCATGATATGTTGTTGCAATTATTATTTGAATTAATATAGGATTAATTCATGCTAGTAATAATTAATGAATTAAATTTGTATTTAAATATTCACCCCGAATAGATCTGTGCAACTCATTCCCCAACATATTTGTCATTCCAATTTGTTGATTATTTTTTTAAATAATAAGTCAGTTTCCAAAAATTGTAGTAAATAAATTTTTTTTTTAAAAAAAACCTAAATTCAAAAAGGCTAAATCTTGTATGCACTAGGTGCATCGTGCACTTCATAGTGTATTTTAAAATTACACACCAATTTCTTGCACTGAAATATGCAACTTGTTTCTCATATTAATAGTTGCACGGCTCATCAAAGAAGACAAAAATTTGTATGCAATATCGCATACAAGCCATATGTGCAATTACAAGTTAATTGGGCTTTCTTTATTTTTTTTCGCGGGTCTGCAACGCCGGGTCGGACAGGGTTTCTTCTTCCTCGCGTCGCAACAAACGCGATTTAGATCTCAATTTTGATTTTCACGGTGCTGCTTCTTCACGGTTTTTCCTTCTCTTCTCTTGTTCATCTTTTACTTTAATCTCTTTCATACTCTTCTCAATTTTTTCAGTTTTCTCTACTCACAAATTTACAGATCCTTCTGCACTCTTCTCACGCTGTTCTTTAAATATGTAATCTTGAACTGAGGATTTTTTTTTCGCGATTGTACTGGTTTTTGTTCATATAGTAACACTCGTTTGTTAATAGTGTAACACTCTTTTGTTCATGTAGTAACACATCAAGTTGTTCTTTAAATCTGTAATTTTTGACTGAGAATTTCTTTTTGCGATTGTACTGATTTTGTTCATGTGGTAACACATTTTTCTTCATAGGGTAACATTTTTTTGTTCATTTAGTAACACTTGTTTTTTAGTAATATATAACACTGTATACATGTCTTAATACTATGTGAATACTCATGTGTTACCATATGAACAACAATGTGTTACGTTATGTTTTAATATGTGTTACGTAAGATATGAAGTTGTTTCAATATAACAATGTAGTAACACTTACACATAGATGTAGTAACACACAAAAACTTGACAATCTTTTTAAAAAAAAATTATGCACTCAATAAGAATTGAACCTGTAATCGAATACATTAACAACAAACTTGAATCACTAGGCTACAAAACATATTTGATAAACATATCATTCTATAAATATATATCCGTTCGCTCAACTGAACCTCACAACCTTTGCTCGCCCGCGTCCGACCCACACCGGACCCGACCCGTGTTGGGTTATGTTGCCTGAGTCGGAGAAGGGATGCAGCGTGCTCAAGGTGCTCGACCAGGGGGTTTGGCCGAGCATATCTGCTCGACCAAAGGTGCTCGATCGATGGCTGATCCAGGGTAGGCTAGGCGCTTGACCAAGGAGCTCGGTCGAGCACATCTGCTCCACCAAAGGGCTAGATCGAGTTCCACGATGGGCCTGATTAGGGTTTCGTTTAAATACACTTTAACTTGTTTGTATCATTGTATCACTCATAATACACAAAAATAGTAGATCTCCTGGCTTGGTAGTGCCCCCAGACGTAGTCATTCCTGACGAACTGGGTAACCAAATTGTTTGTTCCTTAATTCTTGTTTTCATTATTTTCTCCATAATTGTTGTTTAGTTCCTAACAACTGGTATCAGAGCATCTGGTTCAAGGGATCTGGTGGGAGAAATTATGATGGCTGAAGGGAAATCGCCTGTTGAGAAGTTTGATGGAACGGAATTTGGATTCTGGAAATTACAGATCGAGGATTACCTGTACGGTAAAGATCTGTATCAACCTTTAGGTTCACAGCCTGAAGATATGAAGGATGTGTTGGGATTATACTAGAAAGTATGCTTTTACTTTGTATAATCAAAACTGAATTTCGGACTTATTTACTGAAATAAATTGTTTATCACTGATGCTTTAAATATCATCGAATGTTACATATATTTACTGCATAACTGTTCAATAAATAGTACGTGTTACATTGTAGTTAATTTAGTGATACCAGATCACAGAAGATTAAATTAACAATCCCTTGTAACTAAAAGTACACCATTCACGACCTAGATGGAAATGAACAATCCATCGTGAAAGGTTGAAGTGTAAGGCTCGAATTGGCTTGTCTTGACCAAGAGATTACACTAGTGCATGGTGGTGCCTATTTGAATAGGATCTCTGAGGAGGACAAATTCTTCAAAACCCGAACAAGGAAGAATTAGACCTCGGTGGTTCGATTATTTCTTAATCTTCGTTCCTTAAATAGGATCACGTGTGGTTGGTAACTATTGCTTTAACTTATCATGGGTGCAGAATCAACGAGATTCAATACTTTTTATCTTGGGCAATATTATTGGTCACACGCGATTGCTAAGATTTAATGAAGAATCGTGTGCAAAACGCTTTGTTCGATTTGCCCCCTTGGGAGGTTCATAAGCTTTATCATACCAAATCTTGCAAGTGGAACTAGTTTCCGGTATGGATAATAATGTTGAACCGTTCCTTAACCAAGGACAAAAGATATTAATTAATGGAAAGTTATTTCAGTGGCTTGAATTAATTAATGAGCTAGATAATCTTAAACACAGGGAAATAATAATGGAGCCATATTGGTGTAATATGGGTTAAGATGGATAGTGCAATATTAATTATGTAGTGAGATTAATTAATATTTATGGGCTTGAATAATATTGTGGCTCAATATTCATAATTCAAGATCCATTGGAAGGTCCAATCTTAATTTCTCTAAAAGGCCCCTAAGTAGCCCAACATAAAGTCCAATAACTGAAAAATGTGTTTAAAATAAAATAAATATTGTTGCCTTATTTTTCCTCCTATTTTCGAAAATTATGGATTAAAAGGGGAGAAAGATTTTCTTTGAATTTTGTTATGGAATGAAGATATGTATTCTTGGAATACAAGATTATCTCATTAAATTCAAGAAATCTCCCACTTAGTCATCCATATAGTATATTTTAATTTTGAGAAAAAAAGGGGAAAGAAAGATTTTCTTGAAAAAGATATTATGAAAGATATGTATTTCTTGAAATACAAGAATATCTCATAAATTCAAGAAGATCCAAATCTTGGATTCTTGCCCCTAATTTTCGAAAATATCCTATAACAAAGAGGAGTTGGGATTTTGTGGAATATTTTAATTATGGAGAAAATAATATATGAGATATATTCAAGATTTCTTGGAGATCAAGAAAAAGATTTTCCCATATTATTTTATCCTAAAAATTCGACCACCACTCTTCTATAAATAGGGGATGAGTGTTTCATTCCCAAATACAATTCCATGTGCTGGAAAAATTAGTAAATCCACAAAGATGGTGCAACAAAATTTATTTTCCTTTTGTTAATTGTTCGCAAGCATCCTACCACCGGATAGTCGAGAAAGGATTAAGGGAATACTTGGGAAGTTCTTTTGGTGTGTCTAATCAACAAGACCATTGCCGTTCCAAGAGGTATGTTCACGTAAACTCGTAGAAATTCCGCATGCATAGGATTTACGTGAATTGATTATATGCATGATTTGTTGTTGGATTATTATTTGAATTAATATAAGATAAATTCATGCTAGTAATAATTATAAGAATTAAATTTGTATTTAAATATTTATCCCGAATAGATCCGTGCAACTTATTCCCCAACAACTGGTATCAGAGCCTCGGTTTCGGGCTCTGAATTTTTTAAATTGTAATTTAATTCATTTTCATTAAATTTGAAATTGGATAGTAGAATTGCTAGATCATGTTTTGCGGTATCCAATTGTCATGAAATTTAATGTGTTTATTTATGCATGCATATAAATTGTGGTTTTTAATTCGATTGCTCGGATTCGTTTTGCCTCGTGAGAAAATCCAGGAGTAGACTAGGATTTGTTTGATTTGATCAATGTAATAGACTAGTTTAGATCTAAGTTTATTTATTTTTTGTAAATAAATTGTAACCGGATCTAAACGGAGGCGAGACGGCGAATTAAAGGATAGATCCGTAACTATACGCGACGATGCGACGCGCGAAAACGTGCCAAGGCGGAGGCACGCGCTTGCGACGTGGACGCCGGCACGCGATGGGCGTGATGTTAGGGCGCCGGGCGGGATCGATCGACGCGGGCGCGCGACGGGCGACAGACGGGCCAGGCGCTGGCTGGCAAAGGCGTGTGGCGGAAGCGAAAGCACGCGACGGGGACGCGGGCGCCGCAGATTTTCGCGGGCGTAGGTGAGGCGGGCGTCTTGCGGATGCGCTGCAGCTCGCCGAAGTTCTTCCGCCGAGGGGCGGGCGAGGTCGCCGAGGAGGTCGAGGCGACTTCGGCCAAGGGGCCGGCCGGATGTGGGCGTGCATTCCTGTTGTGAGCTACTTGGCGTGGCGTTTCGAGACGGAGTTCTTTTCGAGACGATCGAGTGGGAGAAATTCAAGACGGCGTTTCTTCAAAATCAAGCCAAGAAAAATCAAACCATGACAATTGGATAATTTGTGCCCAATATGTTTATTTTTCCGCTTTGCTTGATTTATTATTGTGTTTTCTTGTGCTTTATTTAATTTGTTTAAATGTGTTTGCATGAGAGTTGCCCAATGAAAAATCTCACCATAAAAAAATTACTAAGTATGTTTAAATAATTAATTGACAATTTTATTCCGGATAATAAAATTGAATTAATTTTGACCTCCATGATTTATTTATTTGTGAATTCTTTTGGAGAAATTCCCCCCCACGGGACGGTCAAAAGTTAGCTTTCACATGAATGAATTCCAAATGGATGATTGTGGATTATTACTAGTGGCGACGATGACCCTCCCCACGAGGCTCGTTCAAAGCGAAATAATGATTCTGTATTTAATCATGGTTATTACTTAGGTATAAAATTGATATGCATATACTTCCCCGAAGTCCCTGTCAATTTTATATTGGTCAAGTGGGAGCTAACTATTAATCTAGATATTAAAGGTTTAATAACTGTTCTTGTTTGTAACCTGCTTGAATGTGTTTAAATAATGACCCACCCAACGTGGCTTATTTAAACTGTTTTGAGATGTTGGCTGATGTATGTTCATATTTTTTTGAGATTTTAATATGATGCATGTGATCGAACCTTGTGATATTTTTGTGCTTATGCATATTATTGTTTATTTAAGTTCATCATGTCGCAACCTTTTAATCCACTGTTCAATATACTTAAAGACAATTTGCTTCTTTGGTGAAAACTTCGTTGATTGGAATCGTAAACTTACTATTGTCCTCCTTGCGCACAAAAGCCATAAGCGGGTTCTCACTACACCTAAACCGAAAAAAGCCAAAAGATGAGTAAACTAAAGCGGTTAAGAAAAGAGTATCTTGTTGGGAGCGTTCAACGAAATGGCAAAGTGTACCATCTTGGCTTTATGTCGGATGAGTTGCAACACCAACACGTAAGCGTTGAGACCGCTGCGGACATCATGACTAGTCTTAAAGTGATGTTTCAACATCAGAACCGTGTTGCTCGTCAGATCACCATGAGGGACTTGCTCTCTATGAAATTGGTGGAGGGAATGCCCGTAAGGGAGCACGATCTCCAGATGATGGCTCACCTTAACAAACTTGATGTACTTGGCGCTGAATCGACGCCGAGACCCAAATTGATTTCGTGCTCCTCTCTGCCGAAAAGTTTTGAGCAGTTAATTTGAACTACCGGATGAATAATCGAAGTTCTCGATGCCTGATCTGTTGCAAGCTTTAGTCTCGGCGGAGGCGATATTGGGGCAAAAGAGCCAAGCCTTGGTGGCAAATGGACCCTCTTCTTCTTCTAGGCCAAGGCGTGGTAAGAACAAGAAAAGGGACAAGAGCCACAAGCACGTGAACTCAAGTGTTGCCAATGGCAAAGAAAAGGTGAAGAGGGGTGGGAAGCGATCAAGCAAAATGACTAAGGGAAGTGCTTCAAGCTGCGGTGAAAAAAGGACATTGGAGGTCGACTGTTCCAAACCCAAAAGGAATGGAAAGAAAGGTAATTCTCACGCACTAGTTGTTGAAACTTGCTTAGCGGCGTATCTTCCCATTTATGGGTAGTGGATCTGGGATCCATCGATCATGTTTGTTTTCACTTTCTGAGGGGTTCAAGCGGACCCGAACAACTTAGTGAGAGTGAGATCCTCATCACCGGGCAATGCTTCTTAGAGTGGCGGTGAAGCGATGGGAGAAGTGCACCTGTCTTTTGAAGACAAAGTTTTAATTTTAAGAGATGTTCGTTACGTTCCGAATTTTAGAAAGAATTTAATTTTAGTTTCTAAACTTTTTCTTGATGGATATTCGGTTAATTTTAATAAAGTTGTTACCATTTCTCTTTTTGATAAATTTATCTCGTCATGGAACGTTGTCGAATAATCTCTATACAATTAAGCGTGCACACCACTCACTTAAATGCATCCTATAACACATCAACTGTTTTCCGAGAAAAGAAAAACGTTCATCGACGCGTGAGCGAGACACTTCTATGGCATCTAAGATTGGGACATATAAATCCAAATAGGATCCAAAGGTTGGTGAAAGGCGGTTCTTTGGAGTTTCTCCAAGTTGAACCAATTCAACTGCGAATCATGTTTGGAGGGTAAAATGACCAAGAGGGCATTTGGAGCCAAGGGAATAGAGCCAAAGAAGTGTTAGAAATCGTTCACACGGATGTATGTGGTCAATGTCAACCAAAGCAAGAGGAGGTTATGAGTATTTTCGTCACTTTTATTGATGACTACTCAATGCGGTTATATTTTCCTTATGAAGCATAAATCTGAGACTTTTGAGAAATTCAAAGAATTTAAGACTCAAGCAGAGAATCATAGGGAAAAACGTATCAAGTCTCTACGATCCGATCGTGGAGGCTAATACCTAAGCAATGAGTTTTTGAACTACTTGTCTGATGAAGGGATTACATCCCAGCTAACTGCACCCGGAACCCCTCAACAAAACGGGGTTGCAGAGCAAAGAAACATAACTCTTTTGGAAATGGTTAGATCTATGATGAGTTATGCGGATCTTCCCAAGTCGTTCTGGGGTCATGCCTTGGAAACAAATGACCTACATTCTGAACTTGGTGCCATCCAAATCGGTTCCCAAAACTCCCAAAGAATTGTGGACCGGGCGCAAGCCCAGTATGAGACACATGAAGATTTGGGGGTGTCCGACCTACGTGTTGGACAAGGAAGCCGGTAAATTGGATCCTCGATCAAAATTAAGGTTGTTTGTGGGATACCCCGAGGGAACAAAAGGGTGTATGTTCTATGGTCCCAAAGATCAAAATGTGGTAATAAGCACCCACTTTAGATTTTTGGAAGAAGACTATATGAACGAAAGAAGACCCAGAAGTGAGATTACCTTAAATGAGCTAAGGGGGCTAACCTCAATGCCAACTGTACAAGATGATATACCAAACGACACACTTACACAACCGGAACCTCATCGTAGTGGGAGGGTTGTGAAACAACCCAAGAGATTCATGGGGATAGGAGAGTCCTCGGACTTGATCCCCGGACAAGACGAATCAGACCCATGGATATATGGCGAGGTAATCCAAGACAAGGATGCAGATTCTTGGCAAACAACAATGAAAGCCGAAATGGGTTCTATGTATCATAACAGAGTGTGGGAGCTAGTCGAACCACTTAATGGGGTCAAACCCATTGGTTGCAAGTGGGTGTATAAGAGAAAAAAGTGGACCGGGACGGGAAGGTGGAAACCTTCAAGGCAAGACTAAATGTAAAAGTTTATACTCGAAAGAAGGGATCGATTATGAGGAAACTTTTTTCGCCCGTAGCCATGCTCAAGTCCATCCGAATTCTCTTATCGATTTCATTGCATCTCGACTTTGAAATCGACAAATGGATGTCAAGACAACTTTTCCTTAACTAAGTCTTGATGAAGAGATCTATATGCAACAACCCCAAGGCTTCATTGAAAAAGGCCAAGAACACCTAGTTTGTAAGCTCATGAAGTCCATATACGGACTCAAACAGGCATCGAGCTTGGAACCAATGTTTTGATCATGTTATAAAGTCTTATGGGCTTGATCAAAAACGAGTTCGAAAAGTTGTGTGTACAAAAAGCATGTCGGAATCGCATTGGTATTCTTAGTACTATCGTAGATGATATTCGATCATCGGGAGCGTGTGTAAAGGTGTTATCGGGCGTAAGGGCATGGCTTTTCAAAATAGTTTGATATGAAGGACTTAGAAGCCAGCACACACATCCTTGGGATCAAGATAACTCGAGATCGCAAGAAAAGGATGATAGGCTTATCGCAAGCTTCATACATAGATTAATTGTCTTGAAACGATTCAAAGATGAGATTCAAGAAAGGCCGTACCTTTGGACATGGAATCCATCTATCAAGAAAATGTGCCCTAAGACACAAAAAAGGAGATAGATGACATGAAAGGCATTCCATATGCTTCTTTGTCGGAAGCCTTATGTATGCAATCTTTGTGTCACGAGACCCAGGATATCTGCTTTGTCATTGGCATGGTGGCAAGATATCAAAGTAACCCGGGGAAAGAACATTGGACGACAGTTAAAAATATTCTAAAGTATCTGAAAAGAACTCGGGATAGAATGTTAATTTATCAGTCAGGTAGTCTAATCCCCATCGGCTACACGGACTCAGATTTCCAATCAGACATAGACTCCAGAAAATCTACCTATGGTAGTGTGTTTTGCATGGGGGGAGGAGCCATGACATGGAGAAGCGTCAATCAGAAATGCGTCGTAGATTCTACCATGGAAGCCGAATATGTAGTTAACATGAGGCGTGAAAAAAGCGGTTTGGCTCAAGAACTTCCTAGTGAACTTGAATGTAGTTCCAAATTTGCCCAACAGAATCATTATTTATTGTGACAATGCCGGAGCAGTTGCAAATTCAAGGGAACCAAGAGCCCACAAGGCCAGCAAACACATTGAAAGGAAATACCATCTTATACGAGATATCGTTAAGAGAGGAGATATAGAATTGTGGCAAAGATAGCGTCGAAGACAACCCAGCGAGATCCATTCACAAAGGGTGCATCTCTCGAATACATTCGAGAGACATGTGGAAGGAATGGGTGTCAAGACCGTTGTCAATCTGCTTTGAGTATAAGTGGGAGAAATTATTAGGTTCGTGTAGGTGACATTAGATGTCACGTATTAGGAACTACACGAGATATGTTGTAGTATACTTAAAAGCAGACTTTGAGTATAAGTGGGAGATTGTTGGGATTATAATAGAAAGTATGCTTTTACTTTATATAATCAAAACTGAATTTCGGACTTATTTACTGAAATAAATTGTTTATCACTGATGCTTTAAATATCATCGAATGTTACATATATTTACTGCATAATTGTTCAATAAATAGTATGTGTTACATTGTAGTTAATTTAGTGATACCAGATCACAGAAGATTAAATTAGCAATCCCTTGTAACTAAAAGTACACCATTCACGACCTAGATGGAAATGAACAATCCATCGTGAAAGGTTAAAGTGTAAGACTCGGATTGACTTGTCTTGACCAAGAGATTACACTAGTGCATGACTGGTGCACTGAATAGGACCTCTGAGGAGGACAAATTCTTCTTAAGCCCGAACAAGGAAGAATTAGACCTCGATTGGTTCATTATTTCTTAATCTTCGTTCCTTAAATAGGATCACGTGTGGTTGGTAACTATTGCTTTGACTTATCATGGGTACAGAATCAACGAGATTCAATACTTTTTATCTTGGGCAATATTATTGGTCACATGCGATTGCTAAGATTTAATACGAAGAATCGTGTGCAAGTTTGCCCCCTTGGGAGGTTCATAAGCTTTATCATACCAAATCTTGCAAGTGGAACTAGTTTCCGGTATGGATAATAATGTTGAACAGTTCCTTAACCAAGGACAAAAGATATTAATTAATGGAAAGCTATTTCAGTGGCTTGAATTAATTAATGGGCTAGATAATCTTAAACACGGGAAATAATAACCGAGAGCCATATTGACTATAATATGGGTTAAGATGGATAGTGCAATATTAATTATGTAGTGGGATTAATTAATATTTATGGGCTTGAATAATATTGTGGCTCAATATTCATAATTCAAGATCCATTGGAAGATACAATCTTAATTCTCCTAAAGGCCCCCTAAGTAGCCCAACATAAAGTCCAATAACTGAAAAATGTGTTTAAAATAAAATAAATATTGTTGCCTTATTTTTCCTCCTATTTTCGAAAATTATGGATTAAAAGGGGAGAAAGATTTTCTTTGAATTTTGTTATGGAATGAAGATATGTATTCTTGGAATACAAGATTATCTCATTAAATTCAAGAAATCTCCCACTTAGTCATCCATATAGTATATTTCGAATTTTTTGAGAAAAAAAAGGGGAAAGAAAGATTTTCTTGAAAAAGATATTATGAAAGATATGTATTTCTTGAAATACAAGAATATCTCATAAATTCAAGAAGATCCAAATCTTGGATTCTTGCCCCTAATTTTCGAAAATATCCCATAACAAAGAGGAGTTGGGATTTTGTGGAATATTTTAATTATGGAGAAAATAATATATGAGATATATTCAAGATTTCTTGGAGATCAAGAAAAAGATTTTCCCATATTATTTTATCCTAAAAATTCGACCACCACTCTTCTATAAATAGGGGATGAGTGTTTCATTCCCAAGTACAATTCCATGTGCTGGAAAAATTAGTAAATCCACAAAGGTGGTGCAACAAAATTTATTTTCCTTTTGTTAATTGTTCGCAAGCATCCTACCACCGGATAGTCGAGCAAGGATTAAGGGAATACTTGGGAAGTTCTTTTGGTGTGTAATCAACAAGACCATTGCCGTTCCAAGAGGTATGTTCAAGTAAACTCGTAGAAATTTCGCATGCGTAGGAGTTACGTGAATTGATTATATGCATGATTTGTTGTTGGATTATTATTTGAATTAATATAGGATTAATTCATGCTAGTAATAATTATAAGAATTAAATTTGTATTTAAATATTTATCCCGAATAGATCCGTGCAACTTATTCCCCAACAGGATGACGAGTGGAAGTTGCTGGACAGGAAGGCGATGAGTGTGGTTAGTCTGTCGTTATCCAGGAACGTCGCCCTACATACTGTGAAAGCAAAAACCACAAAGGAGATGCTTGAAATTTTGACTAAGATGTATGAAAAACCGTCTGCAACGAACAAGGTTCATCTGATGCGGAGGTTATTCAACCTGAGGATGGCAGAGGATACTGTAGTAGCCAATCATCTCAACGAGTTCAATATGATCATAACCCAATTGAGCTCGATTGAGATTGATTTTGATGATAAGGTTCAATCCCTAATTTTGTTGTCTTCTTTACCGGAAAGTTGGAGTGGGACGGTAACGGCTGTTAGTGTTTCAGCAGGTAAAGTGAAACTAAAATTTGATGAGGTTAGAGATCTGATCATGAGCGAAGAAATTTGCAGGAAAGAGTTGGGTGTGGCCACAGGATCAGCCTTGAGTGCGGGAAACAGAGGCAGATCTGAGTCCAAAGGGAAGCCAAATCGGGGTAGATCAAAGTCAAGGGGCAAAGATAAGTCCAAGAAGGATAAGAGTCAAGTTGAGTGTTACAATTATCATGAACTTGGTCATTACAAAAGGGAGTGCAAGGCTCAAGCTAAGGCACAAGAGAATGCACCAAAGAAGAATGACAACTCAGCCAACGTTTCCACTTATGAGGGCTCAGATGCATTGATCTTGAGCGTAAGCAGTCCATTGAAATCGTGGGTGTTAGATTCTGGAGCATCGTTTCATTCGTGCAGCAGTGCTGACAACAAGAAGGGAACGTTGTATATGACAGACAACACCCGGGACAGCATTGCTCTTGCAAGTGAAAAAGGGAATGCTGATTTGTGGCATTGTCGTCTTGGCCACATGAGTGAGAAAGGGATGAAAGTTATGTGTTCGAAGGGTAAGTCCAGACCTCAAGACAGTTGACATCGGGTTATGTGAGGACTGTGTATTCGGAAAGCAGAAAAGGGTGAGCTTTTCGAAGGGAGGCAAAACCTTGAAGAAACAGAAGCTAGAGTTGGTCCACAGCGACTTGTGGGGTCCAGCACCTGTGATATCTCTTGGTGGAGCGTCATATTACATGACTTTCATTGACGACTCTACGAGAAAGGTATGAGTTTATTTCTTGAAAAATAAGTCTGATGCCTTTAATGCTTTCAGGAAGTGGAAGGCCCTTGTAGAAACTGAAACAAGTCTCAAGGTGAAGTGTTTGAGATCTGATAATGGTGGAGAGTACGAGCTCCGTGGGTTCAAAGAATTCTATGAGGCGAATGGAATTCGAATGGAGAAAACCATGAGAGGAACCCCCCAACAGAATGGTGTGGCAGAACGTATGAACAGAACGCTATGTGAACGTGCTAGAAGCATGAGATTGAAGTGTGGGCTGCCAAAGATATTTTGGGCAGAGGCAGTTAACACAGCAGCTTACTTGATAAACAAAGGACCCTCAACTCCTTTGGAAAATGGCATACCAGAGGAGGCCTGGTCGGGTAAGGAGGTAAATCTGTCTTTTCTTCGAGTATTTGGGTGTGTTTCATATGTTCATGTTGATGCTATGAGTAGAAGTAAATTGGATACTAAATCTGTTAAGTGTACGTTTGTTGGATATGACGGTGATGAATTTGGCTATCGATTGTGGGATGAGGAAAACCGAAAGATAATTCGTAGTCGAGATGTCATATATAATGAGCAGGTGTTGTACAAAGACAGGTTGGGGATATCCAAAGAAGGTGGTTCTGAGACTCAGGTTGTGGAGTTAGGCATTTCGAACTCAGGTGGGAGCAAGGGGGTTCTAGATGATCAGGTGATTGTTGAGGAAGAACCAAGTACACCACCACCAACAATTCCGCTGCGGAGATCCACGAGAGAACGAAGATCTCCTGATAGGTATTCACCTTCTCTTCATTATTTATTGTTGACTGATGGTGGTGAACATGAATGTTATGCAGAGGCTATATGTAGTGAGCAGGTTGACAAGTGAAAACTTGCAATGGATGATGAGATGAATTCATTGATGACCAACGGAACTTGGAAGCTAGCTGAGCTTCCTAAGGGCAAGAAGGCACTGCATAATAAGTGGGATTACAGAATCAAAAAGGAGGTGGATGGAAGCAAGCGTTTCAAGGCAAGACTGGTTGTAAAAGGGTTTCAGCAGAAACATGGTATTGATTATACTGATGTTTTTACTCCTGTTGTGAAACTAACTACTATTCGGTTAGTGTTGAGTTTGGTAACTGCAGAAAACTTGGTGTTAGAGCAGATGGACGTAAAAACAACATTTCTTCATGGTGACTTAGATGAGGACATCTACATGAAGCAACCAGAGGGATACTTGTCTAAGGGGAACAGTGAGCTTGTTTGCAAATTAAGGAAGAGCTTGTATGGCTTGAAACAAGCTCCTTTACAGTGGTACAAGAAGTTTGATGGGTTCATGCACGAGATTAAGTTCAATAGGTGTGAGGCTGACCATTGCTGCTACTTCAAGAGGTATGACAATGACTATATCATCTTGCTATTATATGTTGATGACATGTTGATAGCAGGCTCTAGTGCTCGGGAAGTGAGCAAGTTGAAGGAAAAATTGTCTGAAAGGTTTGCTATGAAGGTCCTTGGAGAGGCCAAGTAAATCTTAGGTATACGAATCGATCGTGATAAGGTGGCAGGAAAGTTGTATCTTTCGCAGGTTGAATACATAAAGAAAGTCTTGACGAGATTTAGTATGGAAGATGCAAAACCAGTTCGGGTCCCGTTGGGAAGTCAGTTCAAGCTATCCAACAAGGACTCACCTAGTAGCGAAGAGGAGCGGACCTACATGCAAAACACTTTGTATGCTTCAGTAATTGGCAGCTTGATGTATGCTATGGTGTGTACAAGACCAGATATTGCACAGGCGGTGGGAGTTGTTAGCCGGTTTATGGGCAATCCGGGTAAGCAGCATTGGGAGGCAGTGAAGTGGATCCTTAGGTACTTGAGACGTACTACTGAACAAGCTTTGTGCTTTGAGGGCAAAAGCGTTAAGTTGGCAGGATATGTTGATGCAGACTTGGCATCAAATGATCTCGACAAAAGGAGGAGTACAACCGGGTATGTGTTTACTTTCGGTGGTACAACAATATCTTGGGCTTCTAAGTTGCAAAAGATCGTAGCTCAGTCCACTGCAGAAGTAGAGTACGTTGCAGTTACTGAGGCTAGCAAGGAAATGGTTTGGTTGCAGAATCTTTCGTGTGAGTTGGGGAAGGAGCAAAATGATAGTATTCTGTATAGTGACAGTCAGAGTGCTATTCACTTGGCAAAGAATTCGGTCTTTCACTCGAGGACGAAGCACATCGAGTTGAGGTATCATTACATTCGTTACCTCATTGAGAACAAGATCTTACAGCTGATGAAGATCCGAGGAAGTGAGAATCCTGCTGATATGTTGACTAAGGTTGTGACCTTAGAGAAGTTGAAGTTATGCATGACTTCAACTGGCCTTGGAAACTGAGAATAAGGCCCGGCACTACTACCAGTGAGAGAGACCGTTGAAACGGAGCAGACAAGTTAATTTTTTGGAGTCAGTCTCCAGGTGGGAGATTGTTGGGTTATGGAGCCTGAGTCGGAGAAGGGATGCAGCGCGCTCAAGGCGCTCGACCAGGGGGTTTGGTCGAGCACATTTGCTCGACCAAAGGTGTTCGAGCGGCGGCTGATCCAGGGTAGGCTAGGCGCTCAACCAAGGAGCTCGGTCGAGCACATCTGCTCGACCACGGGGCTCGGTCGAGCACCCCGATGGGCCTGACTAGGGTTTCGTTTAAATACACTTTAACTTGTTTGTATCATTGTATCACTCATAATACACAAAAATAGTAGATCTGCTGGCTTGGCAGTGCCCCCAGACGTAGTCATTCCTGACGAACTGGGTAATCAAATTGTTTGTTCCTTAATTCTTGTTTTCATTATTTTCTCCATAATTGTTGTTTAATTCCTAACAACCCGCGCCCGACCCGCTGTCGACCCATGAATTTTTTAAAATTTATCTTAATTATGGTGTATTGCACATATCACTATTGTGCAATATTTAAGAGTTCTACTCTTCAAAGAACCTCTTAAGAAAAGGGCTACGCTGCCTTTCAATTTTCTTCAAATTTTGGGATGACGCTGCCTTTAATTTGGGATTATCATCTTCAAGAAGGAAGGAATAGATGAATCGTTTGTGATTATCAGCTTCGAAGTCATCTGTATGCACTGATCAACTATTTATGTGTTTACTACTTGAGGTGGATAGTAAAATATGGGATATAGATGATTTATTAGAAATTATCATAAAAAAATTATGATTTGAATAGGAACCCTAAACATGTAATAGAGCCTCCGGAATGTTGTCAGCAGCAGGAGAATTTTATCTGTTACTGTAGCTTGGTTCCTGGACGATTTAATAAGAGGTATTGCTCATACCCAAAATTTGATGATTTAATAGGAGCTTCCCCACTTATAAATAAAATATATATTTGAAAGGATAAATGTAACGTCGGATAAATAAAGAAGGTTGAAAATTTTGTGTCTCGATTCGATGGAAGACCTTGCAAGTATACAACAAATGTAGTTTACAAAGAACTTTTTCAAAATTTATAATTTAGAGTATATACTCCCTCCGTCCACCAATCTTATGCACACTTGTCTTATTTGTCCGTCCACCAATCTTATGCACACTCCATTTATGGAAAAAAAATATTTTATCTTTATCCCCCAACCATCATTTATTTTCTTAAAATGTCATTGTATTTTTACTCGTAACCAACCACTTTATTAATAAATAAATCTCACAATACTCTATAATACCCTTACTTTATCTAATTTATCTATTTTTTTCCTAAAACTTGTGTCAAAAGCATCAGACATAAGATTGGTAGACAGAAGAGGGAGTATGTTTATTGAAATCTAAATTTGTGAATTCATTTTTTTATAGAATCATCAAGTATAATAACATATAAAATCATATTTGAATTATATTTTTATTTTAAATATTTTTTGAATTACAATTATTTTACCATAAAAATAATTAAATAATCAAGAAAATATTAAAATATTATTAATTATTTTTATCTAAAATTTTCTTTCAGTGCGGCTGTGCGGGGTTAATACTTAATACTAGTTGATTAATAATTATCATAAATTAGTATCTAATTTTTTTTTTTAGAATGAAACTAGTATCTAATGTTAAGTTTATAATTTGTATTTTTAAACAATATTAACATGATATTTTGATAATTTTATATTATATTTTTTCTAAAAATCAATCATTTTGTCCTATTGCGAAGATAGTGTTAATGATGAAGTTAGATAACATGTCAATATTTTATTTAGGTGTGTAATGTCAGGGCGAATAACTTTCCTAACTAGAAAAGCCCTACTTTTATAACATACACAATCATTCAACACATTAAACAATACAACCATTCAATCATTTCAATACTATTTTTTATAGCATAATATTCCACTTATCATCTACCTTTTCAAAATTCTACCATAACAAATCCCACAAAATCCACCTCTCAAACATATACAAATCAAAATACACATTTTACTTTTGAATCAAAATTCTACCATAACAAATCCCACAAAATCCACCTCTCAAACATATACAAATCAAAATACACATTTTACTTTTTTCAAAATCCTCCTTATTGAATTCCAAATCTCTTTAAAGCTAGAAATAAACAACCCCTTAAAAAAACTTCTACCTTCAAAACACAAATCATCTCAGTGAAGGAAACGACGGAGTAGACTTAAAATAACAACTTACGAGGCAAAACTCTCTTACTGTTAGAAGACGACGTATTTGTTTCATTTTCTTCGAGTTCATGATTCGTGCCTACAGAACCTGATTCAGGATTGAAAAAAAAACATATTGGATTGTCAATTAAGGAGAGTGTAGGCCTCCAATAAATCAGGTCCATATAATTTTTTTTCTTCAAAGTAATACTACTATTACGTATACTAAGTATCACATTTTAAAATATGTTTGTCTCAATTAAAATAAAGGACACTGACCATGTTTTCGGCCAAACAAGTTTTTACACCCTTCACATCTGCAGTTGATGGAACATCCAACACCCCCCTTAAATAAAACCAAATTCAGCTCAATCAGACAACAAATAGTTAAAGAAACGTACACCAAACACCAAGACATATACAATATAAATAAATTAAATGGAAATTTTGTTTTTTTTGTCTATATTGATAGTTCAAACTTTTTTTTCCTCGTGAAAAAATATTTTTTGTTTTTTATGACATATTTACCCTTACTAAATTAATGTCATCTCTTCCATTAGATCGCGCGACCTATGCACGACTCTTTTTAGTAAGGATAAATGTGTCATTTATTTTTATAAATAGAGGACAAAAAAGAGTTTGAACCAGGCATCAATAATATATGACATTTTTGCCAATTTTGTATAAATTAACCTGGTAGCATTCACAGTATTTCTTGAGGCAACCAGACCTTAGGCAGTTGCATCCACTTTTACGGCGAGCAGGATTTCTGGATTCAATCTGTTTGCGTGTTGCAAGAAGAGTGTCTTGATGGGAAGGCTTGTTGAAGCAATCCACGCACCCACACGGCTCAACACAGTACACGCCAGCAGCTAAGCACTCACAATACCTACATTCACAATATAAATTAGTTAGCTAAAATTACGGATAGAATCCAAAATAGTCGCATATTTTTTACAAAATAGTATCAAAGATGGTTCATTTACGAAAATTGGTCCCAAATTTTTACGAATTGTACAATTTTCATCCCAAATTCACCGGAATTGATGAAACACCATTGTTTCTGGTCATGCATTTTAGCCAGAAATCTCCAAATTGAATGCTCACATGCAAGGCGCATGACCAAAAACGATATCGTTTCGTCAATTCAGACGAATTTGGGACTAAAATGCTACAATTCGTATAAATTTGGTGTATCAATTTTTTTTGGACTATTTTGGAAAAGATGAAAAATTAAGAGACTATTTTGAATTCAATAACTTTATTTATGTGAATGTGATTAGGAAATCACCCTTGATTGGTGATTAGGGAAAACTGAATTATATACAATCATGTACAATGAAGTTTCCGTAATTAGTGGAAACCAAATCAAAGGAAAAGTAAATACAAAACCAAATCAAAGGAGAAGTAAATACAAAGTAAATACAAAGATACAATACTATCCAAAAATATATGAACTAGTCAACACTTTCCCTTAATACCCCCCGTCAAGCGTTGCGTGGGATGCAAGCAAACACAAAGCTTGGAACGAAGAAGCTCAAAGGCTGGTCGAGGGAGGCTCTTTGTGAAGATGTCCGCCAGCTGAAGATGAGATGGAACGAAACGAGTAGCAAGTTTCCCGAAGACACCGGTTCACGAACAAAATGATAATCAAGATCAATGTGTTTAGCCCGTTTGTGAGAACGAGGATTCGACCGAGAAAGATAGCACTTTTGTTGTCACAAAGCAAAAACAAAGCCGAAGGAAGGAGGCAACATCCAAAGCTCTCGAAGAAGATTAGATACCCAAACTAGTTAAATTTGAAGCATTCGCCATAAAGACGATATTCTAACTCACAACTTGAACGAAACCAAACCGTGGGTCGCTTTTTGCACTCAAGAAACAAGATTACCCTCAAGGAAGATGGAGTAACCATAAGTTGAACGAGCGTGTCTCTATACATCGAGCCCGGTCAAGATCCGAGTAACCCACAATTGAATACTCGGGATGCTTGAAAAGGAGAGACCATAATGAATCAGGCCCCTTTACGTAACGAAGAATCCTCTTGATGACCAAGTGAAGTGATCATCCGTAGGAGAATGGAGGAACCGACTCACAAGATTTACAAAGATATGATAAGTCGGGCGAAAGTGATAGTGAGATATTGAAGAGCACCAACAAGAGACCCGGTACAATGTCGGATCACGGAATGAAGAACCATTACTAACAAGCACCTCTCCAGCTGCTAAGGGAGTCGCGACTGGTTTGGAGTCAACCAGTTCAGCACGTTCCAAAATATCATGAGCGTACTTGGCTTGCCCAACAAAAAGTCCATCTGAAGTGTAAGAAACTTCAAGTCCAAGAAAATAGTTGAGTCGGCCGAGATCTTTGATGGTAAATTCTCGATGAGTACGAGAAATAAAATTAGGAGCATGGCAGGTCATTTCTATAACAATGATGTAGATCTACATATAATAGAAGGAAAATGACAGACTTACCCCGAGAAAGATGGAACAAAGATGAATCACAACGACTCTGGCAGAAGCCCAAACTTAATAGATATGTGTTGAAACGTTGAAACCAAGAAAGTGGAGCTTGGCGAAGTCCGTAAAGGGCCTTTTTAAGGCGACAAACGTGATTCGGAAACCGAGCATCCACAAAGCCAGGGGGCTGAGACATGAAAACCAACTTGTCAAGATTGCCATTGAGAAATGCGTTCTTCACATCCAATTGATAAAGATGCCGTTGGTCTTTGGACCGAAAAGAGCCAAGACGATATTTAGCGAGCGATGACTTTTAACAATGAGGTTGGAAATATGATGAAAATCAATGCGAGGATCTGGGTGAAACCCCGAGCAACTAACCGAGCCTTATGGCGTTCAAGAGCCATCTGCATGAAACTTCGTTCGAAATACCCATTTGGAACCAACAATGTTCACAGAAAAGCGATTATATCCAAAAAGAAGATGGTCATCGGATTGAGAGTGATTCATTCAATGAAAAGATAAAAATAGTACACTGATTTTGATAAATAAAAGTTCTTTGGAAAATATTATCGTGTGGAATATGTGAAAAAAAGATAAATAACAAAAAGATTAGTAAAAGTGGTTATACGACAAAAGTTTTCCCAAGAATAAACAGATCCTAAGGATATAACGATTTTATATTCAAAGAAAAGATAAACCCAATCTAAGCAACCCATCGATTCACAAACCGAGATTTTAAAAACCGAAACATTGATTAAATTTTTAAACCAAATAATAGAAATGAATCTCACCATAGTTGTAAATAAAGAAATTAAAACCCAAACCCATTGGTGAACGCAGAAATAGCAAACGGCGTGATAAGAAGGTTAGGGTGTGGGCGGTCGAGGGGAAAAGTCACTTTCGAATGAAAGTCCGATGAGAAGCCTAGAAGTTAAATAGAAAAAGAATTGGAGGTATCTGAGATCCCGTGAACTTTGACGTTGAAGAGCTCGTGAAAATGGAAATAAGAGCTCATCAAATTCGAGTGGCGAAATGCTTGAACTTCGTGAAAGCGTGCGGATCAAAACAGCGAAAACCCTTGTAGAAGCGCTATATCGAGAAAAATACATCGACTGACTGCGGCGGTAATTTATTTTTTTCGTGATAATCTCTTAAGAAAGGAAATGCTAAGAGACAAAAGGCTTGAAATTTCCATAATTTGGTGAACCATATAGTAGTAGCTCAACGCCGATATGCGCGGATAAAAGCGGAAGATGGTAAGCGATTAATAATATATCTTTGTTGTGGCAAAGGCATCGAACCCGAGAGATCTTTGGTGCATGTCGTGCATGTGCGTGCGAAAAAAAGCATAGAAAGGCCTGTCGAAATATGACGATGCTTCGTTGACCCGTCCATTTCTTTGTGGAGTATAAGGGACGACAAGCGATGATGAATGCCATGTCAAGCCAAAAGTCAAGTACTCTAGTATTTTCTGAATTGATACCTCCATCACTCACGAAAGACTTTGATAGTACTAGAGAATTGATTGCGAGATAAACTTTTCGAAATGGACTAACGTATCATAAAATTCGGACTTTGCGTAGCGGAAAAATTAAAAAAGCGAATAATCATCCGCAATAATCGGCAAAAGCAAAATGTAACGTAAAAACCATCATTAGTAGAAATAGGTGAAGGACCCACAAATCACAGATGTAAAGACGTTTATCATTCAAGCAAAAAATAAGCGCTTACTCTTCTGTTGACAAGATTCACAAAACAACGGGATTCGGTAAAAGCGAAATTCTGAGGATAAATGCCCTAATTTATTTAGCGGGAAATAATAGAAAATGGGACACGCCCCCAGGCGTAAGTGCCATAAATCAAAACTTCGCCTTCAACAACTTTGACTTGATCACGCCACGAAAATTTGGAACACCTCGTCAAGTAAGTATAGACCAGATCCGCATCCACCTGTGCCGATATTTTTCTTTGTCACCCGATTGCGGAAAAAAATTTATCGAAAAATAGCGTCCTTTGGAAAATCGGATGTGGTTTCTTGATAGATAACGAGTTTTTGGTTATGTGAGGCACAACTAAAACATCGAGCAATTTAACATCATCGGAAATCTTCTTACTGATGCCAACTTGTCGACATATGTAAAGAATTCCCCATTCCCAATTAATTAGTGAACCGTTGCGAATATGGCTCATAAGAGTCGAGTCAAGAGGTCTATTCGTCGTGAGCAGAGGCACGAGTCAAATACGGTCGACGGCGGGATCGAAGCGGTCTTGTTTGAGAGTTGAATGCTTGTATTGAGAAATTGCGGACATTGAAATTGTGGATAGTGATCGAGCATTGAATTTAGTGTAGGCATTTATCGACAATCTTTGGCGGTTGGCGAGGACCCGTAATGAAACATCCACCACCTGTTTGCCTTGGTTCGGTGGCCCGAACCACGAGTTGCCACCTGCTTTGTTTGAGGGCCTGATGGAAGGGGCGAGGCTGACCACCGTGTTGTTGGCGCGAGTTGAGCTGCCGCGACCGTCGATTAGCGATGTAAAGGCGGCGAGAGAGATAATTACCCTGTGCATAAGATGTCTTTAGGAAAGAAGTTCTTCCCTTAATCGATGAGTTAAGAGGCGCATTTAATCGTAAAAAGATGACCTCTGAGGCTTTGCCACGCCGCGACGAGAGGTTTTGGCAATCGAGGACCGGTCATAGCATCCTTGGATAGCGGCGTGAAGATAACGCCAAGAAGTTTCTTGTCTTTTAATCGCCACGCAAAGAAGCAAACTCGGGGTTCGGTATTTGAACACATGCGAAATTGATGGTGGGAGGCGGGGCGGCGTTTGTTCCATCAAGGTGGCGGTGATGTCAAAGCACTCGGCCATGGTGAGATACTGACAACACCACATCATGTAGTTCTCGGAATCGAGTTTGAGAGGCACCATATTTATCATGGTGTTAACTGGCATAGGATCGACAGAGGTTTGATTGGCCATCGGATTGACGGAGAGAGGAGCAACAAGTGAAGGTGATCGGGAAGTGCGATCCGTCTGCGGAAAAAAAAAAGAGGGGGCGGATAGTGTAGAAGATGTAGAGATTAGAGTTTAGGATCTTTCCCTTACTGATACCATGTGAATGTGATTAGGAAATCACCCTTGATTGGTGATTAGGGAAAACTGAATTATATACAATCATGTACAATGAAGTTTCCGTAATTAGTGGAAACCAAATCAAAGGAAAAGTAAATACAAAACCAAATCAAAGGAGAAGTAAATACAAAGTAAATACAAAGATACAATACTATCCAAAAATATATGAACTAGTCAACACTTTCCCTTAATAATTTACATACAAACTTTTTTTTTTTGAATGAAAGGATAAACCAGAACTTACAGTTTTAAGCATTTTGATTTTTTGCAATTACATCGCTTACAAAATTCACCTTGCTCCGACGTACGCCTGTCAAATATATTCAATTGGAGTAAGTTTTCAATGAAATTTGTTTATAGTATGAAATTTATATAATTACGTTTATAAATTAATATCACAACACTTATAAAGTAATACCACAACATTTATAAACTAATATTATAACATTAAATGTTATTGATATTAGTTTATAAGAAGAGAAGGTATTGTGTGCACCACTAGTACCAATAGTGGAAATGATTGACACTTAAATTAAAGTGTTGATCATTTCTACTAATGATAATAGTAGTGTACGATGAAAGTGATGCACACAATACATTGTCTTATAAGAATAGTGGTGTCAGTTTATATAAATGTAATGGTATGAATTTCATTATGAATTGTTACGGAAAGAAGTTAAAAAAAAAAAGAGAGAAATAAATACATACTTCTTGTTTCTTGGATTAGTTGGGTTAATATCGATCTCTTCATTTTCCATAGCTCTTTTATCCAGCGAGTAGTCATCCACATTAATCAAACGCTCCCATTCAAACGTGGATGCAGCTTCTAATTTGTTGTGATCTACATGACCAAATCCCTCTATTTGTTCCGAAGAAAAACAGTCATAACTAATTGGACCTAAGCTGCAGTTTTGATTATCATTATCACAACTCAAATTTTCTGCAAAAAGCCTTGGTTCGTCCAATATCATAGCGACATCCACATTAATCGCCTCGTTTATAAGTTCGATAATCTGAGACTGTGATTTAATTGGCTTAATAGGAGAAAAATCGTCGAGAAAACTATATATAGAGAGATCCTGCAGGAGGTAAAGAAAAAACCCGTCAAAGAACAATATTATATGTCGACATGCATGAGTTGGTCTTATTTAAAACAATTTTGTCGTGCAGCTGCTTCGCAACTATCACTTTATGGTATACTAACAAGTAATTTTGAATGAAACAAGTGTTAATTCTGACAAATTAATACATTTTAATGAAACGACTCAGAATTGATTTACATAAGACATTACCAAAAAAATGCCAGATCAAGTAAATGACATGCATGAGTTGGTCTTATTTAAAATAATTTTGATGTGCCGTTGCTTCGCAACTGTCAATTTATAGTATACCAACTGATACTTTTGAATGAAACAAGTGTCGATACTGACAAACTTATACACTTTAATTTAAAGAAACGACTCAAAATTGATTTGCATAAGACATTAATGCCAAAAAAAATGTCATCAAGTGATATCAGACATCATGTACACCACATGCATGAGTTGGTCTTATTTAAAACAATTTTGCCTTACATTTGCTTTGCAACAATCACTTTATAGTATATTAATTAATATTTTTAAATGAAACAAAGTGTTAATACGGACAAAATTAATACATTTTAACGAAACGAATCAAAATTGATCTGCATAAGACATTAATGCCAAAAAAATGTGCCATCAAGAAACCTCAGAGATCTGTATTAATTATCCAAATGAATAGACAGCAATACACAAGATTTGTTTACAAGAGTAAATACATGTAAAGATTTAATTAAATACCTAATAAAGATTGTGGCCACTAGAAGCAAATAGTAAGATCACTAGAAACAAATCAAGTAATCTTAAGCAAATTATTTTCATATAGTAACACAAGAAGCATGAGAAAACTAACACTACATATAATGGAAAACTTTCAAGGAAGATGGATCCAGAATCTAATGGCACAAGAATCAAACCTCTTCAATTCGTTTATCCATGAGATATTTGTATATTTTCCACTCTCAAGTCGAATAAAAGTGGATTGAATTCAACAAGGAACGGGAAATTGAGCCGACAAATAAAAAAGAAATGGACAAAAAAAAAGAAATGGATTTATTGCAGAAAAGTGTGACAGAGAAGAAAGTGTGGGGAATGTTTTATTTGTGTATTCAGCCGCGTATGGATAAATACTCCACACAATAAGGGATGAAAAGAAATCCCCAGAAAGGTGGTAATCTAACATTGACCAAATATTTACTAAGGTTATACAATGCAGATTGATTTGTAGGAAAAATATGGCAAGTAAATCATGCAGAATATTATCAAATCTGCTCAACAAATTAAAGAAAACACAAACACAGAACAATAACTAGAGATGTTAAACTGACCAACCCTACAGTGCTGCGGGCCTAAATGATTCAGGACCTTATTGGTTCACGATAAACTGGCCGTTGATAGCTGAGACCTAACCGTAGTCCTAGCGGTTTGAGGGGCTAAACGGGCCAGTAACGGGCTACGAAATAAAAACTTTTTAGAAACAAATTAAAATTCAAAGTGTCCATTATATGATATGATGTAATTCAAATTCTACATATAAAATTAAAGAAAATATAATAATACAATAAATGTGTTTGCTAATTATATTTAATCACATCAACCATGCTTTTAAAAAAATAAGCAATATTGAAGAGATGACATTATTTAATACTCAACGTAGCTATTGCTTAATATTTTTATTTAACTAATTTCGTCTAAAATATGTACAAAAATAAAAATAAATTATTAAAATTATCATAGAATTATATTAAAATTAACTAAAAATAAATATTAAATGGGATAGCGGGTTGGCCCTAACCCTATAGGGCTCAACCCTATAGCGCTCCGGGCTAAATGGTCCACGACCTTACCGGTTCATGATAAACGGGCTTGAAAAAACTTAGCCTTAAACCTTGATTTTTCTAGTTTAAATGGACCGGTCCTATGGGCAATGACCCTTTTAACATCTCTAACAGTAACGGTAACATATAAATTATGAAAATTAAGAAGTAACTGAATCCCTAGATAAGCAATTGAACGTTGTTTTATTTGACTACTCGATCACACATAATGTCTGGATGAAATGTTTTAATTGGCTCGGGATATCTACTGTTCTTCACTCTAACCCCCTTCAAAATTTGCTTGCTCATAGCCGAATTCTAAGGGGAAAGAAAGGGAAATCAGCAGCAGTGGCTCTTTGGCTTGCGTGGTATGGGTATTATGGAAAGGTCGCAATTCAGTAATCTTTAATAGTTTAGTTTTTGCTGTGGATAAAGTTGTAGACTGTAGAAATCGGGGGCGCCGGGTGCGGTCCCACACACGTATCCAATAGCGGAGGAGACTAGCCACGCCCCTAGTGAGGTTCCATCCTAAAACCAATTGGTGATAGGAGGAGTAGCCCACTAGGTTTATAAGCTAGTCTCATTTCTTCTAATATTCCGATGTGGGACAACTCACATGTGAAATTCTTTATCATATATTCAACACGCCCCCTCACATGTGAGTCCTTCGTCAATTCTCTAAACGAAACAGGATCACCCATGCTCCATCAATTCAAGACCTCACGACTACGCGAATTCGGCGGCCACTCTGTAATTCAGCGACCTCGAGACCTCATGGTCAGCCCCACCCCAAAAGACGAGCATGACATAGACGCTCGATACCATGTAGAAATCGGAGAACCCGATTGCGGTCCTAAAAGCATCGGTTAGCGGAGGAGCCCAGCCACGCCCAGTGAGGTTCCATCCTAAAAGCAATTGGTTTTAGGATGGAACCAAACGTATTAATCTCGATGGATAGTTACATGGTATTCTATAAGCATGGTAATTCCAATTTGAAATTAGGGCTAGTTAATTTTTGAAATTAGGGTTTGAAGAAAACTAGGGTTTGTGCAAGGATTTGAGGTTTCCGTTTAAGGCCACCTTTATTAACCACCGCAAACCACGGGGAGGTTCCGTCGTCCGTGACCCTTCCACGGAAATTTCGCCGCCAGAGGCCGCGCGTGTGAGACTCACGCGCCGATGAGAGTTTTTTTTCCTGCCGCCACTTGCGGCGGCGCGTGGAGGCGCGTTTGTTGCCGGAATTTTCTCCGACAACTTTTGTTGAGCTTGCCTCGTCGAGCTCTTTCTATTGACCTATTTGGGTCAACATCCGAGTGGTGTGTGATTTCATTTTTGGGTACATATTTTGTGAAATTTTGGATTTGATTTGTTGCGTTTCTGGAATTGTTTCTTTTGGTTGGTTTGTAGTTTTGAAGATAAAATATCTTCAGTGGAGTGTCGTTATTGTCATGGAATTGGACATATCAAAGGAGATTGTCCAAAATTGCGCAATAAAATTTGACCACTTTAATGGTTCTGTCACTATTTTTACTAGTGAGTATGCAAGGTTGCTGCAATTTCGGGAAGTGAATCAGTCAAAAGCAAGTTCTGTTACCACTGTTGCCGAGTCAGGTAATTCTAATGCATGTCTTGTTTCCTCATCATCCAAATGGGTCATTGATTCTGGTGCCACAGATCATATGACAGGTAATCCAAACTTGTTCTCTACCTTTTACCCACATAAAACTGCATTTCCTGTTACTTTAGCCGATGGTTCACAATCTCGTGTTATTGGATCGGGAATTGTTAACCCGACATCATCCCTATCCTTGTCATATGTTCTTAGTCTCCCTGAACTCTCGTTTAATTTGATTTCTGTGAGTAAATTTACTCGTAATCTTAATTGTTGTGTCTCATTCTATCCTGATCATTGCTTGCTTCAGGATCTTACGACGAAGAAGATTATTGGTAAGGGACATGAATCTGGCGGCCTCTACATCCTTGAGACACATCAGACTAATTCAGTAGCATGTGCAGGAACCGTCACTCCCATGGATGCACATCGTCGGTTGGGTCATCCTTCTCTTCCTTTGTTGAAGAAACTGTGTCCGCAGTTTTCTCAGTTGTCATCTCTAGATTGTGAATCTTGTCATTTTGCTAAGCATCATCGTATTAGTTTGAGTCCTCGAGTCCATAACCGAGCAAGTGCTCCTTTTGAGTTAGTCCATTCTGATGTTTGGGGTCCATGTCCAGTTACATCGAAACCTGGATTTCGTTATTTTGTCACCTTTGTTGATGATCATTCTCGTATGACATGGTTATATTTGATGAAAAATCGTTCCGAGTTATTTACTCATTTTTCTGCCTTTTGTGCTGAGATTAAGACTCAATTTGGTGTGTCTGTGAAAACTCTGCGAAGTGATAATGCTAAGGAGTATCTCTCTGAAACATTTCATTGTTATATGTTGCATAATGACATTCTCCACCAACCATCGTGTGTTGATACACCGTCTCAAAATGGTGTGGCTGAGAGAAAGAATAGACATCTTCTTAAAACAGCTAGAGCCTTGTTATTTTCCATGCAAGTACCTAAAACATTTTGGGTTGATGTTGTTTCTACTGCTTGTTTTCTTATAAATCGTATGCCTTCTACGGTTCTTGGTGGTAAAACTCCTTTTCATGTTCTATTTCCATCTAAGTCCTTATTTCCTATTGAGCCTAGAATATTTGGTTGTACTTTGTTTTGTTAGGGATGTTAGGCCTCAGTCACAAAATTAGATCAAAAATCTTTGAAGTGCATTTTCTTTGGTTATTCTAGGGTGCAAAAAGGGTTATAGGTGTTTTTGTCCTAGTCTCAACAAGTATCTTGTATCTGGCGATGTTACCTTTTTTCGAGCATACACCATTCTCTCATTCCTCCTCCTCCTCCCTCGAGGGGAGGATACAAACTTTTGATATATCTGATTCCTCTTCCGGTGATACCTCCATCCGACTCCACTCGCCACCTATCATACAAACTTATTCTCGTCGTCCTCCTCCTCCTCCATTCCTCGCCATCTGCTGATTTGGTTCCCGATATGCGGTTTCATGTCCGATGAGCCAATATCTTCGTCCAATGATCCTCCTCCAAGTGATGATCTTCCCATTGCTCTTGAAAAAGGTAAACGTTCTTGCACTTATCCCATTTCCTCTTTTGTTTCATATGATCACTTATCCCCTTCCTCTCGAGCTTTTTTGTTTCTTCTCTCTAAACTGTTCCTAAAAACCGTTCAAGAAGCTTTGGCCCATCCGGTTGGCGTAATGCCATGATTGAGGAAATGAATGCGTTAGATACTACTGGCACTTGGGTTTTGGTGGATATTCCTGCAGGTAAACGACCTATTGGCTGCAAATGGGTGTTTACTGTTAAAGTTAATCCTGATGGTTCTGTGGCTCGGTTGAAAGCTTCGTCTTGTTGCCAAAGGCTATGCTTTCGGACTTATGGTGTTGACTATTTCGACACCTTTTCTCCTGTTGCCAAACTTACCTCGATTAGGCTCTTGATTTCGATGGCCGCTACTCATCATTGGCCTTTACACCAGTTGGACATCAAGAATGCCTTTCTCCATGGTGATCTCGTTGATACTATTTATATGGAGCAACCACCTGGTTTTGTTGCTCAGGGGGAGACTCATAAGGTATGTTATCTTCAGAAGTATTTGTATGGTTTGAAACAGAGTCCTCGTGCATGGTTTGGTACTTTTACTCGTGTTGTTGAGAAGTTTGACATGAAGCAAAGCAAATCTGATGATTCTGTTTTTCATATGCGTTCTGAGGGTGGTATTATCTTGATGGTTGTGTATGTGGATGATATTGTGATCACTGGGAGTGATGTTAAAGGAATTGCATCTTTGAAAGCTTTCCTTCCTACTCAGTTTACTACCAAGGATTTGGGGACACTTAAGTATTTTCTTGGTGTTGAAGTGAGTAGGAGTAAGAAGGGAATTTTCCTGTCTCAAAGAAAGTATGTGCTCGATTTGCTTTCTGAAATAGGAAAACTGGGAGCTAAACCATGTAGCTCTCCAATGGTTCCCAATTTGCAGCTTACAAAAGAGGGTGTGTTATTTGATGATCTCGGAAGATACAGAAGGTTGGTTGGAAAGTTGAATTACCTTAGGGTGACACGTCCAGATATTGCTTACCCGATTTCTACATAGACAAAATAAAAGCTAAACTTTAGAGTTGGTTTGACACCCATGATTTAGGATATTCAAGATTTTCTTATTCTGATTAGCTTGCTAATCCAAGATTGATCTTGTAATGCTGGTTGTATTATTATTGTAACTTGTCCGGGCCCTTTATTTAATGTGAATAATATATTCCTTTTGCTAATAAAAAAAAAATCAATTGAACGCTAGAAATACCAAACACAAACTCTCATGTGAACTTTGTTCATAATATGAAACTGATATTACTACTCTTATAAATTAATACCCATCCTTGATTTAATCGAACAAGTCGATCGACTCTGGCCCGAAAATATTGTTGGCTTTTAGGACCCACAATTTTACATGAATTATATATACGTGTATATATTTGACAAATTATTAATATAGGATGCAGTGCCCAAGTGATTAATAAATTATTTTGATTACTTAAGGACCAGGGATGGAAGTGATGATGAATTATTTTAAAAAACAGACTTTCAGTGCTTATGATACCGGTTACACTAGTAACAAGTGTTTTCTATAGAAAAAAAAAACAAAGTTTTGCTACAGTTGAACCGTGTCAAGATGTTTCTTCAATCAACAATGTTTCAAGATTGATTGAATGAATTAAGTATGTTATGTATTAATTGAGAATATACTATATAGCAACTTGATTATATAGATGTAATTAATAATCTTGTCGTCAGAATTGTAAAACGAGTTGTATTTAATTAATTATTTTGAAAATGATTGTCATATTAATAAAGCATACACGTGCTTTTTTTTAAACATTGTATGTTATTTAAAATTTTATATTATTTTTGAGTACATATAAAAAAATTTAAGAGGGGGCTAACTTTAATGTCAAACTCAATCGTGAACATTATGATACATATTAATTTATAAGTGTAATGATGTCATTGACATATGTTAAATTCCACTGGAACTTACTCATTTCTTTTAATAGTTGAAACTAACTCTTATTATTTTTTAGTCTACCAAAATTAGTACGATTTGGAAGTTGTATGTAACCCTTATGACCGATTTACTAGTTTTACTTGGTTAGTAGTTTTTCGTATGATGTTAACATAGTGATGCAAGGAAAGGTTTGAATCACCTGTTAATCTCCAGCTAAACTATTTTATTTTGCGTCACATGTTTATCAATTAAAATCTAGATATATGTGGGAATAGATAAACTTTTATACGAAATATTTTACAGACCTAGGATCCGTAAAATATGACATGTCGGGTGAGAATGAGAAGAGCATAAAATAGAGTGGAAAATTTACGGATTCTGTGCGGGTCGAAACGGATCAAGTGAACCGTATCAAATGTCCCTCATTTCCTAAATATTGGCTCAAAGGCAAAACAGTAAAACTCGCTTCGAAATCTATATTACTATAATGACAAACATGTATTAATGTGAGAAATGATTCATGAAACATGACCCATAGGTTAGAAAGAGAAGCACATAAAAAAAAGTGAAAAAATTGCGGATCAAGTGCGAGTCGAACTAGGTCAAACAAATATTTCTATAAAATTCATGTAAAGACAAAACAACAAAATTCACTCAAAGGCATGTATTACTATAAGAGCAAATATGTGTTAATATAAGTACATGTACATGTTACTGCAAGGACAAAATAACACCCTCTATTTTCATCCGCTTTCCCTCAATTTTTTATCTGTTTTTCCTTCTGACCTATGACCAAATGTCTTATGTAAAGGCTCAAACCACCATATTACACCATTGAATTAGTAAAATTATCTTTTTTTTTTCTATCATCACGTAATAATACATAATTGTCTTTATAGTAATAAATATTTATCTTTATAGTAACACAATTTGGGATCGAGTTTTCCTGTTTTCTCTTTGCACGAATTTAAAAAAAATATTCGCTTGACCAAATTTGACCCGCGCAGGATCCAAAATTTTCAACTTTTTCCTATTTTAACTAATTTCACAAGAAAGATCTCCACAGGAATATAATTCCTATCACAATCTTTTAACCTATTTAAGGAATGATGTTAATTTTAAAAAAAATCCTTCCAAAATCTCATCCCAGAATTCTTATAAAATCTATAATAGGTTAATGGGAGCCATATAACTAATTATATAATTGGAATCACTTGTATTACTTATCCTATAATATTTAATCGATTACAGTAAAATTGAAATCTATGAATCCATAATTATGCCTTGATAAATAAGAGGATGACACATTCATAATAATAATAGATAGACAAAAATTTATATGAGACGATTTTATACATGATACGGGTATAAATTAAAACATAATACCATATATTCTTTTAAAAGTGTTAAAGCGTCATACCCAAATTATAGGGATTATTACTACTAGATACATGTTTTACACCACAAACTCTAAAAACTACACACTAAAAGTACCTATTACTAATAACTACAAAATAAAAATTTAGGACAAAAATACCCCCCCCTTTTTAACACGGGTTATTTCATTTCTCTCATTCTCTTACTCACTCTTGAAACTTCTCTCCCTCTCTCTAAAAAATATTTATCTCAATTTTTTTTCTCCTCCTCTCTCTAAAATATATTTCATCCTCAGTTTTCAAAAGTCGCCAAGAGCCACATCACACCACATAACTCCCTCTCGCCGCTAGCACAGATTGAACGACCCACGAAAGCGGTGCCTATGGCGGAGGCGCATGGACGTTCTCATCCGTGTTGTTGATGGCTGGTCGTTCACATGGTTCACGGACCTGGGATAAGATGGACGAGATCGGAAGATGTTGTACGAAATCGCTTTCAGATCTGTAATATTTATAAATTTGGTGGAGTTGCGGCGGCGGCATTGTAGGATAATGAGGTGAGATAGGGTGAGAGTGTTGAAAAGGTATTGTGAGTTGTGTGTGATTTGTTGTTTTGGTTAAGATTTTTTTTAAACAAAGGATATGTGCATCTTCATCACGGATCTCTACGAATCTGTAAATTTGAATTTTACCGATATTTTGTTTATTTAAAAAAAAAATTATAGACTATGATTTTTTGTAAATTAATTGGGTCAGATGTTTTTCTATATATAGTCATAAATTTGTTGAGATATGTAAATTTGTAGTTGTAAATTTGTTGAAGGCACTGGTGTTGTAAATTTATTAAGATCTGTAAATTTGTGAACTTGTTTGATTTTGTTTTGCACATGTGAGATCTGTAAATTTGTAAACTAATAGGATCTGATATGTTTTTCACACTTATGCAGAAAAATACTGCATTTAAAAGTGTTGTTTTCAATTTTTTTTTGAATACTGAACATGTTCAGTTTTATTGTTGAACAAATTCATTATACTGCTGTACATGTTCAAATAAAATCTAAACATGTTAAGTAGTAACATTGCACTTGTTCAGATCCTATATTTTATTATTGAACGTACATGTTCAGTTTGTTATCACACACATGAATTCAATGGAATCTTACAACTCCTGTTCAGTGACAATCT
This sequence comes from Stenogyne calaminthoides, assembly GCA_037126765.1. NCBI lineage: Eukaryota > Viridiplantae > Streptophyta > Magnoliopsida > Lamiales > Lamiaceae > Stenogyne > Stenogyne calaminthoides. Next base: position 4,731,201 of record JBBCBC010000010.1, read on the forward strand.
AAAAAACTATAAAATGTCTTATAAGAGAGGTTTATTGACCATAAAATATAAACAACAATAGCAACCAAAAAAATATTATTCTTACAATCTTACATTTTTCGCGTATTATATTGTGTCGGCATCCACAAAAAGAAAAGACAATTACATCAACAACACACACTACTACTATATAGTCAAAAAATTACAAAACAAGTCAACATTGTTGTTGGCTTCAGAGATCAACCAAAAAAGAACCATCCAACAAAATTATACATTCATTTGCAAAAACCATGCATAAACCAATATCTAAAGTGGTATCAGTGAACCACAATATCATTTTTTTATCTATAATTAATGGCCGCCGACATCTCAAAATACACACGTCTTGTAGGTGTGCCCTACGCAGTCTAACAAATCAGCTGCTTGTTGATGACAATAATTAGACTCGGGTTGAGCACTAAGCTCAATAAAGGGGCACTAAGCTCAATAATAGGAGCACTAAGCTCAATACAGGAGCACTAAGCTTAATAATCGGAGCACTCAATACATGAGCACTAATACATGAACACTAAGCTCAATACATGAGCACTAAGCTCAATAATAGGATACACTTGATGCAATGGAACACATAATATCTCACAAGATTCACATATAATTGAACTCATATAATATACACGTATCATCAATTACATCAATTTTTCATATCCATAATTGGGCTCACATGCTTATTTCACATTAATCACTGAATTTATAAATATATTCCATATCAATCCCCAAATACCAAATATTCTCGTAATTCATGTAATATCATCAGTTATCATTTCAATATAATTAAATTATGTAAATAATATGTTTATGCATTGTAGTTGCAAATGAATTTCTACTTACCTCGACTGAGAAGAGTATTGATACCTCAAACTCCTAAACCTCCTTATTAAGTCCAACTATGTTGATTGCACAATCTTGACTTCTACCACCTCGAACTCTCTTTCCTTCCTTTTCTTTTTCTTTTTCCCTTCTCTTCTAAGATGCCACAGCCCACGCCCTCCTTTTCTTTTTTGTGGCCTTCTAAGCCTTGTAGCAATCTAGGGCTTCTTCTAAAGAAAGTGTGTGTGGATATATATTCACCAACACCGCCTCTTCTGGCATAGCTTGAAAGCTTTTTTTTTTTTTAATTATTTTAATTAATTATAATAACAATGGAGTTATGGAGTTATGTGTGTAGATATATGGTTTGTATACAAGGGTTGGGATATATATACCCCCAACTCAATGGCCACCACGGTCAGCTTGGTATATCTTGGGAATGATAATGATAATGAGTATCATTGATGGATCAATCACTAAGAGTTATTGATTGTATTTTTATTGTTTGGTTAGTACATTAACAATGGGTATCATGTGAGGTGAGTTGAGTGAGTGAGTGAGGGTAATTAATTACTTATTTATATTATCATTACTTGTGTATCAAAACTATCAAGCAATATCAATAGAAGTGATTCTCATTACACACTTCCATTACCCCAATCAAGCGGACCCTTAATACTTCGGAGGTAAGTTTCCTTATTTTCATTTTTATTTTATTTTATTAATTTTATTATGCTAAAATACTTCTTAATATGCGTGTATTAGGCAACTCTTCATCTTATACATTATTATCATGAAGCATTAGTAATTTGTATTATATGCTCACGACCCCAACCTCCAATAATTCGATAAGCATTAAATTTTATATTACGTACTCAGCATGTGTGTATATATATGATATAACAATGAACTAATGTTATAGATTTATATTTGCTAGTTCAATAAATAATGTTAATAATTAAATTATTCACATGCTTAACTTAGATTCGAATATAGTTAAAATAAATTATAATAGAACTCTCGAACCACTAAATAAATAAGACAAAAACTCATATGAGACGGTCTTATGCATGAGACGGGGTGCAACCAAGCACAAATCACACCCACCCCTCCCAAAGTATTAAAGCACCAATGTCCAACTTATGCCCTGTCTCACGGTGAGACGATCTCATGCAAGTGTGCCTCAATAAATAAACGTACAATAATAATATTTCATACTTAGAAGTAAGATAAGGTAATGCAAAATTAGAAGTATTTGTGCGAACCCGAGTTCACCGTGAACTCAATTTTTTTAATATCACTGTTATGTATAAAAAATTTCACTGTTATGCACAAAAACAATCACTGTTTAGAAAATGCTTTAAATTTTTAAACAATAAATATTTTTGTACATAAAAGTGATAATTTTTACCCATAAGAGTGATAGAGTTCATGCACAGTGATAATATAAAATGCTCATAATGTAATAAATATATTAACCAAGAAGTGGTGAAAAGTTCGGGTATCACAGTAGTGCATAATGCAATATTAACGACTGAAGATGAATTTAAGTGTAGCGTGAATTTTGTTGTAATGTAGGGCGAAGTTTGCCCTACACTAGCATTATGAATTGGAGATGCTCTTAGTCGTTAGGTTCGAATTTTATTATTATCGTACTTGCACGTTTATACTTATCTACCTGTTACTTGAGACCATCTCCTCTAGAAAATTATACTGTTGCAGAATCTACACCTCACCTCAATCCGCTTGTACTGCTTTTTTACATTAATAAGAATATATTATTTAATTTTATACGTAGTATTTTACTCTAGTTTGTTATATAATTTTATGTTATCCTTATCATATTATTTGTAGTATTTTTAATACATTTATTCTAATTTATGTAAGAATTAATTTACAATAGCTTATCACGTATAACTGAATTAACTATAATAGTATAATTTATCTCAGGTTGATTGAATACAAAAATAATTAAACTAAAAGCATGATGCGGCGCAATAAGCATTGCAGGAGGTTGAGACTATGTCTCGGATACACAAGAAAATCTTGAAAATATATTTTATAATTCAATTTTTAAACGTGTTCTTACAATGAAAAATGAACACTTATTTATACTAATCCTAATAGTGCAAAAAGGGAAATTCTAGACTTTGGTCCCAAGTACTACTTGGAGACCAAGTAATTTTGGTGGCCAAATAATTCTTGGTGACCAAGGAAGTTTTATTTGCGAAAATTATAATTATTAAAGGAAATACGTATTATATGTGGAAAATGTGAAGAGGCGATATAATCATTCTGTATCATCCTTCCCCTCTTTCGTGAGATTCGATTCGTCCTCGAATCTAGATGAATCATTCGGGAGGAAAGCGCACAGAAGAGCTGGAACTATTGGGGTTATACTGAAAAGTATGCTTTTACTTTGTATAACCAAACTGAATTTATGTCTTATTTACTGAAATAAATTATTTATCATTGTTGCATTAAATATGAATGAATGTTATATATATTTACTGCATAACTGTTCAATAATAGTACGTGTTACATTGTAGTTAATGTGGTGATACCAGATCACAAAAGATCACATTAACAGTTCCTTGTAAATAAGTACAAATTCATAATCTAGATGGAAATGAACAATCCATCGTGAAAGGTTGAAGTGTAAGGCTCAGATTGACTTATCTTGACCAAGAGATTACACTAGTGCATTATGATGCGCTAAATAGGACCTACATCGAGGATAAATTCTTCAGTACTGAATGTAGAAGAATTAGACCTCAGTGGTTCGTTATTTCTTACACTAATACAAATTTGGGCTTGGAGAGCTGTTAAAAATGAGCTTGGAGAGCGGTTATAACAGCTCTCCAAGTAACAGCTGTCCAAGCTTGAACAACTGATAAAAACCGCTCTCCAAGATATTGCACTCGGAGAACGGTTTTTAACCGCATTGCCCTAAGAAAGCGGTTGTTAACCGCATTCCAAGCGATTAAGCTAAGACAGCGGTTTGTAACTGCTGTCCAAGTATATTCACTTGGACAGCGGTTCACAACCGCTGTCTAACCCCTTTTTTTTAATTTTTAAATATATATAAATACACTTAGACAACGGTTTTTAACCGCTGTCCAATATATATATATATATATTTTTAATTTAATTTATATTTTTAAAATCCTGTTTATATAAAACCAAAACCAAAACTAAAAACTAAATTTTACACCACACGATAATTAATTGTCCAATACCAAAACATCAAATAAATTAATAAATTAATGCATACACATCATGGAATAAATATTAATCGTCCAAATACAACAAATTAAAACATGCATATCAATACAAATATATATATAAGTAATATGCTATCAAAAGTTATCCCAATCTATCTATAATTATACAAGAATTGATTGTAAAGGTACCCTGTCCAATCCATTTTCCATTTGGTCATTCTTTGTTTGGAGTAAGACTTGACCGGACGATCATAGACAAACTGCAAACAACGATCAATTAATTAATATAGTTAGATATATAGTATGAATTTTTATTCAATTAATAATAATTTAAATAAATCGATAAATTGACTTAAGTTGATAGGAACCGCGGTTTGAGAAGCACATATTATATCTTCAATATAACAGCACACAAAATGTCCACAATGATCACTATCTCGTTGCCTCGGTACCTGTTGATTAGCAATATAATCACGTATTACAATTATAATTATTTTATATTAATTTGATAATTTAATAAATTATATTTACCTTAACATTATTTCAGCTCACTTTATTGAATTTAGCTCTTTAGCCTTGATTAGGAAGGCGACTCCGATATTGGGTCATCACACTATTATTATTAGAATTTAAAAATAAAGTTAGATTAAATATGCATAATTTTAATAAGTAAAACAAATCATTATATTATAATATTAAAAATGAACTTACGCTTCCATGTACGAAGTAAGATCAGGTCGATTTGAAGCCAACCTATTCGCAGTTGGATCCATAAAATACACATTTAATGTGATCATATATATGGCGACCAACACCCAATGATTCCTATATTATATTAAGAATATTAAAATTAACAGTAAATTTAACATATGTGCAAATATCATATATATTATGAATATAAATTTTAATGAAATGTTTATTGTACTCACCCCACATTTGTTGGCCAAAAAATGAGATGATCTCTGTCAGTATAACTCAGCATATGAGAAACTAACCACTGCATGGTCGTTGCCCTATCTCCAATTGAGAAAGACACTTGGGGGGAGACGAAGGAATACATTCCACATGCTCGAGGATCTCTGGAGAGATATACCTCACCCAAATATCTTTAACCAACATATATACACTAATTAATATTTAATTTGAAAAGTAAACTATATAGAAAGTAAATACTGAGAATTAATTAGTAAACACATACCTGAGGCAGAAGGCTATGCTCGTTGCACTCAACCACTGATCGTTCACAACTTCGATCACATGCTCCCGAGCGATGTATTCTTCAATAGAATTCCGATGAAAGTAAGCATTCATAGAAACTGTGATCATATCGAAGTCAGAGGACTCCACTATCACTTGCACCGTATTATGTACGGTGTAGTCGTGATCTAAGTCTCCAGGCAAGGGATAACCAAGTCTGTGTTCACCAATAGTGGAGTCTCTGGTCGTTGTCTCCCTCTGAGTGGCTGCGACACCCTTTGATTTCTGTTTAGGCTTTTGTGGTGTCGACAGTTTCTACAATCAATTTGCAACATTATTTAGAACGACAAATAAGATAATGAACTTTAATAACATATATTAAATTTACCTTCATGGTCAGAGATACCAAGTTGATCGGCCATTCGATGAAGTGCCCGACCGCTATTCCGACGGTGACAGCTTCATCAATTGGTTTAGGCACCGGTGAATCCTCTTCTCCGATTGTGGGTGCTTCGAGTGTGACCCTCACAAAACCAGGAGTGATGAGACTACCATGAATAACTCCATCGGAGTTATTGAGCAACGTTCCTGTAGCCACCAACCGAGTAGGATTCTCCAAATAAAGGTAGCATAAGGTTGGTGACTGTTCGAATAAGATATTTAGTTAGAAAATTTTAATATATATACTAGTCTTTAATTAAAATAAATGTGATACACATCTGATACCTGCGGGACGTCGTTTCGAAGTGCCTCAATAAAATCGTCCCTAGCATTAGCCGAAAACATAGCATCAACGACACTATTTTCACAGCTTGCTCCACTAGAGGACATTCCGTGATGTGAGCGTCTCTCAGACCTCATCTATTCCAACTCTTTAGCCATCTGGACAACCTATTCTGAAAGTATACCCACCATATTCATGGCTTGAAGACCAGGTAACATGGCCAATGATGACTTCGTGATGCCATATCCAACACTCAAGCGGTCGGGATGCTCCTGACGACCTAAAGCCCGTCCAAGTAGATCATCGGTACCGACAAAGCTGATGTCTTCGGGCGTCATGGTCTGAGATCAATGTTAGGAATTAAATAAGCAATTATGGAAAAAATAATAGAACTAGGAATTTAGAGACAAACAATTTGGTTACCCAGTTCGTCAGGAATGACTACATCTGGGGGCACTATCAAGCCAGGAGATTCACTCTTTTAGTGTGTTATTTTCGTACAAAGAGGCAAATACAATAAGTCAAGGTATTTAAATGAGACATGGGCCAAAGCCCTAATTCACGCGCATAGCTGCGGAACCCGCTCGACCACGGGCCTTGATCGAGCTGTTCCGCTTGATCAGATCGCCAGCTCGAGCGCCTCCAATGCTCTGGTCTCCCGTCGCGCTCGACCTCCTTTGGTAGAGCAGAAGTGCTCGACCTAACACCATGGTCGAGCACCTCGCCCTTGCTGGATCCCTTCTCCAACTCAGGCTCCACAACCCAACAATAAACGCTCCTGAATTACAAAAGATTATTATTTAATTATTTGTTTAGAAATAATAGTTTGTAATTCAAAGACAAATTAATGCATAGCTTACCCCTTCTTCGATTATACGCTGTGCACTGGAATCGGGGATATTCCAGTCTCGAGCCTTTCTGGTAGTTTGAAATAACTCGAAACGGGTAACAACAGGCTGACTCTCTCCAGCTTTCTTTTTTTCTTCTTTCTACGATAGTCATTAACGTGTCCCCTTATTAGATATATTAAAAGTAAATATATAAACAAAATAAAATGTTAGGATTTTGATCTTACCAAATTTTCTCTTATGCGTGCATACCTTTTGTTCGAGCCACGATATCGCGCCTCCATCGATTTGGCTTGTTTGCAATTTTTCTCGCTTAGTAGCTACAGTTTAATAGAAATACGTAAACACTGAAAAACATAGGACATTAAATGATATTTATCAATTTTACCTGGAACTCATCAGCCATAGATCGTCGCACAAACTCTTCCCAGGATGGGGCCACCGACGGGCAATTCTGATAGGCCTCGGGCGGACTAGCCGAGTAAAGACTAGTATCCGGATTTCGTGCTTGACTTCTTAGCCAAGCCCAAAAATTCTTGGCCAATACTCCAGCTTGCGACAATATTTGTTTCTTATTTGAATGATCAAGGCCGAGAAATGTACTCTGTACGCATATAACATATCAATGTAGTAAATTTAGTAATCATACAACAACTTTCAATAATCATATATATAATTAACATACCGAAAGTTCATCCCATAATCTTTCTTTCAAAGAAGTGAGTTTGTCGCTACGCTAGTCCTTGGATGGCAGCACAATAGGGATTATACGCCTAATTGCAGCTCCAAGGTAGAAACACAACGTCTCACTCTATTTACCGATTGTCTGCCCATATTCATTGAATGATAACCGTAATAACATATTATTTAATTAGATTCAACGATCAATCATATAATTACAATTTCAACTGTTCAATTCTAATAAAATTACCTGCACTTGTTTCCCCTTGCTACGAGCCCTCTTAATAGAAGACATCGTGACTATACCTCTGCTACGCTTATCCCCAGAGCTGCTAGTGGTGGGAGCAGAAGTGTCACCCTGATCCAAATCATCAGTATGATGTCAATCATCATCACCATGATCTCCATCATAATCTCCACCATGATCTCCATCATAATCATCACCATCATCTCCATCATCTCCCGGATATGGCAGATAAGACATGATCTTGTAAAATAGAAAAACAACATTTAATAAACAAAAAACAAACAATATTTAAGTAAGCAGAAGAAATAACATTCAATAAAGCAAAAGAAACAACATTTAATAAATCAGAAGCAAACACAATCAATAAAGTTGTACATTTCTTTTTAGCACTTGTTTTTCTTTTTTATTTTTTAGTTGATTTTTCTCGTTCATGACCATGAATGTTAACAAGATCCGGATTGTCATATTCATCCACATCAACAATTATTCTCTGGTACGGGCGTGAATTTGCAAGATCATCGAAAGAGGGTACATAATGAGTGAAGTTCTGAAAAGGATCATCGATAGTGTCAACATCTTCATCGACGTAGTCGCTAATTTGGTAACTAGTGTTAAATTTGTTTGACAGAACCACGATGGACCATTTCTTATTAACTGGGTCGGGGACATAGAAAATTTGTTGAGTTTGATTGACCATTATGTAAGGATCATTTCTGTATCCCACATTCTTCAAATCAACGCGTACGAACCCAGATCTTTCAACTTGGACCCCGTTAGGGATCCTCACCCAACTGCACTCGAAGATTGGTTGTCGGTGAACAACATAGTCGAGTTCCCAAATGTTGACAATATCTCCAAAGTAAGTAGTATTCGATTGATCCCCTGCAGTTGCAGTAATGGACATCTCACTATTCTGCATTGTACTTGTGGCATCATGATCTCTGGTATAAAATGTGTATCCGTTAATAAGATAACACTTGTACGAATACACATGTCTAACAGGCATTCTAGATAACCACTTAACTCTTTCATTCACTGATTCTTTATCCCGTGCCAACATATTTGCTACATAACCATTGAACCAGTCAACAAACGTGTGATTGTGCTCAACTTCAATCCATGATCTATCTCTGCTGGGAAATGTCTCAACAAGTGCTTGGATGTGCAGGTCAATAAAAGGAAGCACGTTGACCGTGTTGTGAAGTACGCACAAGTGCATCCGTGTTAGTTCATCCATACTAACACTTACAGATTGACCACCGGTAAGGCCTTCACCATCCATCCTATTGGTGTACCGAGTAATTGGAAGTCCAATTGCATCGACATTCGGAATGAATTCAGACCAGTACTCGACTGCTTCTTCTACTAAATAGCGTTCTGCAATGCATCCCTCCGGCCTTGACATATTCATCACATATCATTTGAGCACTTTCATATATCTCTCTACACCATACATCCATCGCATACGAGTAGGGCCACACATCCTTGTCTCGTGTACCAAATGAACGATTAGGTGAACCATTATATCAAAAAATGATGGAGGGAAATACATCTCAAGCTCACAGAGCGTCCCCACAATCTGTCTTTGAAAACCAAGTAATTTTCTAGGATCTATGACCTTGCTACTCATTGCCTTGAAGAACCGACATAACTTTGTTATGGTTATGCGCACATTTTCAGGCAAGATAGAACGTATTGCAATGGGCAAGAAAGTATCCGTGATGACATGATAGTTATGCGATTTCAGATTCATCAGTCTCACGCCATCATCTGATACAAGTCTCTGTAGGTTGGATGAATAACCCTCTGGAACTTTCACATCCTTTAGCGTCTGAAGTAACTCTTTTCTCTCATTCTTGGACAAGGTGTGTGCAGCATGAGGTAAGAACGGTTGACCCATTTCTCTAGGTACAGGTTTTAATTCTGCTCTTATTCCCATATCAATCATATCCATTCTTGCATTGTAACCATCCTTGGACTTCTTATCAGCTAGGAGAGTGTTGAGCAAGCTGGCACAAATGTTCTTCTCAACGTGCATTAGATCAATGAAGTGTCTAACATACAACTCTTTCCAATAGGGCAATTGAAAGAAAATTGATTCCTTCTTCCAACCGCTAGTGGGGACACTCTTTGCGAAGATCATTCCGCACTGTGTGTCGATATTCTTCATCTCATTCAATACATCCAAACCTGACAATAAACGTGGTGCTTCACCTGTCTCGATTGTGCCATCGAATGCATCGGCCATTGTTCTGTACTTATGTGTTGGGTCCAACCACCTCCTATGTCCCATATAAATGGTCTTCCTACAATGACTCAATTGAATGTGATGTGTCTTCTTGGTACAACAAGGACATGCATCGGCCCCCTTCACACTATATCCAGATAGATTCCCGTAAGCGGGAAAGTCATTGATAGTTCCAAACAACATGGCCTTCAACTTGAAATTCTCCTTTCTACAAGCATCATACACATTCGACACCCTCATCCCACAGGAGCTTCAAGTCCTCAATCAAAGGAGCCAGATATACATCTATGTCGTTACCAGATTGTTTGGGTCCTGATATCAACATAGACAACATCATGTAAGTGCACTTCATGCACAACTCGGGTGAAAGATTATAAACTAACAGAATCACTGGCCATGTACTGTGGTTGGTACTTTGGATACCGAACGGATTCATTCCGTCAGTTGAGAGTGCAAGACGCAAGTGTCGTGGCTCGGTGCCAAATTCTGGATGCCTGACATCGAATGTCTTCCACTGGGGTGAATCAGCAGGGTGTCTTAGCATTCCATCTTTGATCCTATCATCATGATGCCAAGTTAAATTTCTAGCATCCACAGCGCTACTATACATTCTCCTGAATCTTGGTATTATTGGAAAGTACCACATCACCTTCGCGGGAGATTTATTTTTTTATATCGCTTTAGCCCACACTTGGGACATTCATCGAGGTCTGCATACTCCTTTCGAAATAAAATACAATCACCCGAACAAGCATGAATTTTTCTGATGTGTTAACCCGATGGACTTGAGCATTTGTTTAGAATCATATGCTCTCTTAGGCAGTACATTTCCATCAGGCAGTAGACCACTAACTGTTTCCAGCATACTTGTAAAGCACTCATCCGACAACTGGTGAGCTGCTTTTAGGTTGAACAATATCAACACAACTGATAGTTTTGTTGCCTTCTTACACCAGGGCCACAGTGGTAATCCAGCAGAATCCCTAAATTTCTCTGACATATAAGGGTGATCTCGCAGATCATCGTCATCCCCACTCGATGTATCAACAATCGGTACATCATCGAAAATATCCACATCCACTGTATCTTCAAACCTAAAGTCAGTTTCTAGGTTGCTTGAGCTACATCCATCTCTTCTCTCACCATGATATGTCCAAACGGTATATGTTTTATCAATACCGTGAATCATCAAGTGGTCAAACAGACTTTCTCGACCACTAACGGTTTTTCCATTCATACATTTCCAACACGGACATGGAATGTACCGATGGTCGGTGCGGTGTCTAATTGCATGATTATAAAATTCTTCCACCCCATTCCTATACTCATTTGATAATCGATATGCTCGAAACCACTTTCGATCCATATAGAACTAGCTACAAATGCCTATAGGTATTAATACAATATGAAGACTGTTTCTCAAGACAATGTATCTAAAAATATTAAACCTAAAAGCATACCTAACTATACTTAATCTACATTCATTTTAATTTTCTAATGTACCATATATCATTAATCATCTTATTCATTTGAAACACACAAAAATTAATTCAAGCCACATGCTAACAACAATTAATCAAAGCTACTAACAACAATATAATTAAACCAACATTAATCACACACTAAGAACAATACTTTTGAATGAAACAACTAATACCTTTGAATGAAACGTCTAATACTTTTTAAAGAAATAACTAATACCTTTGAATGAAACACCTAATATCTTATTATGAAACAACTAATACCTTTTAATGAAATAACTAATACCTTTGAATGAAACACCTAATATTTTTTTTATTAATGAAACAACTAATGCCTTTGAATAAACACCTAATACCTTATTATGAAACAACTAATACCTTTGAATTAAATAACTAATAGCTATCAATGAAACACCTAATACTTTTTTTATGAAACAACTAATATTACCTTTTAATGAAACACCTAATACTTTTAAATGAAATAACTAATACCTTTAAATCAAACAACTAATACTTTTGAGTGAAACAACACACAAATTGACAACCAATTAACCACAATCTAATCAAACGTCAATTAATTCTAACATATAACAACAATTAAACTAAATTAAACAATTAACCACAATCTAAACAAACAACATAACCACAATCCAAATAAATTAAAAATAATTAAAATAAAACCAACCAATTAATTATTAATCTAACACTATATATATATTCTAACATATATAGATATATATAAACATATATATATATATACACATACATATATATATATATACATACATATATATATACACATACATTGGCCAATATTACACATACGTACGTATAGATTGAGGAAGCTTGAGGTGGCGGCGGCGGTAGGGAGGAGGAGGAAGGCGATGCACGGTGGTTGGACGTGGGGATGGCGATGCGACGTTGAGCGATGCACGGTGGTTGGACGTAGGGATGGCGACGCGACGTCGAGCGACGCACGGTGGTTGGACGTGAGGATGGCGACGCAACGTCGGGCGACGGAAATTAAAAAATGGAGAAGGGAGGAGGCCGGAGGACGACAGAAAAAATGGAGAAGAGGCTAGAGAGGGAGGAGGCGAGATGCAGATCTGTAATATTGAATGAAATACGCGATATTGGTTGTGATGTGAAGACTATTACAGAGTGGTTCGGAACCGCTCTCTCTTGCAGAGCGGTTCCGAACCGCATTCCAAGCTCCATCACTTGCAATGCGGTTATAAACCGCATTCTAGAATAACTTGCAGAGCAGTTCTGAACCACTCTCTCTTGGAGAGCAGTTTCGAACCGCTCTTTAATTAATTTATTTTTTAATAAAAACCGCTCTCCAAGGGCGATTTTGGAGAGCTCTTGCTAAAAGGGCTCTCCAAGTGGAGCTCTCCAAGCTCAAATGTGTAGTAGAGTTAATCTATGTCCCTTAAATATGATCGTGTGTAATTAATGATTATTGCTTTGATTCATGTTGGATAGAGAATCAATGTGATTCAATACTTTGTGCTTTGGGCAATATTATTAGTTATATGACGATTGCTAAGATTTAATACAGAGAATCGTGTGCAAGTACGTTTTGCGTGATTTGTCCCCTTGGTGGGCTCAGAAGTTTTATCATACCAAATCTTGCAAGTGGAATTAGTTTCCGGTATGGATAATAATGTTGAGTGTTCTTACTCCAAGGAAAAATATATTAATTAATATAAAACTTTTCAGTGGCTTGAATTAATTAATGGACTGAATAATCTTAAACACGAGAAATAATAACCGCAAGTCATATTATAGTAATATGGGTTAAGATGGATAGTGCAATATTAATTATGTAGTGGGATTAATTAATATTAATGGGCTTGAATAATATTGTGGCTCAATATTGATAATTCAAAGTCCATTGGAATGTCAAATCTTAATTCTCCTAAAGGCCCCTCAAGTAGCCCAAAGATAAAGTCCAATAACTGAAAAATGTGATTAAAATAAAAGAAATATTGTTGCCTAATTTTTCTTATTTTTTTCGAAAATTTGGAGTAAAGAAGAGGAAAAGATTTTCTTGATTTTCTTGAAAAGATTTTATGGAAAAGATAAGAATTCTTGAAATACAAGATTATCCCATAAATTCAAGAAATCAAATCTTAATTCTTTATTCTTGGAGATTTTCGAAAATCTCATAGATATGGGAAGAAAAGATATTTTGTTATTATTATGGAAATAGAATATATGAGATAGTTCAAGATTGTATCTTGGGAAGATACAAAGAAATTTCCTAGAACCCTAAAATACTCACAAATTTTGCCCCCCCTCCCCCCCGGTATCTATAAATAGAGGATGATTTTTTCATCCCCAACATAATTCCATGTGTTGTAAAAATTAGAAACCACAAAGGTGGTGCAACATTTTTCCTTTTTCCTTTTGTTAATTATTTGAAGGAGTTTCCTACCACCGGGATATCAAATAAGGACGTGACAATACTATAGAAGGTCGTTGGGTGTGTGATCAGATTCTCTACCGTTTAATCCGCCAAAAGGTACGCCTTTTGTAACTCCTAGAAATCCGCATGTGTAGGATTTACGTGGCATAATTGTTCGCATGATTTGTTGTTGTTTTAATTGTTATTTGAATTAATGTAGGATTAATGCATGCTAGTAATAATTAAATAATGTAAATTTGTATTTAAATTGCACCTCGAATAGATTCGGGCACCCTATTTCCCAACAACTGGTATCAGAGCTCCGGTTTCGAGCTCTGTGATTTAGATTGTAATTTAAATTGTTGTTCATTAAATTTTAAAAATTGGATAGTAGAATTGCTAGATCCTTTTTGCAGGTATCCAATTGTCATGGTAATTTAATGTTTATTTAATTCATATGTATGATTGTTTGGTTTTTGAATTCGACTAGTTCGGATTCGTTTTTCTCGTGAGAAAATCCACGAGTAGATTAGGCTATTTGATTTGTTCAATGTAATAAACTAGTATAGATCATAGGTTTATTTATTTTTCCGTTAAATAAATTGTAACCGGATCGAAGACGGAGATGAGGGATTGATGGGATCCAAAATCCCGGCGCTGGCTGTGAGTGCATCGCTAAAAGTGCTGGCGGAGGCACGCGACGACGACGCGACACCACCAGTACACACGCAAAGACGGGCGGGAAGCAGTCGACGCAAGACGGGTCGGTTAAGGCCCCAGCGCGGGCGCATTATGGGGCGGCGCAGATGGGGATCGGGCGGACCCGGCACATGGCGCTTCGTGGCGGAGACGACAGACGCGCGAAGTCGCCGGGCGGGCGCTATGTATGCAAAGACGGGGACGCTGTGGGGCGGCTAGAGCGACGCGAGTGGTAAGAGAGGCGCGCTGGTGCGCGCAAGACATGGGCACATGCACGAGTACGCACGGCGCCTGCCGAGAGCTGTCGAGGTCTACCGAGTTTTGCCGGGTGACGATCGATACGGCCGGACGGGATGCAAGGCGTGCATACCGACCTGCGAGCTGGTCGGTACACGAGACGTGGCTTGACGTGACGGATTATTTTTCAAGACGATCGAGTGGGAGAATTGAAGACGAACGATTTCTCAAGATTCAAGACAAGAAGAAATTAAACTGTGACAATTGGATATATGTGCCCAATATGTGTTTATTTCTCTATTTGATGCTTTGTTTATTTTCTTATACATGTATTTAATTTGTTTAAATATATTTGCATGAGGAAATGTTCTTTTGAAAAATCTCAATTTCAAAAATTATTAAGCATGCTTAAATAATTAATTGACAATTTTATTTCAGATAATAAAATTGAATTAATTTTGACCTCCATAATTTATTTATTTTATGAATTATTTTGGAGAAATTCCCCCAAGGGACGGCCAAAAGATAGTCTTCACATGAATGAATTCCAAAGGATGTTTGTGGATTATTATTAGTGGTGACGATGACCCTCCCAAGAGGCTCGTTCAAAACGAAATAATGATTATGTATTTAATCATGGTTATTACTTAGGAATAAAATTGATATGCATATACATCCCCGAAATATTGATCAAGTGAGAGTCAACTATTAATTTTGAATTAAAGGTTTGTAACTGTTCTTTTTTGTAAAATGCTTAAATGTGTTTAAATGATGACCCACCCACGTGGCTCATTTAAACTGTTTTGAGATGTTGGCTGGCGTATGTTCATATTTTTTTGAGATTTTAATATGATTCATGTGATCGAATTATGTGATTATTCTTGTGTTAATCCAGGTATTAACACAAGATGTATGTTTATTTTCAGTACAACATGTCGCAACCCTTTAATCCACTGTTAATATACTTAAAGTCAATAGAATTGTATAGGAAACTATGTAGATTGGAAATTATTTATTGTCTTGGCCATGCAATCGCATAAGTCCGTCCTTGACAAACCTAGACTCGCTGAGACTATGAATGTGAGGAAGATAAGGAATATCATAACCAGTGGTTGAGCTCCAATGAAATGGCTAAGTGTATCATCTTGACTTCAACGTCAGATGTGTTGAAACACCGACACCAGGACTTGGAAACCATTGCAGCTATTATGATAGGTCTTAATGAATTCTTCTCTCACTAGAATCGTAAAGCGAGCCAGATAGCCATACGAAATTTATTCTCGTAGAAAATGGCATTAAGATGTGTCAAGAAGAAGACCGATAAACGAAAATGCTTAATTGCGGTCAGAGAAGACATTGGAGGTCAGCCTGTCCCAAGCCTAAAAAGGTCGGGAAGAAAGGTAATTCTCAAACACTAGTTGTTGAAACTTGTTTAGCGGCGTATGCTTCCATTCGTGAGTAGTGGATACGAGATCCACTACTCATGTTTGTTTAAATGTTTCAAGGATTCTAGATAATCCAGTAATTTAGTGGGAGTGAGACCATCATCACTATGGACAATGTTACGATAGTAGCGGTTATTGTAATGCTACGTGAGTAGCAGTTATTGCAATGCTACGTAAGTAATGGTTACTGAAATGCTACGTGAGTAGCGGTTATTGCAGTACTACGTAAGTAGTGGTTGAAGCAGTGGGAGAAATGCACCTATCTTTTAGTGATAGAATTTTAGTTTTGAGAGATGTTCTTTACGTTCCAAGTTTTAGAAAGAATTTGATTTCAGTTTCTAAACTCTTCAATGATGGATATTCGGTTACTTTTAATAAAGTTGTTACCGTCGCTCTAAATAATGAGTTTATCTGTCATAGAACGTTGTTGAATAATCTCTATACTATTAACTGTGCACACCACTCGTAAAATGCATCCTATAACACATCGACTATTTCAAGTAATAAAAAAAAATGTTCAGAAGGCGTGAACGAAACACTTCTATGATGTTGGTCCCGGTGCAAATGAGTCTTACATGTGTATGGGGGGGAATACACGTGTTCAGTATTTTTAAAACTTTTTCTTATTGAGGTCACTTGGGGGTCGATAATCCTCGAAGATTAGGTTTCGAGAAGCCTGAGATCGCTCCGAGTCAAAGTCTATCGAGAGAGTGATCCCGAAGCCGCTTTCGAGATACCTCAGATAATCCCAACTGAGTCCTGAGTGTCAGAGATCCTGAGTTGCTTGGATCAGATAACTAACTTATTGAACCCTCAGAAGAGTAAGTTCAGTTTGGTAACTATCTGTTCTAGCTACTCAGATGTGCGGAAAGGTTGGCCCTTAGTTTATACTCGTTTTAAGCTTTGCTGAATACCTTCCTTTTATGGAATAGTGATTAGGCTGTGATTCAATTACATGCAACTTCCAGTGGATTGATTCCAACTGAAATATTAGTGAAAGTATGCTTTCAAAACTTCAGTGATGCAACAATTAAGCACAGATAAGGAAAGCAATAAACAAGACAACAATTATAGTGGTTCAGAGACTCAAGCTCCTACATCCACTCTCTCTGATCCTCAGAGAAATTCACTAAACACTTATGAGCTTTCTGACTACCTCGCGTAGTTTACTTTCTCAACTCGGCCCTGAGCTTTCTGACTACTCCACGTAGTTTACTTACTCAACCCGACCTTGAGCTTTCTGACTACCTCCGTAGTTTACTTACTCAAACACAAACAAGCTTTCCGGACTACCTCTCAGAGCTTACTAACTTCTCCTCTAGAGCTTTCTGACTACTCCGCGTAGTTTACTAACTCTTTACAACTCTTCTCACCAACAAACACACTCCAACTACCTTCTCAAGGGTTTGGGGTTTCTCGGTTGGTTTCCAACTAGGATGAGATATCCTTTACAATGAAGTACAATGCAAAGGGTTAGGATATCTCGACTAAGCTTTGGATAAAACTTATCAAGCTAGGCTTAGTTTAGTGAGCTCTCTTCAATATAAAAGCACTTGGGAAATTCTAGGTTTTTTCGAAAGTGCTTCAACTTTCTTGATAATAAGTTTGAGCTCTTGAGTTGTTTACAAATTTCCCGTAACCTTACAATGTAGAGGGTCACAAGTATTTATAGGCATACACCAAGGTCACTCTTGAAAACTATCCGTTGGAGAGATAGCTCCGTGAGTTTCCTCTTATGGTGTGTGAGGAACGGCTATATTTAGGGTTTGAAACTCCTAACACGTTTTAGGCAATAGCCTTTCATGTAGCAAATCTTCTTTTTTTGCGATCTGAAACTTTGTATTTCGACATCTTTTTCAACGACACATCCTTTGTCGATTGATGGTACAATGGTCGATCTTTGTCTTCCTCTTTTTGACTTTTGTCTCCGATTAAAGGTAGACACCTTCAACGGCTCTTTTGGTTACAAACTCGAGTTGATATAACCTTAACAACACTTCGACTTAGTTTCTTTTTTATGCGATTTTAATGTCTTGGCAAATATCTATTTCTCTAAGGAATCGCGATCTTCTCAGTATTGCATCCTTCAGATAGATATATTTAGTGCCTCGGAACATTCAGGTTTATCTTCGAGCATTGATACATTCTTGAGTCTTGATAATTCTTTGTGTCTTGATATTCTTGATCTTCGATCTTGATCTTGTGTCTTGAGTCTTGTCTTGAGTCTTGGCGTCTTACGAGTCTTGAGTCTCTTACGAGTCTTCATTGATCTCTTGTGATATCTTGAGTCTTCATCTTGAGTCTTGAGTTCCTCGATTTCATCTTGAGTCTTGATATCTCGGTTTTCTTTGAGTCTTTGATTCTCGATTTCTCTTGAGTCTTGATTCTCGATTTCTCCTTTGAGTCTTGATTCTCGATTTCTTCTTGAGTCTTGAAACTTCCGGTTTCATCTTGAAACGGTTTCTTGGAAACATCTTGAGTTCTTGATTCTTAGTTTCTCTTGAGTCTTGAAACTTGGTTTCATCTTTGAAACCGGTTTCTTGAAACCTTTGAGTTCTTTAGGGTCTTGAACCTATCTGAACTATATCTGCTGACTATACATTTTTGCGAGATAACATCCCGAATACTCTAAAAACCCGAATCGACTCAACTATCAAGATCATTTCAACATGTCATACTCGGGGTTTTGGGATCTTAATCAAAATCATATATCTTTTATTAAATTCATCTCCCAACAATTTTTTTTTGATGATGCAAAATCTATCTTGTTACAAACATATAACCTATACTCAGGTTTCAGTTTATCCTATTACAAGATTGGTTATGTCTCCCAACAATCTCCTGAACAGAGAATCTTTTAATAATTTCAGAGAATTTCTAAATAATTAAATCATTCAACAATTTCTTCAGTAATGAATCTCTCAAAGGATTCATTACCAAATACTTAATAAACAATTTCCCTTTATCAACACACAATCAGTTCAGAGACATTCATTCAGCATATCAAAATAAAAGACATGTAAATAAGATAATGAGATATTATCTTTTGAGCATAAATGATAAGTTTTCATTGATGATTGGTATACCATTACAAATTACAATGAGTCTTATCAACAAAAAAAAAAGACAAAAAATTTAAAGATTACGAGAATCTTTCGAGTCATTCTCTTAGTCTTGATCTTGATTTGGCTCTTGGTCTTACGCTCTTGATTTGCTTCTTCTTCAACTTCATCAGCGGGTACCTCCAGGTCGAACATTCCAAAAAACCTCTTCTTCAGTTCATTTCTTTCCTTAATGATATTGGATTTGTTTCTGTTAAACCCAATGACCAAAGATAATCTTGAGCAATTTCTTGAGTAATGGCCTTCTCATTCACCAAGCCATTACCAAGTCTTGGTGGAGGGTAGGAATATGGACCGGGGGCTACTATCTGCACCTCTCCTTCATCCACAAGGTTCATCCAACTTTGGAGATATTTTGGATAGAAGGTTAGGAGATATTCAATGAACGCTTCATTTCGATCCGAGCTTTCCCCTCCACTCCTCGAAAGCACATCATAATAGAACCAGAAGGTTCTCTTGACCTCTTCCCACATATCGTTGAGTTTGATAGGCATCCATTTATCAACGTGGGGCCACTTCAGTGCTTTGATGTCTCTCTCCTTTTGCTCGCAAATTTTTTGAATCCACTCCTTCGCCCGGCTCTTCTTGGTCTTTTTTTCCGATCACAGTGCGCCCTGAGACCAGGCGATTTGCTTTCTTAGCCTGTTCTATCTAGAGTGTCTTCAGAGCATTCTTCTTGTTGAAGACTTTCTTCAGTGGTTGAGACTCAGATTCTTCAGTTCCTTCATCATCCAGAATCAGCTTTCTCTGGATTGGCTTAGAAGCCTTCGCACGCTTGCTCTCAGGTTGAACAATGCCCAAGGCTTTCCTCTTCATAGGCAATTCAGCAGCAGCCTGGCTTGTTCCAACCTTAGTTCTAGCACTCAGTTTCTCTCTTGCAACATCAAGCATGGTTTCCTCAGAAACTCGAGTGTAGATAGGCTTCTCCACCTGAACGAACTTCATCTTGTCAGTAGCTTCGACTTCATTTAAAGCTTTGCATAGGTTATACATTTCAGCATCTTTCCGCGCATTTTTCTTCAAAGTACGTGTCAATAACTTCCTGAAGTCTTCACCTTCCTTTTCCCCCTTCTTGGCACCGTAATTTGGAAGAAGTCTGGAGAGTGCTGTGTCCATGTGATATTGCTCTTTGCTCACACAGCGCACCTCTCCTGCTATCTGATCTTGTTCGTCTTCCAGCCTCCTGATGTGGTTCTTAGCCACAGAAAATTCTTCAGAGAGATGGGCAAACTGGCCAGAGAGAGCTTCTTTAAACATCTCTGTCATCTTGGTCATGAGCATTGAGCTCATTTCCTCAACAGCAGATTTGATCATCACTTCATTTCCTCTCTGCCAATTTCACCTCTAGAAATGCGGTTCTCTCTGGTTCTTCTATTTCGATTCGGCCTTTCAATTTCGGCCTTGACTCCTCCAAACTTTTCATTCAACTTATCTTCCATGGAGGTCATCTGTGAGGTCAGAGTGTTTTGGATTTGCACCAGTTCTGAAGAGTGACTAAGATTCTCCATCTTCTGAGCTTGGTTGGTCAATGTTTCTTCCATCTGAGCAATCTTGTTCATTATTGGCTCAACCTTCTCAAGCTTCTCCATCAAGGGAGTAAGGTCGATCTCAGGAACCTTCATACCTTCAGGTGTTTGATTGATCATCTCGAGGTTCGAGACACAACCCGAGGGTCGGTTCCGCACCTAAGCTTTGACTTCATCTCGAGCTCCGGGGTCTCCAATCGAGCCTCGGTCCCAGTACATCGAACAATTTAGAATTAAAGATAGAACTTTCTGTAACTTTGGCATAATTTTTAATAGTGCCAAAAGGTACCTGAAGAGTGCTAGCTTCAGTCTGAGGTTGAATGATTTCAGGTTGATCAGCACCAGAAGTTTCCTTCTCCATCTGAGACTGATCCTCAGCATCTCCATGTTGGTCCCCATCTCCATCTTGAGATTTGTCTCCGCTGCTAGGGGCACCAACTTCAGTAGCTTTCCTCTCAGATATCTTCTTCTGAACCAGCTCATCAAAATCGGATTTTTTCATCCTGAGCTTTGTCCTCCTGAATCCTGAGAAGTCAGTCAAGAATGTTATCTCCTCATTCCACGAGTCTTCCCCTCTGAATGCAGCAATGTCAAGCATCTCCGGAAGAGTCTGATTGAGGATGAAAACCGTCGACCTTAATCTGAAGAAGATATCTTGCAGATCAGGGAATGAGCTGAGCTCAGGGTAGCGGTCAAGGATGAAACGTTCCCCCTTGCTCCTCCACTCGGTTTCCTCAGCTTCGCCCTTCTTCCATCTCGAGCTTTCTGGTTCAGTCGAAGCATCAGCTGAAGGATAAAGAAGTAGATCACTCAGGAGCTCATCAAGAATAAGCTGCTCCCCGAGTCTCAAAGTGACCTCGATTGTTGTCGGTCAGGTCCTCGATTTGCATCATCGAGTGGGTTCTGGGTCTGGTGGCACATCCTCGAGATTGACTACGAGTTGGCTCTTCTGTCTGCCGCGGCACATCTTTGGTAGGAATCTCTCGAGGCTGAGTTTCTTTAAAAATTTCCTGAGAAATTTTGTCTGAACTTAGCGACGTCTCAAGCACCTCAGAGAAGACCTGCTCCTCAGTCTGTTCCTGTACCTTAGAGATAACCTGAGCCAAAACTTGCAATGGCGAATTTCGGCGGGTTTGGCCCTCGGGTTGAATCTCTTCGAGAATCATGCCATCTTCATCCGTGAGAACCACCAATCTTACGTGCTTGGGGGCGAGGGTTTTTCGCTTCTTCAACTTTTCACCGCGCTCCATCTTTGCCTCCAACAAAACCTTCCCCGGGTTTGTTGGGTCTCTTCAGCAGCAGCAGACTTTTGGTGATTCTCGCTTTTTTTCTTTTTCTTCCTCCGATGGCTGCCTTCTTCACAAAGAATGGGCTTGAATAGCACCTTGGACTTAGGGAATGGGGTATAATTGGCGAAGATATCCTCCTCCTCTCTGCACATCTCCAAAATAAATGCTATTTTGGTGGCATGGTGGATCTTGCCTTTGATCGTGATAGCCCCATCAACCTTCTTGAAGACTTTGGCTTGCTCACTCACCATCTGAATCAAGAATTTCAGCCAGTTGAAGTCAGTGGTGGGTGAGGCCTCGATCGCTGCCATCAATCGGAGCTTCGGGGTACTGATCTGCTCAAAACTCCCCGCAAGGCTCATGATGCTTTTGCTCACAATATCCATCAAAACTCGATATTGTGGCTTCAAATGCCTCTTATGCAGCGTCGCCTCAAATTTAACAGGATTCTCAGCAATCCTATCTAAATACTCCTGCTCTCTACCCAAGATATACATCGCAGGATCCTCTCCTTTATTACAGAGCTCAAAAACATCATTTAAATTCTTCGGAATAATATATAATTCCCTTTCAAAATCGATGTATTTGGACGAATGCTCTAAATGTGATACAGTAATCGCAGAATGCATACCATCCTCTTCATCTATCCTCAAATTACATATGAACTCGATTACCTCTTTTGCATACTCTTGGTCCGGTCGGCTTGCGACGAGATGAGTGAGTTTGGCCAATCGAATCATATGGAGAGCCTCCTCTTCTGGTTTGGAGTTGGAAGTGCTATCGAGCGAGACAACGAACTCGTACCAGGGTTTGTTGGTTTCGGCTAATCTTTCGAACAGGGTAGGAGCCATTTGAGAGATTGAAGATTTAGGGTTTAGGATTTTCTGGGCAAAGGGGATTTATTTGCAGAGGATTTGGGAACGAAGGGTTTGATAAAATTTTGGCTTGAATGGCTTATTGGGGTATAAATAGCTTCGAGATCGTGGGGAATCGCGTTGGTTAGGTGAAAAGCAACGGTTGAGATTAATCTCCGATTAATCGTATATCTGAAACGAGCGATCTCAAAAAGTAAGCCGCCAAAATATCCTCATTGGTCATTAATGTAACAGAGCATTAAATGATTTGTTGACCTTCTTCGAATTTCAAACGATCCCGCCCTAAAAAAACATTCCTTAGGTGTTTTGTATTTATTGCAAATGATTCTTGAGCTTCACTTAAGCAATAAATGAGTTGCATGAGTCATTACTTCTTCGAGACTAATTTTCTCTATCGGTCTTCTTGAGTAATCGATCTTGATAAAATGTCAAGATAATATCGAGTAATCGAATGGGTTCAATATACTATTAATCTTGACCTTCAAGAACTGAGTTTCGAGACTCGATTCAAGATTTCCATTTTATCCCGAAGTTTCTCAAGAGAATTTCGAGAAAACTTCATGCATCCGAAAACCTTCAATTTTTTTGATTTTACTCTATACACTGGATCTAACATCCCTAATTCAACCGAAAGTTCGAAATCTTGATTGACCCAAATGTTTAGTCAAGATATCACTCCGCTTATCAAGATGAATTTTCTCCATCCTATGTGTCTTTTTCTCGACATGATCTACGATGAAGTGATGTCGATATCCACATGCTTGCATCGGTGTGCAATAACGGATTTTGTGAAATAGCAATGGCACTATTATTGTCACAAAATATTGGTACTTCATTACTACAACTATATAATCCCTTAATTGTTGTGCGAGACAAATAATCGAAACCACAAGCAGACTTCCTCGCAGACCATGTATTCAAACTTCGATGAAGATTGGTTGCTATCGAGGTGCATTTCTTCGAAAACCAAGATATCAACACTTCCTAGAAATTGACAAGTTCTGTAGTGGACTTCGTCATTCTGCGAACCTCCATAATCAAAGATCGAGTAACGGTTAATTCAAGGTTATCATCATTTGGATACCATAATCCTCTATTCATTGTGCCCTTAAGATACTTTAGTATCTTTTTGGCAGCTTCTCCATGTGACTAGCCTTAGGATTAGCTTGGTATCTTGCACATATCCCAACAACAAATGTTATATCCGCCTACTTTCATTGTGAGATAGAGCAATGATCCAATGATTCCTCTATAATCAAATGATGACTCACCGATTTGCCTTCAAAATCGGGATCCATCTTGTAGTTAGTATTCATAGGAATCCTAAGCGCATTGCAATCTCAGACACCATATTTGCAATCGGATCTACGTGTACTTTTTGCTCAGTTGATGAAGATTTCTTCCTTTGATTGTTTCACTTGAAGACCTAGAAAGAAATTCATCTCTCCCATCATTGACATCTCACACTTGCCTTTCATCAGTGTTGAAAACTTTTCACACAGCTGATGGTTTGGAGATCCAAAAATGATGTCATCAACATATATTCCGAACTAGTAAGATATCTTCCCCATCTTCTATCCACGAGCGAGTTCTATCAACAGTCCCTTTGACAAAACCATGGTCAGTAAAAAATTGAGAAAGAGTATCATACCATGCTCTGGGTGCTTGCTTGAGACCATACAAAGCTTTTCTGAGCTTGTAAACTTGGTCATTCTATTTGAAACCAGGAGGTTGTTCCACATAAACCTCTTCTTTAAGCACACCGTTCAGAAACGCACTTTTCACATCCATTTGATAGATTGTGAACTTCATGTGGGAAAAGATATGCAAGAAACAATCTGATGGCTTCTAGTCTTGCAACAGGTGCAAAGGTTTCATCATAATCCAAGCCTTCTTCTTGGGAATAACCTTGTGCAACTAGCCTTGCCTTGTTTCTTACAATGTTGTTGTTTTCATCTCTTATATTCTTAAAAACCCACTTGGTTCCAATGACATTGTGCCTTTTAGCTCTATCTACTAGCTCCCATACTTCATTCCTTGAGAATTGATTCAAATTTCATCTTTCATAGCGTAAATCCATTGAGAATCTTGTAGAGCTTCACCAATCTCAAGAGGTTCTTTCTCCGATAGGAAGCGTTGAGAATAGTGCACTCTCACCATGGAACCTTCTTGTTTTAACACCTTCAGGTTAGATCACCCACAATCGACTTGTAGGATGACTATCTAACCATTTCCTTCTTGATGTTCCCCCTTCAAGAAGTATCCTCAACATTTGAAATGTTAGGTTCGAGTTAATTCAAGAAACTCGGGAACAATGAGAAAAGGAGAAAGGGAATCATCTTCCTCGTGGAAATTCTATTTAGAACATTGTCGAGACATTTGTTCCCCTTTGGTTGATAGATTCGAAATTTGCCTCATTTGTGACCACATCTTCATTGGCATCACATACGAGTGCGAGTCCGGCGGTGTCTGCTCAGATTGGTCACCTTTGGTGTGTTGGCTTTCTGAGTCTCACCATCCCGAGTTCCATCACGAACTTCTTTATTCGAGTCCGAGTCACTCCAATCATAGGATGTGGTGACTTCTTCTTTTTCGAGTTCGATGGATGATTTATCTTTACATTTTGGGCTTAATCTGGTGATCCTCTTAGTGGGTTCATCAAGATCATGTTCTTGTTTCTTCCGAACACAAGTAGATTCATCAAAAACAACATGAGGTGTTTCCTCCACAATAAGAGTCCTACAGTTGTAAACTCGAAAGCTTTTTTCGACTTCGAATATCCTAAGAATATTCCTTCATCAACTTTACTATCAAATGTTTTCAATCGATCTTTACCATTATTGTGTATGAAACACTTGCAACCAAACACACGAAAAGAAAAAAACAAGAGGCTTCCTTTCATTCCAAAGCTCATAGGGTGTTTTGCCTTGACTCTTGGTCAAGATGGATGCGATTACGAGAGTAGTAGCATGCGGTGTTGATGACTTGACCCAAAACCTTTTAGGAATATCGACCTTCATTTATCATAGTCCTTTGCGAACTTCTTTTTCGAGTCCTGTTCCTTCTTTCAAAGAACACCATTTTGTTGAGGGGTCCTTGCGGTGATGTTTCATGTGAAATTCCATTTCTTTGCACAATAATCGATATGATATGATTTATAAATTGGTTCCTTTGTCGGATCGATTTTGACCACACTCGATTTTTCTCAATATCGAGCCTTTTCGATGAATTGCGCAAATTTTATCTCGAGTCTCTTTTTTCTTGAGTAAGAATATGACCCAAGTATATCTTGAGTAGTCATCAACTACTATCAATGTGTATTTCCGCCATTAGTGCTCACTAGTGTTATAGGACCAAAAAGATCCATATCGAGAATCGAAGTATTCTTTCAAAGAGAAACATCAACTTTGCTTTTTAAATGATGCTCTTATTTGTTTTCCTTTTCGCACGCATCACAAATATGTTCTCATGAATACTTCATTAGGCAACCCTCTCACAAGAGCTAATCTTGCAAGCTTGTTCAGGGGTTTTGAAATTTAGGTGGTTCATTCTTTTATGCCATAACCAATTTGGTATTTGTGGTACTTTTTTAGCAACTAAACATGTATCTTTAGGAGTTGAACTCAATCAAAGAAGATACACATTCCCTTTTCTTGTACCCGGTCAAGAATACTTTTCGTGGTTGTATCATCTTTCACAAAACATAAGTTCTTAGAGAACTCAACATTAAAACCCTTATCACGTAATTGGCTTATTGAAAGAAAATTATGCTTCAATCCGAGATACATATGAAACATCATGGATATGAATCGAGTCGATTTCCAAAGTTCCATATCCTTGATGCGTCCTTGGAGTTATCTCCAAAAGTGATCGTGGGCCTCTTTGTTCAACATAGTCTTTGAGTACCTTCTTGAATCATGTCATATGTCTTGAACATCCACTGTCAAGATACCATACATCAGGGGCCTTTTCATCTCTGCTCATCAGTGTTATGTGATCTTTAATCAGCTTAGTGCCCTTGTTTTCCTCCTGAAAAATAGATCAATTTTTAGGTACCCAATTTGTGTAGGGTCCTACAAGGTTAGATGTACCTTTTGGAATCCAAATTTGCCTGACAACTCTAATCACTTTAGAGTGGCTAATTTGTCTTCCATAAACATCAACATACACATTTACTACTCTGGGTGCCTTAGCAGTTTTCTGTGTATGTGTGCTAGCTTTAACATGAACATGGGCTTTTGAATTTTTCTTTAGTTCAGGCCTTCTGTTCATTTGCTTTAGCTTCTGTGCAGCCGGTCTAAATCTTTGTTGACTCGGGTTCAGATAACCTTTACCCTTAGGCAAGTGGGGTTCGGGTTATGCATCTTTGAAATCTGGTCTTTCAAAGATACCGAGGACTTGGTCTCTTGATTGAGAATGTCTCTGCTTGAGTGTTTCTCATCCGAGGATTCTCTCGATGGTTCGATGTGGAGCCTTTCAGGTTTGCATTCTTAGCCCGAGGCTTTGAAGTACTTACTCGAAACTTTCCAATCGAAAGTGCTCAGTTTTCTAGCCTTCACCTGAGGTTTGGGCTTTCCTACCTGATTATTCTGTTTTACTGAGACCATAGGTCATTTTCCCTTGTCTACAAACTTGGGCATTTCTTCAGCTTGAAGTGTAGGTGCCACTGGTTTTACAAAGATTGTCTTCTTGCTACTTGATCGCAAAGATTCGGATGACCTTGTGAGGTTCCCTGGAATGTATCCCAATCCAAATTTTATAGTGGCGGATCTCTGGTAACTCAATTTCATCTATTACTTTAGATCGAGATTCAATAGAGTTAACTTCTTACGTGCACTATCCTCACGATTTGTAGAGTTTCATGCTTCTCGGAGAGGTCATTGAACTTAGTCCGATTATTTGAATCTCTTCAATTGGATTCTCTAGCTTTTTCGGTTAGGGTCATTATCAACTTCTCTTTTTCTCGAGAGTTGTACTTTTAGAACATCCGGTTCATCAAGAGCTCCCATTAATTGAGAGGTGATTTGATTATTGCTAGAGTCTTTCCATTTTAGATTTTTGACTTTTCGGTTCCTTATTCCGCTCTTGAGTTTTATTTAGCGATTATTGTAAAAAAAGCAAAGATAGTCCTTCATCGATTCTCAAAAGAATCCATCAAAGTCAAAATGATTGTTTTCGGTGGAACTTGAAAACTCTTGTGCTAGTGTAGGAGCAACAATGAGAGAAAGAAGAGTTTACCTCCTCAATGGCCATCGACGGATGTCATCACTTTCCTTTGTTCGAGAATATTTCATCCGAAGAGCTAGATCCCTCCTCGAGTGTTCTTCTTCCGCAACCATGGCCTTTTTGCTAGAGAACTTCTTGTCTCTTTTAGCTTGCCTTTCTCTTCTCTCCTTAGCACTCAAATCTGGACAATCATACTGGAAGTGACCTTTCTTTTGGCAATTATAGCATCTGTTGGTATCATCATCCTGATCACTTTCTTCTTTGGACTTGGAGTCCTTCCTTTTGGATGAAGATCCCTCACTTTTCGTGTCCTTCTTCTTCTCGGTTGATCGTCCTCGAGTTTCTTCGGTACTGTGGTTCTGTAATAGCTTTTTTGTATTTTCCAAATCTACTATTAAGTCTTTCAAACCTCCTTACCATCAGTGCTAGCTTTTCCTCAAGCTCATCCTGATTTTTGGCATGGGGGTTCTCAGACTCTCTAGTTTTACAGGTTTTATCTTTGGCTTTTAAAGCCACATTCTTACTAGATGATGAATCATCTTTGTTGTCAGCCTTTTTGGATTTCTTATCAATTACAAATTCATAGGCCTTCAGCTAAGAGAAGACTTGTTGGTATGACATTGAATTAATGTTCTTGGTGTTTTCAATCACCACTGCATGAATATCCCATTTCTTAGAAAGACCTCTAAGAATTTTCAATGCAACTTCTCTTTGTGGATATTTCTTTCCAAGTGCATTTAGATCATTCATGATGCTAGTGAATCTGACTTCCAATTTGTCTATTGATTCACCATCATCTATTTCAAAACTATCAAACTTTCCAATTGTCACTGAAAATTTGTTTTCTTTTATATGATATGTGCCTTGGCACATTACAGCTAGTGTATCCCAAATCTCTTTAGCAGTATTACAGTGAGAGATCATTCCCATCACACCATCATCAATTGTCTTTGTATAGTGTGTGTTTTTGCAATGTAGTCTAGATTGACTAACTTTCTCTCCTCAGAGTCGGGTTGGTCATCGACTTAGGAAATTCTCGCTCTAGGATCAATTCTCTCATCTTCATTGCTCAGGATTCACCACGAAAGAAATTGGAATGGCCCTTCAGAGACCACTCTCCACATTCGTTCATGTTTGGAATACAGGTGAGCCTGCATTCTCAGTCTCCATAAATCATAGTTCTCCACTGAGAACATGGGAAGTTTTTTAGAAGACATTTTTATTTGAGCTTTTGAAAAATTAAGCAAATAAGATCAGTTCAGATAGACCACAAGTATTTTTAGAAAATAAAACTTTGGTCAACAAGCAGGTGGTCAAGTTGAACCACTGCTCTGATACCACTTGTTGGTCCGGTGCGATTTAGTCTTACACGTGTGTGGGGGAATACATGTGTTCGGTGTTTTTAAAACTTTTTTCATCGAGGTCACTTGGGTCGATAATCTCGAAGATTAGGTTCTGAGAAGCACAGATCGCTCTGAGTCAAAGTCTCATCGAGGCAGTGATCCTGAGCTGCTTTCAGATACCTCAAATAATCCCAACTGAGTCCTGAGTGTCAGAGATCCTGAGTTGCTTGGATTAGATAACTAACTTACTGAACCCTCAGAAGAGTAAGTTCAGTTTGGTAACTATTTGTTCTAGCTACTCAAATATGCGGAAAGGTTGGCCCTTAGTTTATACTCGTTTTAAGCTTTGCTGAAAACCTTCCTTTTATGGAATAGTGATTAGGCTGTGATTCAATTACATGCAACTTCCAGTGGATTGATTCCAACTGAAATATCAGTGAAAGTATGCTTTCAAAACTTCAGTGATGCAACAGTTAAGCACAGATAAGGAAAACAATAAACAAGACAACAATTATAGTAGTTCAGAGACTCAAGCTCCTACATCCACTCTCTCTGATCCTCTGAGAAATTCACTAAACACTTCTGAGCTTTCTGACTACCTCGCGTAGTTTACTTACTCAACTCGGCCCTGAGCTTTCTGACTACTCCACGTAGTTTACTTACTCAACCCGACCTTGAGCTTTCTGACTACCTCCGTAGTTTACTTACTCAAACACAAACAAGCTTTCAGACTACCTCTGTAGCTTACTAACTTCTCCTCTAGAGCTTTCTGACTACTCCGCGTAGTTTACTAACTATTTACAACTCTTCTCACCAACAAACACACTCCAACTACCTTCTCAAGGGTTTGGGGTTTCTCGGTTGGTTTCCAACTAGGATGAGATATCCTTTACAATGAAGTACAATGCAAAGGGTTAGGATATCTCGACTAAGCTTTGGATAAAACTTATCAAGCTAGGCTTAGTTTAGTGAGCTCTCTTCAATATAAAAGCACTTGAGAAATTCTAGGTTTTTTGAGTGCTTCAACTTTGCGATAATAAGTTTGAGCTCTTGAGTTGCTTACAAATTTCCCGTAACCTTACAATGTAGAGGGTCACACGTATTTATAGGCATACACCAAGGTCACTCTTGAAAACTATCCGTTGGAGAGATAGCTTCGTGAGTTTCCTCTTATGGTGTGTGAGGAACGACTATATTTAGGGTTTGAAACTCCCTAACACATTTTAGGCAATAGCCTTTCATGTAGCGGTCTCACTTTTTTGCGAT
Organism: Stenogyne calaminthoides; assembly: GCA_037126765.1. Lineage (NCBI taxonomy): Eukaryota > Viridiplantae > Streptophyta > Magnoliopsida > Lamiales > Lamiaceae > Stenogyne > Stenogyne calaminthoides. The sequence continues at coordinate 4,762,135 of JBBCBC010000010.1, forward strand.
CGGATCTTTGTACTTGACATCTTTTTCATCGACCATCCTTTGTCGATTGTCGGTATGGTGCGATGTTGTCTTCCTCTTTTTGACTTTTGTCTCCGGTTAAAGGTAGACACCTTCAGCGGCTCTTTTTGGTTACAAACTACGAGTTGATATAACCTTAACAACACCGACTTAGTTCCTTTTATGCGCATTTGAATGTCTTGGCAAATATCTATTTCTCTAAGGAATCGCGATCTTCTCAGTATTGCATCCTTCAGATAGATATATTCGGTGCCTCGGAACATTCAGGTTTTATACTAAGCATTCAGTAATTCTTTGTGTCTTGATATTCTTGATCTTCTTGATTTGATCTTGTGTCTTGAGTCTTGGAGTCTTCAGAGTCTTGAGTCTTACGAGTCTTGAGTCTTACGAGTCTTCATAGATATCTTGACCGATATATTGAGTCTTCATCTTTGAGTCTTGATTCCTCGGTTTCATCTTGAGTCTTGATATCTCGATTTCTTTGAGTCTTTAGATTCTCGATTTCCTCGAAGTCTTGATTCTCGATTTCTCCTTTGAGTCTTGATTCTCGATTTCTTCTTGAGTCTTGAAAACTTCGGTTTCATCTTTGAAACTTGGTTTCTTTAGAAACATATCTTGAGTTCTTGATTCTTAGTTTTCCTCTTGAGTCTTGAAACTTGGTTTCATACTGAAACTTTAGTTTCTTGAAAACTTCTTGAGTTCTTTAGGGTCTTGAAACCTATCCTAACTATATCTCATTGACTATACATTTTGCAGATAACATCCTGAATACTCTAAAACTGAATCCTGACTCAACTATCAAGATCATTCTGAACATGTCATACTCAGGGGTTTTGGGATCTTAATCAAAATCATATATCTTTTATTAAATTCATCTCCCAACATATGACATCTACGGTTTTGATCAAAATGATTTCGAAAGTTGTGTGTACAAGATGCGTGTCGGAACTGCCTTGATATTCTTGGTACTATACGTAGATGATATTCTGCTCGTCGGGAACGATGTAAAGGCATTGTCAGACGTAAGGGCATGACTACCAAAACATTTTGATATGAAGGACTTAGGAGAAGCCGGTCACATCCTAGGGATCAAGATCACTTGAGATCGCAGGAAAATGATGATCGGCTTATCACAAGCTTCATACATAGATACTGTCTTGAAGCGATTCAGCATGCAAGGAATCCATCTATCCAAGGAAATGTGTCCTAAGACACAAAAGGAGATAGATGATATGAAGGGCATTCCTTATGCTTCGGCTGTCGAAAACCTCATGTATGCAATGTTGTGCACGAGACCGAATATCTGCTTTGTCGTTGGCATGGTAGCAAGATATCAGAATAACCTGGGGAAAAACATTGGACTGCAATTAAAAACATTCTGAAGTATTTGAAAAGAACTCGGGATAGAATATTGGTTTATCAATCAGAAAGTCTAATTCTCATCGTTACACGGACTCGGATTTCCAACCAGACTTAGATTCCAAAAATTCTACCTCGGGTAGTGTGTTTTGCATGGGAGGAGGAGTCATGACATGGAGAAGCGTTAAGTAGAAATGCATCGCAGATTCTACCATGGAAGTCGAATATGTAGCTGCTTGTGAAGCAGCGAAAAAATCGGTTTGACTCAAGAACTTCTTGGTGGACTTGGACATAGTTTCGAATTTGCCCAGCACTATCACGGTCTACTGTGATAATGCCGGAGTAGTTACAAATTCAAGGGAACCAATAGCCCACAAGGCTAGCAAACACATAGAAAGAAAATACCATCTTATACGAGAAATCGTTAAGAGAGATGAGACATAGAGGTGGCAAAGATCGCGTTAGAAGACAACCTAGCAGATCCATTCACAAAGGATCTACCTCATAATATATTCGAGAGACATGTGGAAGGAATGGGTGTCAAGAGCGTTGCCAATCTGCTTTGAGTATAAGTGGGAAAAATATTATTAGGTTCGTGTAGGTGACATTAGATGTCACGTAGAACACGAGACGTGTTGTAGTATACTTAAAAGCGGACTTTGAGTATAAGTGGGAGATTGTTGGAGTTATCTGGAAAGTATGCTTTTACTTTGTATAACCAAACTGAATTTCTGTCTTATTTACTGAAATAAATCATTTATCACTGTTTCTTTATATATGAATGAATGTTATATATATTTACTGCATAACTGTTCAATAATAGTACGTGTTACATTGTAGTTAATGTGATGATACCAGATCACAGAAGATCACATTAACAGTTCCTTGTAAATAAATACAAATTCACAATCTAGATGGAAATGAACAATCCATCGTGAAAGGTTGAAGTGTAAGGCTCAGATTGGCTTGTCTTGACCAAGAGATTACACTAGTGCATTATGATGCGTTGAATAGGACCTACAACGAGGATAAATTTTTTAGTACTAAATGTAGAAGAATTAGAACTCAGTGGTTCGTTATTTCTTAATCTCTGTCCCTTAAATAGGTACGTGTGTAATTAATAATTATTGTTTTGATTCATGTTGGGTAGAGAATCAATGCGATTCAATACTTTGTGCTTTGGGCAATATTATTAGTTATATGACGATTGCTAAGATTTAATACAGAGAATCGTGTGCAAGTATGTCTTGCGTGATTTGTCCCCTTGGTGGGCTCAGAAGTTTTATCATACCAAATCTTGCAAGTGGAATTAGTTTTCGGTATAGATAATAATGTTGAGCTTTCTTACTCCAAGGAAAAATATATTAATTAATATAAAAGTTTTTCAGTGGCTTGAATTAATTAATGGACTGGATAATCTTAAACACGAGAAATAATAACTGGGAGCCATATTACAGTAATATGGGTTAAGATGGATAGTGCAATATTAATTATGTAGTGGGATTAATTAATATAAATGGGCCTGTATAATATTGTGGCTCAATATTGATAATTCAAAGTCCATTGGAAGGTTCAATCTTAATTCTCCTAAAGGCCCCTTAAGTAGCCCAAAGATAAAGTCCAATAACAGAAAAAGGTGATTAAAATAAAAGAAATATTGTTGCCTAATTTTTCTTTTTTTTTTTTGAAAATTTGGAGTAAAGAAGAGGAAAAGATTTTCTTGATTTTCTTGAAAAGATTTTATGGAAAAAGATAAGTATTCTTGGAATACAAGATTATCCCATAAATTCAAGAAATTAAATCTTGATTCTTTATTCTTGGAGATTTTCGAAAATCTCATAGATATGGGAAGGAAAAATATTTTGTGATTATTATGGAAATAGAATATATGAGATATGTTCAATATTGTATCTTGGTAAGATACAAAGAAATTTCTAGAACCCTAAAATACTCACAAATTTCGCCCCCCATGGTATCTATAAATAGGGGATGATTTTTTCATCTCCAACATAATTTCATGTGTTGGAAAAATTAGAAATCCACAAAGGTGGTGCAACAATTTTTCTTTTTTCTTTTGTTAATTATTTGAAGGAGATTCCTACCACCGGGATATCAAATAAGGACGTGAGAATACTAGAGAAAGTCGTTGGGTGTGTGATCAGATTCTCTACTGTTTAATCCGCCAAAAGGTACGTCTTTCGTAACTCCTAAAAAATCCGCATGTGTAGGATTTACGTGGCACAATTGTTCGCATGATTTGTTGTTGTTTTAATTATTATTTGAATTAATGTAGAATTAACTCATGCTAGTAATTATTAAATAATTTAAATTTGTATTTAAATTACACCTCGAATAGATCCGGGCACCCTATTTCCCAACAGAAACATCATAGGACGAATCTTAAATGAATCATTCTGAAGAAAAGTGCGCAGACGAGTCAGTATTTCCTTGAACTCACTAAACCCCGGAGTAATAATCGGTGAAAATTTGTCTGTCGGAATATCCTTGAACTTGCCAAAGTGAAGCAAAATAATCGTCGAAAATATTGTCACGACAACACCATGATTTTCCTCATAAGTAGGAAACACGAAATCAATGACGGGTTGCTTGTCAACATAAATAGGGGGTCCATAAAATGGGGACCCACTAAAATTATCCGGTGTCTCAGAGAAAATGAAAGGTCCATCATTATCATAACAATTAAGAGGCCCAATTTGTTCATCCTCCAAAAAACAATCGGTCCTCTACAATCATTATTAGAGGTAAGTGGTGAAATATCACCATTATAAGTATCAAGTCCAAATGGCTCCAAATGTGGCTCAAACCCCATTTTGCCCCATTAGATTAAATGACCCAATACCCTTTTTACGAAACGGACCATCTCCAATGACATAATTAGATTGTCCATTCTTCAAGGGATGAAGCCCAAAATGAAGTAGGGCTGTAGAAGGAGAAATGCTACCATCGTCATCATCAATGGGAGAGTCGGCAAGTTCTAGCGCGGCGGTGAAGTGGACGTGCGGGGTGGGATGCGCCGGTGGGGTAGTTGTGCGGTAGGCAGTTGAAGGTGATGATTTGTTGATGGTGGCAAGTGATGAGTCAGGCGTGTTGGAGGAATCTGGCGAGCGTCCGAAGTCGGGGGAGAAATTGGCGGCGATCGATCTATGCATGGAGCAGAAGCACGACGGTGATGGGAAAGTCTCGAATCGCTGGCATGCGATCGCGACGAGAGGTTGGCTCGGGTTGGTGGCGTTGCGGCGACGGGGGTCGCGGAGGGTTAGTGTGGCGCGCCCGTAGCAAGGTGGCAGTGAGGACGAGGGCACTCGTCACGCTGGGTTGTTGCGGCGCGGCGACGGCGACATCGTTCTTATTTGCACACACCTAAGCCAGCGTCGATGGCAAATGACGGCAAATAGGTTGTGAGGCCGGCGGCAGTGCAACGAATCGTTAGCGGATCGCCACATTTCGGCTAAACATAGCGGTGTGGATGATGTTGCGGTGGGGTGGTTATAGGAGGGTGGTTGTGGATGGTGGTGGTGGCGGCGATTTACGTGATGAGATGGTTGGGCTTAGTGAATAGAGTTTCCACAAAATTCATGTCTTCCTCATCAAATCATCATTCGTGTACTCGTCGAAGACGGGTAGGTCTTGATCATGACAGATCGGTAGGATGGCAAATCGAAGGGGGGGTTCGGTGAGTCTCGCTCGACGTTTTGGCGCCTCCGATTCATCATCTAGAAATCAAGCCTCGAACATGGCGGCGAGGATTTGCAACAGGCACCGAATATTCCTCAAACCGGACAAGAAGGAATTGGATTCGAGATCCATTCTCGCAGTTAGTAAACACCTAAATCAGATACCGGATGATGCACGGTTGTGTTGCGGGGGTTGAGCCTACGTCTCGAATATCAGGAAAATCCTAAAAATATACTCCTCCGTCCCAACATTAACAGTAACACTTCGCTTTTTATTGGGACGTCCCAACATTACTGCAACACTCCTAAAAAGGAAACAAATATAATATTAATACACTCACAACACCTTTATTTTATTCCACTCAAACCCACTTTATCCCACTTTCCTTGGTTTGCTGTCCGATTTATATGTTGCAATAATCCTGGGACGGAGGGAGTACTTTATATTCAATCTTTAAACGTGTTCTTACAATGAAAAATGAACACTTATTTATACTAATCCTAATAGTGCAGAAAAGAAAAATCTTAGACTTTGGGCCCAAGTTCCACTTGGAGACCAAGTAATCTTGGTGGCCAAGTAATTCATTACTTGGCCACCAAGGAAGTTTTATTTGCAGAAATTATAATTATTAAAGAAAATACATATTATATATGAAAAATGTGAAGAGACTATGAATCATTCTGCATCAAAGTACCACAAGGTTAAACACACAATTGAAATAAAAAAAAAATTGTATCACACAACTTATCTACTATCCATTTTTCGTTCCAAAAAATTTAAGTGTTCAACTTTGGTTCCATAACTAAATTATTTGTCTAATTTTTGCCAAAACATTGTGAATGACATCGTTTTCTGTCACACACAAGTCACGTACCGAAAAAATTTAATCATTTTTAAATTTAAATTTTGATTTAATTTATTGAATTATTTATACATGTGTAATTTAATTAAATAAAAATGTACAAAATAAAAAGAAATATATAATCAACGTCCATGTCAACTAGGGGGTCGAAAACCCCCAAATTTTACCGGCACTGATTTGCATGTGACTTAAGCGACGTTATACATGAAAATTTAACGGGAATTGGACAATGAATTTTAATTATGAATCAAAATTGAAAGTTTTTTTTTTTAACGAAAAATGAACGTAAATAAATTTTGCGACAAAAATCTTTTTTTCTCACATACAATTACTATATAAAGAAGAAACAATGATGCAACATTATCGAAAATTATAGCTAGAGGTTTTCTTTTATTTTTGACACTAGGCGCCAGTCCTATGCACTACTGGCGATGGGAATGGGAACAACTTAATTAGTTGTAGCAAAATTTATTCGAAAGATTGCATAACATAAACTAGAGAAAGTATTTCGTGAGACGTCTCCCATAATTTGAGAATAACGTTTTACCACTTTAAAAGAGATAAATGTTAATTTGTGTTATCTGTCTCACACAAGTGTTTCCCATAAAAATTGTTAGATTGCTTAATATACACTATTCCACCGCATAAAAAAGTGTTAAAAAAGTGTTTCAAAGACATCATCAATCTTATTGTGATATTCATAATCGATCAATAATTCATCTCCCTAAGTAAGCTATTAAATGGCTATGATCTTCAGAAAATTATCTATAATTCAAAACTTTGAAATGCCCATTCACCCCATTTTAGACATTTTGGCCACTTGGACCAGCAAATATGTAATCAATTAATATACAGCCCCTTGTATAGATTGCAGTTTTTGCTACAAACACAAAATACCATAGTATACATGCAAGGCTACCATTTTCTATATACACCAACTCCCAATCCCACCCAAAAAAAAGGAAAACAAGACAAAGAATAACCACTGTGGAAAATATCAATCGGAACACCCGATTTATCATAATTTTTACGATCAAGGTCGAAATATTCTCATCGTTTTGGAGACTTGGATACGACAGAATGGGCACCTTGAAACTGCAGAGGAGCACCTCTTACACAGTACATGACCACATGGAATTAAGGTGACGTCAACTTCATTACTTAAACAGACTCTGCATGACCATGCTGCTTTTGCTGTATCAGCTTCTTTGGAAGCCACATCGTACTTTTCCTGTTCACGACGCGTAAATTAATGAGCATTAGATGAATGTAGGAATGTTTTTGGTCTCTAAAATTAAATTCTTGGCTAAATGTGCTACCGGAACTTTAAAAATGGTAAGAGCAACTCCAATGCACACTATTTTGTAGTTCTACGCCAAAATAGAGTACACGAGTACATTGTTCAAAACTCTAAACCCTATATCTATTAGTTAGGAGTAATATTTATAAATACATTTATAAAATTAATTGAGAATATAATACAATTCATTTACTAAATATTTTTTTCACTGAACAATATTAGTTGTGCAACGTTACAAATGGTGTGCAAGAGACTTGCTCATAGATTAAAAAAAGGGGATATAAATTATGATAAAAACTCGTATGAGACGAGGCAAAAATTAGCATAAATCAACAAAACTCATCCCTTCTAAAGTGTTAAAAGCGACGTGTCCAAATTATACTCCGTCTCACGCAAGTGTGCCTCATAAGTTATATACCATCATATGAATTATAGATGAACAGAAAAGCCCGAACCAAATAAGAATACCATTAAATACAATTAAACAAGCATATAAATATATATAAAACAAAAACTATTAAGGAAAAGATAAAAGACCTGTTCAAGCAATAGTGCTGCCTGGGATTCCTTCAGTTGTTCTTGCAGTGTTAATGTTGTCTGCAGTAGCGACTGCTTTTCGACATCTAGATTGATGCCAGCTGAAGAAAGCATTTCATGGACTGCTTGAACAAATTCTGTAGCTGATACTCTACCACACTGAAGATCACGCGCTGGCTGTGGCTGCAGGTGCAAAAAAGTCAACACTCGAATATAAATTACAGATAACATCCATTTCATGCACACGTATAAATCCATTTTAACTAAGGTCTTTCGAAGGTTTTCAAGTATTATATAGTGCATTTACATGAAGAGTGCTCAATATCAACTTTCCTAAGGGTATGTTAGGTGTTAGAAAATCCTGATTGAGAAATCCTGGAATAGTAAAAAGGTGACTTGACATTGGTGTACATTTGGTTGATAAGATTCAGCAGGGTAGGATTGAAATAAATATAGTGAAAAAATAAGTGATAGTGTGGTTATTATATCATGAAAAATGAAGGTGTGTGTTACGGGAAAGCAAATGCTCATTGTGTCATATATTTTAATAAGACAGGACTGAGGATATTTTTTGCTTTTTGGTATCCAAAGAATACAACTTACCATACATAAGAACATATTACCACATCACCTTTTTTTAAAACATATTGACCCTAGTGCTCCATAACCGGAGTAATAAAACCTCAAAATAATTAAACTTACAGTAGCTCACAACTTTCAAGCTACATTTGGGGGGTGTTTGTTTAGAGATTCCATTGGATTGGAAATCCAGTATATGAATTTCATGAAGAGTAAAAGGTGTATATGAATTTTGTATATGTTTAAGAGTGTAGATTTTGTAGGTTTTGAAAGAGCAGAATTTTGAAAAAAAAAAAGAGATGATAGTGAGATTATAATATTGTAAATAGAATAGAAACGATTATTCAATCATGTGTGTTGTAAGTATATGAAAAAGGAGGAGAGAGAGTTGATGATGATGATGATGATGATGATGATGATGATGATGATGATGATAATAATAATAATAATAATAATAATAATAATAATAATAAAAGAATTGTGTTTGAATAATAATAAAATAAGTGTATAAGTTTGCCCGATCAAAAAAAAAAGTGTATTATAAGTATATAGTAAAATTATAAGAAATCCTAAACCAAAATCAGGCTTGACAAGTGAGGATTTGGATTTGAAATCAAAATTTGGGCCGCAAACCCTAAGTTACTACTCAACAACCATGAGCAGCAGAACTCATAATGTAACAAACGAAAATTTCAACTTACACAGAAATTAATTCAAAGACCCGTAAAGCAGGTTAATAGATATATACCTGAGACGGGCCTGAATCAACTCTTCCAGAAGTTTCGGGCCTAGAATTCTCGTGTACCGCATAATCTCCCTCCTGTGATGAATCTTCACTGCTATAAGAAACACTTTTGAAAGAGAAAATGTTCGAAGAAAGAACAGGCTCGGTCATCCCTGTTGAAGTTTCCAGCATAAATCTATAAAGTGCTTGACCTGCTGACGGCTTAACATTCTCCGGAACTCTGCCGTACTTCAATTTTTCACCGTTTGAGGACCTCCAAGCCACAATCTCCCCCATGTAGAAAGGTCTTAGAGGGTGAAACTGCACTCTAGAAGCATCTTGGGGCTGTATCTCTTTCCCTAGATAAGAGTCAATTCCACCCCCAAACTCTGTGTCTCTTGCGTGGAAATGAAGTTTCAGGACGTCAAGTAAGGCAGCCTCAGAGTAATCAGGACAGAGAAACAAAGATCCAATCGGTAATGGAACTGGTGACTCCAGAATGTTACTTACAACTGAAGCAATTACGTCAGTTACTGCAATATATTTTGGTGGTTCAGCGATCAAGATACGTGTTTTTAACTGATCTATGAAGTTAAGGGCGGTATGTCGAGTTATCCCCTCCCACTCGGGCAGAATGGAATCCTTAGAAATGAGGGTGATGTCCATAGAATTTGGAGACAGCAAGAACCGAGTGTATAAGCGTTCCACAAACTTCAATCTTTCTGCAATAGATTCCAATGATTTTTGGACCTTTTCCAAGGCTGGCTTACCAAATCCAGGAGATGTACTACCCATGGAAGTTAGTGTTCTCCACACAGCCACTTGGAATGATTCACTCTTTAACTTTTGTCTGATGGAAGTAAGTGAAACAGGACCGATACACTCCAATGCACGCAAGTCTTCACTGTTGTCCAGTTCCTGCAGAGAGGCAAATATCGAATAGCGTAAGATGTGAGAAATACTTTATGTTAATCAAAGATATCAATTAGGAAAATACTTCTATGCACCCGTAAGATGTGAGAAATACTTTATGTTAATCAAAGATATCAATTAGGGAAAATACTTCTATGCACCCGTTGCACCGTGCAACTCAAGTGCATTTTTAAATGGTATTAGTTGTTATACTACTCCCTCCGTACCGCTAACATAGATTTGGTTCATTTATTACAAAGATTAAAAAAACATATTTAATATGGTTAGAAATCTAAAATTTCCTCATTTCTTTCTATTTTACCCTTACACGAGAGATGACATAAACGTTAAATGTTCATTGAGGTTAAAATAACTTTATTAAATACGGTCATTTTGGTCCATGAGGAAATAGTTTGACTATAACGAAGAAAAAAGCCAATAATTTGGAACATACCAAAATGGAAAACAAGTATATCTTTAGTGGGAGGGAGTAAAAGGTATTAGTTGATCAACATTAATTGTTTTCACTAAACAATATTAGTTATTTTCATTTAACAGTATTAGTTGGTGCACCCAAGTGTTACTCATAGATACCAGCTATCGAGTACCTCTTTCACGACATCTGAGAGCTTTCTGATACCGAGGGCCTCACACACTCTCTCTGGAAGATCTTGGTGAACGAATCTTAACCTGGAAGTATCGATATGTTTGATATAATGCAAACCACGAGAATCGATATGTACACATGATTTTGCATAGACAAGCCTGCATCCATCATCAGGAACAATTGCTTCAGACCCCCAGTTGGAGATGTCTGGACTGTTTTCATCACAGATGAAATGTAAAATTTCAACTGCAGCACGGAATTCGTTTGGATTTAGACGCTGATAACCACAAAGTTTTTGAAGATCTGAAAGAAGGTTTCTTGCAGAAGGAATGGATAGTGAGTCCTGAAGGCCCAAGTCTCGGAGAATCTTTACAAAAGGAAGATACGCAGAAGGGAGCTCAAATGCAAATGGAGACAGATTTATAGTCAAACGAGCAAAAAGAGAGCTTGCTGTCACTAAACGAGTACCATTTGCAGCTGGCAAGAAGGCCACTTGCTGCAGCTTTGTGATGTCTGCCAATAAAGTAATAGGAATTACTGGAGAGAGATTGAAATAAAATGCAATAAAACACAAAGTGTGCATATATCAGATCGTCTCCACCAACTCAAGACAAGACAGTTTACTCAGCAAATGATCACTTCTTAATAACATCAAATTTATTATAGCAATGTGATCTAACTCATGAATGTAATGTGGAAAAGAAACTAACTTGGAGTAAATTTTCTAGATATATAAATTTACCTTGGAGAAAATATGCAGTTAAACATTAGCAGTAAGGTTAGGTATTATCTCCACGGCTTCAACAATAACCGTTAATGAATCTTTCCTTCTCATTTGTCTCTGTAAAACTGGAGATCAATTTTAACGAAAAACAGTGTGCATGCGCTTTATCCACCATGCTTAGGAACTGCCATTATTAGTTAAAATATCACACCTTTGTCTGCTCTTTATGTACAACTCATACTAAAGACTTTCCATCAATTGAAATGCAGTGAATCTTTAGGAGTATTAAGTTATATTTCTCTCACTTGTGTTTTATTTTACTTCTTTTTCTGAGCCCCAATTCATTATCTAGAGTGTGTGGGTCTATCATGCCACTTTGCAGGTTATCTGCATTAATATTTGTCCCTCATGATTCAGTGTTCATCAGTAGGTTATATACCAATACTTGTTAGGGTCAGCTTGGCTGGGGGTAATGGAAGGGAGTAATGGGAATTATTCCCATTAATATTGCTTGGATACCCCGTAATGGGAATAGAAGAAAGTAATTAATTACCCTACTTTCATTACCTAATTCCACTCGCACTCAACCCTCCTCAAATGATACCCATTGTTGATGTTCCAACCAAGCAATAACAATGCAATCAATAACCCCATAGTGATTGACACCTCAATGATACCCATTACAATTACCATTATTATTCCCAAGTCGTACTAAGCGGGCCCTTAGTTTTTGTTCACGACTAACACTATACATTCATAATCGTGCTCCTACATAATTATAATATTTCTTCTTGAGACAAGAAACAAAGATGTTTATGCATTAGTATCCTGAAAAACTCCTCTCAAAGAATCATATAAGATCATATGTAGAAAACATTAGTTAACTTATCCAAGTCTTAAGTAAAGCTAAATGTGCAACTCATATTGACATAGCATGAAGGTGCTTTGGCAAACATATATGACGCTTGAAAGGTTTAACAACCTTATCTACCCTTAAAAAGAGATGGTAACACTTATATGATACTCTCCCAGGTACATGATAAATCTACTTTCTCCATACTCTACAACTGTTAAATGTCTGTTTAAATTTTCATCACCGTCTTAAATTAGTTTATTATTTTATCTTAAAATTTTTCCATTTTTCAGTTCTTTACTCAAATCTGAAGGAAATTTTCGTACCACTGAATGCCATATGTTCTCTAGGGCGTTTTTTTTCTCTCTTTTAAATTTGTATATGGCACCTATTGTGTATCATGTGTGTCAGTTTTTTTATTCTTTTAATCTGTATTATATATCACCATATAACAAGGAAACTAATTGCTATTGCATCTCAAAGGCATTTTTTCTTCTGAATAATTTCATACAGTCAAAAAGGGGATAAACATCAAGTAACTGTAGTTAAGAACAATATTCTAAAATGTCTGGAAAGTGAAAGGCACAAAAATGAAGTAATTCTCTGAGATAGACCTAAAAACTGGACAAATTCCTTGAAACCAAATTAGTTATAAAACAAACAACAAGATATTACTCTAGCTCTTCAAACACACACACACATATCTCAATAATGATTCTTACCTGAAGAGGAGAGGGAGCTCCATACTTTCTCCAGATACCTCAACACCTCAACTGAAGCTTCATCGATTGTCTTAATACCCGATAAAGCAGGCCAATGTGCAAGAGTATCCTCACCACCATTTTTTCCAATAACCTGCAAAATTTGGTTAGAAATGCCAAGCGAATTACAAGAAAATATCAGTATATGATGATGATACCATACCTCAAGGTGTTTAAGTACAGTTGAAAAGGCTGGAGGACTTGACAAGTGTAGTGGTCCCCACGCGTACTCAGGGGGTACAACACACTGTATCGAAAGAATAGGAGCACAACTCCAAGCGAGGGGCCAATCCTTCATCATTATAGCTTCAGAATATGAACAAAGCACTCTATTCCCACTTCTTTTGCCACCTATATTTGGAAATCCCTTTTCAGCTGGAACACAAGCAATCTTACCAAGGAGATTGCAGAAGTTGTTTCCATAAAGTACGGCAAAATTTGAGAAAATCGTTTTGACCAAAGTTTCAGCCAGCACCCAAATCTCGAAAGATACTTCATTCTTTGAATTCCAAACGTTAAGTTCATCGAGAACTTGAACCTGCTTCACACATTCTTCTCCAAGATACTCCACTCTCTTAGCACATTCCAGAATAATATCTGCTTCAGCGGAAGTTCGGAGACCCACTTTACGCAAAATCTGAAGCCATCCATCGGAAATGAATCTCTCTCCCGGGAATTTCTTCCGCACACCAGAAAATACAGATGTCAATAAAGCATCACCAGGGTCATATAGATCTCTGGGTTTAAAGTGGCTTTCAGATTCTTCATCAGCTGTTTTTACAAAATTAGTATCTTTAAGCACCTCGATTATAGATGGATCTGGTTGCAGATCCTTCCAGTTTGTGTACAGATATATCAAGATATCCTCCTGCTCGACTCGAGGTTTTTGCTCAAATATAGGCAAGCAATGCTTCACAAGAATCTGTCGATCATCCAATTCAGGGATTCCAAGTGCACGAAGTAAAGTAATCTCGGTAGAATTGGAGTGAGAGAGACACCGGTCAGCAGATGGCTTGAGAAATGTGTTTGAGGAAGTCATGCACAGATCCTCGCTTTGCAATCGGGTATATGTCCCAAGAACTGTTCTATAAATAGGAAGACCACGTAGAACATCAAGCTCTTCCCTTCCATAAATAGTACTACTAGAATGGAAGTCAGAAGCAAATAATCTGAAGAGCGCATCTCGGTCTGAATCTGGAAAGGATGTAAGTTCAGAAAAATATCCAGCTTGTTTAGCAGCTACAAGCTTGGATGCTATAATTTTCCCTAGTGACTGTCCATCTGGTGGCAAACACTTCGACGGACGAGCGCAATCAAAGTAATTAACATCGAAAATCGGGATGTTATGTTGATTCAGCAGTGAAAACAACCAAGGGTATTTTTCTTCGATAAATTTAAATGACAACAAATATGCTTCAACATCAAGAGGCTCGGAAGAAAATTCAGATTGACTATCTTCAGCCAAATCCTTAATGGGGGGAGGAACAAAGACTAGATGACGTTCTTTCACACGACATAAGATTGGACGACCAAGAAAAGCGGGAATAAGTGGCCAATCAGAAAAAAGTGAGATGTCTTCTGATGAATTACCGGCGATCCTCCAGAAAAGTCTTATCCACTCAGAAGAAGGACCAGCTTCGCTACCAGAACTTGCAGATTTCTCCCACGAAAACCAGGGAGCATCTTTTGAGCCAATTACATGATTTGCCCAGTTTTCATGAAAAACAGATTTTATGTGGCTAGCAAGCAAAGAAAGGGAGAAAGCTTGGACTTTCAAGAATGATTGAATTGAGGAGTTTGAAAAAATATTTTGCAGAACTGGTCTATTCAGCACTTCATAATGAATGAATTTTCTAGCTAAAGATGTAATCAAAGATTGTTCCTCTTCGTTTCCAACCCAAACATCAGTAAATCCCAATTTGATCAAACTATTTTTGGCAGTTGGACAAGGTAGGCCTCTGATTTCGAAAGATATATAGAAAAGTCTCTCTTCCTCTCTTGTACTGAAGTTATAATGCCCATAACTGGTAATTCCTGTCAAAGGGTTCCTGTGAGATGAAGAAACACCTCCTCTCCCTATATCCTCAACAACCCCACGACCAAAATCGAATAAAGCCCTCCCTAAGCTTGTCATCATTTCAATTGCATCTCCTCCAGAATTGCCTGAAGTATTGGTGCCTGATACAGAAACTGAATGATTATATTCTTTCTTGCTTAAAGAACTGAAATCAGGATTATTCAAGTCCTCAGATGACTCATCCACAAGTTGAATATCTGATAAGCAGTATTCAAGAACATCTATGTAGGTGTCAATCGACCAACTAGCGATGGACGGTGAGGATGAACGAAGAAGTTCTCTAACCATCTTAGGTTTAATTTCTCTTACAGAAAAACCCACAGCCTGAATTTCAGTCACCAATTCCCATGGGACAGAAAAAACGGGATAATGTTCCTTGACAAAAGCACAAACCGTTACTGGTAGCAAGTTATCACCCACCCCATTGCCAGGTTGTGAAAGAAACATTCCATCTGAAGCCTTAACGAAACTTCCAGAATACAGCTGCCAAACGGGGAGCTCAACAAGGCGAACATACAACGGCCTAATAACTTGTTCAACTAGACATAACCAGTCTGCCATAAGAGGCTTCATAGACGCTGAATCTTCACCCACAGCATTCTGGTACGACCTAGGCCAAAATGAATATATTTCATCCCTGTAAGAACTCAAAATTGCACTCAAAGAACGGGCCATATTCGGTTCAAGATTAGATGATAATGGGTCTCTCTGTAACTTTTGCATCTCGAGTATCAACTTGATATAAGAGTCACGAACACAAGACATCAGCTCCCTGTTCCAAGCTTCGATTAACTGACTTCCCGCGTCAGATTGCACCTCCAGTCCAGCTTTGCTGTCTTGGCGTCTGAATAAATAGCGACCATGATTATGGCGCACAAGAAAAGACCCCACCACTGTCACTGGTATATTTATATTGCTGGATAGAGGAAGTGGGGACATGATGGTATTTGATGGATTGTTATCAGCCGGATGGCCATTTCGGGATATGTGTGCAGCAACTCCAGCAACAGGCGTAAGGTTGTATGCAAGATACCTCCTTCATATATTGAAATTATCAGTTTAGAGACATAAAAATTATTGTGAGAGAACATAATAATACTGCAAGATACTGCCTTCATCATGCAACTGGTGAAAACTACTAATAATGTTCAGTGAAAATAACTAATACCGATCAACTAGTACCATTTTAAAATGCACTTGAGATACACGTTGCAACAGGTGCATAGAAGTATTTAGTATTTACCATTGTGAGAAGACTTTAATCATGAGGACAGATCCATGTAATATAAAACATCAACCAGCCCAGAGTACCTCTATAGTATACACGATGTGAAGATTGTTAAAACAGATTTTTAAGGTCCAAATTCACAGAAATGTTGTAGCAGGGTTTGAATTCCCTGGTTTTTGGCCACCAATCAATTCCACCACTTTTTATGATCTATAATCCAAGATGTTCGAAAGACAAACCATTCTCATCTAGATGGTGCTTACCTCCATCTACTAGTTAATACTCCAGTAAATTATACCATATTCTCCTCAGCCCAGAAATAGTATTTAGATATTTATTTGACAAATCCATACTAAGATATGAAAGTGCAAAATCCAAGCCTTGTAAGACTAGCAACATATAACTTGAAAAGAATAATTGAGTAACAACAATTTCACTTTTTAGAGGAGAGAAACAGCAGTGTAAATGTATTATTGATAAGACAGTGTAAATGTATGACATGACTGTAGGAAACAAGTGGCCTCGTATTCACAACACCAATATGGTTAGATAAGAAATTTAGGTAAACAAGCATATTTGTAGCAAAGCGAAGGTTGAGAGAAGTATTGATGTTAAAGGGGGTGTCATCTCACTTCAGTGGATGACTAGATAATTCGCCCCCATGACAAGCTATTCATACTAACAGGTCTTAGAACATCAGTACAATAAATGAAGGCCCAGGAGTATTAATAAGAAGCAGGTAGGGCTAACATGCACCAACTAAAGTAAATACTCCCTCCGTCCCAAAATAATAGTCCCCTTTTACTTTTTGGTTAGTCGCAAAATATAGTCCCATTTCATTTTTGGAAGGTTGTAAATTAATTAAATTGCCCCTATGTAATGTACATTGAGATTAAACATTGTTGTTTATGTATTTAATAAACAAGGATATATCAGGAATTTTATAGATAAATCCAGAATTCTAAGCATAATAAATTATGTTTTATTGGTCTGTGTGAAAAATAAAAGGGGATCATTATTTTGGGACGGAAGGAGTATATCAAAAAGTAACTAACTACTCCCCCCTCCCACCCCCCAACCTTTTCTTCCCACTTATTACCACAGAAAAGTAGCAAAATAGATGAAATAGGTCAATGGCGCTATTAACATCCACATGATTGCTTAATGCACCCACTTTATAGTTGTGTTTGAAGATACCAATAGCTGAAGTGTATAGTACATGCGAGTGTATTATGTAATTTGGTGGGTGTTAATAGTCACGCCCTAATTTATATGTCCATTTTTTACGTACCTATCAAGTGCCATATTTCTTGTTTGACCTGAACCCATGCTGAGCACAACAAGCCATCGATCAACAAATCTAGATCCCCCCTGATTCGAGTTTACATCGAGAACGTGCAATTTGATTGCAGCAGAAGAGCTCGCAAATATACTTGACAGATGGAATTTCTTCCACTTCTTTTCTGAAAATGGATTTCTAACAACAGCTGATAGAGGATCTATATCAATTGAATAATCAAGGCATGGTTGTGGGCTTCCATCCTCCCATGTTGACAAAGATACCTGCGTAGTGTAACAGTTTTTAGCACCAAAACCAAATCTGTTTTTTTTCCCCTCATTGTTAAAACTGAACCCCTAGCCATGTTTCAAGACAATCACCATGTGGTTAATGAATGATTGGAACTCTTAACGATTGCATTTGATTTAATTAAACAGATATTTTTTGCTGCAATACTTCAGTCACTGAAAGTACAAATGTGCCTTCTCATAACTTTCATTTTAACTCAATTACCTAATGCCAATTTTGTAGCTAAGATGATATGAAACAACTCCAAAGAGAATTTGAAAAAAATTCTTCACACAGCTTATCCATGTACCAAAATTGATTTTCCCAAGTATAACAGAGGTAATAATATGCCACTAAGCTTATGTACAAGATAAAGTTGAGCCCAATAGCCCTGGGCATTATAGTTCACAGTCTCTGTTATGCCATGATAGGATGGGACTTAATTAGTTTTAGTTCGAAAAGATTAGCCAGGTTAGCTGTCTATTTTATGCTTCAAATGATAGGATGGGACTTAGGATTCAGTTTAAAACAACATAGGCAAGGGACCTGATAAAGATATATTAGTGTATCTTATGAACTTCAGATGGAATCTAAACCACCCCCCTTACCCAATGGATTAGTCATTCATTCTTGCATTTAAAGCAGTAGTTACCTGTGAAATTGACTTCAAAAACAGTATCAATTTAGAAGCATGCTCCATGAACTTGTTAAATATAATTGTCATCCTTGTCGAATCAATCTGAGTTCCATCTTCCATACTTTTACATGAAAGAGGGAGGCGTATGACAGTGGAATCAGCTGAAGACCATGGCAAACTTTCATCAATCATCATCGGACTGAACTGATCACGAAATCGCTCAGTCAATTTTGTACCTGAAACAAGGAAGGGAGTATTAGTGTGTTATCTGCTTGACAGCAAAGAAGTGAGACATGCAACAATAAAACCCTAAAACAAATTTTCTTGCATTTAGTGACGCAAATTCTGTTAAATCAAATCAAATTATGTCCAGTAATTTCCATTCTTTGACAAACAATAGTAGTAATAACAAAAAGAAATCATTTTATAATCCAACATCAAGAAAAAAGAACGCAGGACAAAGATGCATAATCAGCATTGAATCTGTCAAAGAACCACCAACAGATATGCCTCATGCTCGCCATTAGGGGGAAGAATGCATGTTGAATCAGTACAAGTTCTTGCACAGTTTCAATTTATTTAACCTTACAATACAACCAACACATTACTATTATAAGGAAACCTTGTGAATTGAAAAAAAAAAAAAAAAAAAACACCAAAGCAATAACAGCATAGAGCATTGATTATCCAACCAAAAAGGTTGAAAACAATGAGTTTGGTAGTCCACGACATGAAGTAGCTGACTTTACTGAAAGATTTCAGCTAAAGTAGAGCATATAGATCAGAATGACATGTGAACCACAGGTAATAAAACTTCATGATAAAGCACGGCCACATACTTTTATTCTCTTCAGGTAACCAATTATGTAACTTTCTAAAAGACATATTTAGGACTTTTAAAGGTAATATGACTGCATTAATTACTTTCTTCATTAACCTTCATCCCATTGAGAACAAGAGAAAGAAGTAAACAGTGAAGAAAATAAAATAAGGCAGTAATCTATACCGCTAATGATATATATTAACAGTAGTATAAAAATGGGTATAAAAGTAACTATTTACCTTCTTCCACCCATTAAATATATTATTTTTAACTAACTTCTTAATGCATAAAAACTGAACTTAACAAAAACGAATTAGAAGTTACCAAAAAAATTAATGGAAATTAAGAGCAAAATAGGACACAGATTGTGCCATAGATCTACCAATTTTGCCATATCTCAGTATGAAATGGAATTGCCACAAGAGGCAAGTGTCTGAGAGTGAAAGGCATACCTCTCAGGGGAAAAACTTTAGCAGAAGGTGAATGCACTGTAGATGTAGCAATTGCTACACCCTGGGGATCAAAGATATACAAGTAGCCATCAGACATAACTGATGGTAGATCGCTGATGGAGAAGGAGCTAAGTAATCCCAAACCATAGTTTATAGTATCACCCCTCAGACTCCACGGTGGAAGAAACTGGAAACTAGATAATTCATCTCCACTCAAGCTGGCTCCCTCCAAAACTGCCACTAAGGCAGGCCCTTGAAATTCAGCTGCATAGGTTGAAACAGTAAGTTATGGGCATCGAGACAAATTGAGAGATCCACACTCAGTAAAATGCTACAGCATAAAGATAAAGCAGCTCCCTAGACATCAGATTTAAAACATATGAAGAAGAAGAACTATCAAAAACTGGCATTTCCTAGAACTTCAGAAATCCAGTTTGCAATTTTATCATTGCTTGCCTAAAGCTTAAGATGATGTTTGTTTTGGATTTTAAGTGACTGTTAAAAATGGGCTATTGAAATCTAAAGGGATTTTTTAAATCGTGAGAAACAGTAAAGTGTGTTTGTTTTGAGTTTTTGAGTAAGGTGACATTAGACTTTATGTCAAAGCAATGTGCAAGAGTGAAAGAAGTTATATTGATATATTATTGTAGAGTGTTATTGTAATGATTATATTATGTGAATTATGATTTATATATATTAAAGTGTATTGATTGTATTGGAAAGTGTGATAACATGTCTATAGGTGTTATAGTGATGGTTTTAAAATCCCAAACTAAATTGGTTTAACTCAAATCCTAATTTTTAAAACCCAAAACAAACCATCACCTAAGGAATGGTATCTTAACTTTAATTTCCTTTTACATACATTAATACAGTTAGGTCAAAGTACAAATTAATAACTGATTACCAAGGTTGTGCTGCAACAGAGACTGGCGTGGATGTTCCCTCTTGTCAAAGATGATGTGAAGCTTTTTGGCTTTGCAGCAATCAGCCAATTCGAGCAAATCAAAGAGAAGAAACTCATAGTTTCCATGTGATTCCAGTAGCTCACATATTTTGCTATAATCCATGCATGGGAAATCTTTAGTGAATTCTTTACTGACTAAAGAAAGGGACCGAAGTGATTGTATGCCCAATTTATTGGCCAGGTCATAGCTGATTGAGGAATGCACAAAACGTTTACCGACAACATAATTGGTTTCCATCCATGGTGCATCATTGTACACAAGATCTGCTGCACCTATGAGCACTCCAGTAAAATCCGGTATCAAAAGCATATTGGGATTTTCTAATGACCCTTCCAAGTCATCATCTGTAATCGTTTCTAGGACACATAGGACAAAGTTCAACTGATCAGTTGAGAGAACGCCACCTTTGACATCATTTTGCAACCGTTTCAGAACATTAATATAGTCAGAAACCTCAAAATTATGTCTAACTCCCAATGCCAGAAGCAAATCTTGGAATATTGATAGCTCAGATGGCACCACATAGATGTAGGGACTGAATTTCACAGGTGAATTGAATGCAAGCACATCTGGGGCCACAAAATCATCTCCAATCCAAACCCATTTAGCTCCTTCCAAGGAAGATCTAAGAAATTCCAGTTCTCCAGTCTTGGCATAATTTTGCAACTGTGTATAAATCAATGGTATTTGCTTTCTCAGTTCAGCATCATAAAGCATCTTGATCTCATTATAGCTCTTGCATAACCCCAGTAACTGGGTGGACAGGATGTCAACAGGCAAAGGATCCACCCAACCAAGCTTGTCTTCTAGGTATTTGGAACATTCACCATCTAAAACATGCAGCTTGGATGAAACCATCCACATCTGTGATTTGGGTCGGGTATTGACTGGTGCTGCTATCGTATGGGCTGACCCTAACCATGGAAGACTGTTGACAGGTGAGTCAGAGCATACCGGACACCAGCTGATACACCGAAGATCTAACCAAAAGTCTTCTCTACTCATATCATCAACAAAGTTATTAACTACTGATTGGACATTCAAAGCATTTGACAAGAGGTCCATGGAACCATTAACAGACAGCTCCTCTCCTTCATCTCCAGCAACTGTATCACTCTGAGTCTCTGTAGTATCAGCGAAATATTCACTTTCTTCTGCAAAGGACAGCTTCGATGATAGCTCGTTTAAACAAGAAAGCAGCCTCCTTGCACGTGTGAGTGCTTCAGAGTCTCTTGATTCATACAACATTGAGACAGACCTGGCACAATCTAGTAAACCGGCAATACTCAAGGTTTGTTTAAGGCCGAGGATGACTAAAACTTCCAGAATTTCAGGGTCAGAGAAGTCCTTGGAGGGGAAGAAGGCTCCTTCGTGGAGAAACAGCTTTAGTTCAGGAACACGAGGATCATAGAGCCTGTGATGGAGCAAATAGACACGTTAAATTTGTAGGTGGATCAGTAATAAAAAATTTAGATATGCCAACAATTACAAATAAGACTTTATTTGAGGTTTCGGCCAAACAAAGACAAAAGTTTTAACACTCACCAAACAGAAAGCACTCAAATCACAGATGGCCATCAACAAAAAGAATGAACTTGTTCATTTCCTAAGACACCTCTCTCTTTCTTTCAGGACATTTTCATAAGACACACTGCACATGTATTATTTAAGACGCGCGGCGTTTTTGAACCTTTAGTGCACTTATGGAAGATGGATGTGCAGGTCTCTCATGAAGTTCTGATACGGCACTAGTACAACTTTGTATGCATTACAATTGACACTTAACCCGAACCGTGGATATTTTTAACCATTAATTAAATCATAGCAAGCAGAAATTCAATTCCTCTTCTTTTTCTTTTTCTTTTTCTGTTTTTTTTTTTTTGTGTGTGTATGGGGAGGGGGCGGGGATAAGAAACAGAAGTTTTATTAATGACAAGGTAGGGGATAAAGTAGAACTTCGATTCCTTGTAATCACTTCTCATGCATTTAAATAAAAAAAATTTACCATAAGTAAACGCATAGGGACAAAAGTACCTGCATGGCTCTCTCCAAGCTCCGTCAGATGACTGAACAAAAGGAATTGCAGAAAATGCTTCTTTGCAAGTGTTATCCTTCTCAATCAAGGATCTAATATCCTTTAAAATGTCTAAGAGAAGACATTCCTGAGAAATGCGATCTGGCATGTGCGAGAGTACATAATCTTTATAGAATTCCAGCTTTGAGGGTTCTTTGACACCTAAATACTTCTCCAGTATTATTCTCTCTCTGTCCGAATCCAACTTCACAAAGTCGTCATCTAAAAAACACTCCAGTGCGAATTCTGGTTTAATCCATTTAAGAGATTTCAACGGTACGAGTTTTCTACTCTTGAACGACTCAAACATCGGTATGTGCTTAATTATATGGACATGGGTGCTGTCCATTAAACCATCAGAAAACCACTTCGATTGAAGAATAAAACTTCTGATTTCATGCAGTCCCCCATCAGTAGCATCACCAAAGAGCGCTTCAATGTCATCTGGTTTACCAGTAACTGCCAGCAATGCGTTTAGAACACCAACTGCTGTTGAGTCCTGCACATAAAGTTTTAAATGTGCATGTTCGATAGGGATGTCTCGTCTCAGTATAAGGCACCCTGCACTTTGCAACAATGCCGACATACTTTCACTCCATCCACCATCTCTAATCACATTAGAATTTTCAACAAGCTGTATGAGATAATTGTTTTCAACTGGCAAAATTGGCCAGTTAGAAAACAATGAAAGATCTTCACAAGATGATCTCAGATAGCTCCATAGTAATCTCAACCATTCCACACTTGGATGGCCTTGATTGCCAGGAACCCAAGTCACCTGCTTAACATTTCGCCATTTGGCTGGAATTAGTCTTGTAAGCATATCTTCAAGCAGTTGACATGTCAGAAAGTACAAATTGAAATCTTCACTTTCAGCTAAAGAACACAACTTATGATAAAGATGCTCTGAAATCCCACCGTCCACCAGTTGATGTGGGACACAGTCCTTTAGGAGTCTATATCCATCTCCCGTTGTAACATAAATTTGTTCTGTTAACCCCCTTTTGTCTAATTTTGTAAATGCACCACTTGAAAGTGGAATCAAGGGTAAGCCATAGAAACTTTTTGATACAACGGGACTTCTAAGATCAAGCAAGCAGTATTCAAGGGTTAAGATCATCGCACTTCTATCTTTGAATTCCCGTTTCCTCCGAATTAAAAGCGTTCTCAGTAACTGAGGAGTGAGAAAATGCAGTGATGGGCAGATTTCCATGAATTTGTCAACAATATCCTTTGGAACATCAACCACAGGTAAACCAGCATCAGACAATGCTTCTAGAAGTTCCCATGATTTGTCAAAATTGTGATCCGGAAAAATTGCTTGCTTAGCTGAAATCCACTGCCCTCCTCGGGTTTTGGTGTATAACACACGAAGACTACTCTCAGAGACAAACTGATAAAGCTTCTGTACCAGAGTGGTCCAAGGTCCAAAACCTCCTTTTGTAGGCCATAAGGAAAAGAATAAGTCATTTGGGCCAAATTCCAGTGCAACTGTCTCAAGAAGATGACCATAAGCAGGGGCAACAACTTCTTCGAGGAGAAAAACGTTCCAGTCTGAACGCTTCTTTCCATCTCCTGCCATGTCATCACCGAACCATATGTCCCTTCGGTTTGACGACAACTCAAAGTAGGAATTTATGTGAACGGGAAGACCAGTACTAATTGGAAGAGGTAAGAAGCAGAAAGCGCGTCCTTCAAAATTAAAAGGGGCTCTATTGGAATTTTGAAGGATGCGTAAAATGTCGGCAGTATTAGCAACAGACGTGTCCAAAATTTCATCAACCATACCTGCTCGTTTCTCGACCTCAACAGAGTTGATAGGTGTTGCTACACAGACCCAGGGAACAAGCTTGTATTTCTTGTCCAAAGTGGTAAATTTACCCTTCCTTTGAAAATTTCCTAAGCATTCACTAGTTAACCACAAGCATGACCTAGAACCTGAGAGGCTATTCTCGGTCACCAAAAGCTTCTGAGACCTCCATGGAATATCTACATTGATTGATTTGCTTAGCTTGTTGAGAAACTGATCCATACTCAATTTATCTCGTTGGGTCTCATACATAGAGCTAAAGATCTGATGAAATGGACCTTTTTCAACTTCAGGCTCGTTAACACAATCCTTGCGAACAGAGTGTAGTAATTGCATTTCGCTATTAGGACCTTCTTTAACAAAAATGGATATAGTCTTCACATTTTTCAGAAATAGCAGAGTTGCAGAAACAACCTCAGAGAACGAAGTGAACAGTGATAAGACATCCCCAGGTTCATACACTTCTTTCTTGATTTGGCTTCTAGAAGCAGCATTTGCAGTCCTAAGGGCGAAACGAAAGAGAGTGCCAGGAAATGGATGGTGTAGATCACACCCAAAGTGAAGAAATGGAGAAAATTGATCGGGAAACTGCCCCAAAATGTTTCTCCCTGCAAATTTAATTCGAAGCCCAGGGTGGCTCAGAGAAATTCCCGGCAAATTGCAGGCATGAGGGTCGAACATGACGATATTTTCTCCCGAAACAAAAGCTGGTATATCGGTGAAATGATAAACGCAATTAAATCCAAGACCGAATCTTCCGATTGCAAATGGTTTCTCCAGTTTACTCTCCTGGCCAATCCGAGAAATAGCGTATAGATCTTGTGAGCTAAAGACGGAGTCATTGAAACAATATAGAGCAGGGCCCTGCCAATCTCCCATTTCAGGTGAAAGAAGAGATGAAGTCCCATAATGAGATTTATCCAATAAAAAGGTCACATTTGAGGCCCCCGAATCCTCAGCATTTTGTACCAACTCAAAAAGAACTGCGGGACCATCCGCATACATTTCAAGTATATGTCTAAGTCTGGTTGTCAAAGCTTCATGCTGCCCAAATGCTTCAGCAGCTCCAGATAAACTCAAATTCATCGAGTCAGCACTCTCTGCGAGCAAAATCCTCCGAAAGGATCGAACCCCGAGCTTTTCAGCAACATCATGAGAAATGTTACGATGAACGAATTTATGAAAGGCCTGTTTGGCACCTAAAGATAAAGCTGCACCGCCAAGTAAGTTTCCAGAGCCTTCAGACTCGAGCAACCAGGGAGCATCATTGAAGACTAAAATTGTTGCATTAATTAGTCTGCCTGATTCATTGGGAAGATATATGTTAGTTTCGTCTTCACAGAAGTGAGCTTCGGCAAGATGCTGAGCTATAAAAGTAGCAGCAGTGATTTCCTGAGAATCCAAAGGAACGTCGCCCTTCTTATTTGCCATTCTTTGCAATATATTTGTGTAATCGGAGGGACGCAAATGTTCTTGAATGCCTAGCTCCAAGAATAAGACACTGAATGCAGCCAAATCAATGGGAATGACACGTATGTATGGAGCCAAATGAAGAGGACCACTGAGAACAACCTCTGATGACGTGGCGAACCCATCTCCGACCCATATCCACCTGCAACCTTCTAGAATAGCCTTCACGATTTCGATTTCATCTGAACCGAGCAAGGCCATTAAGATCGAATATATCTTTGGCATCGCCAAAGCGAGTTCCTGCCGTAGGATCAGATCAGAGACCATCTCGTTATTTTTCCCGAGCTCAAGAAGCTGGGCAGCAATTACACTTCCTCCAGGAGGGTTAGACCAACCGAGTTGATAGGATAATGCTGATGAGGAACATTCTCCATCTAATATTCGCATACTTGCAGAAACGAGCCATAAGTCTAAGAATGGCCTAACGAGCTTAGGTGGCGCAACCAACGATGAGACTACAGGCCAAGGTAATGACATGTATGGAGGAGAGACAAGAACTGGGCACCATGAAATCAGCTTGAGATCATTCCAGAACTTTTCTAACTCTGATTTGAAACGCTGGGATTTGAATGCATTTGAAGCTCTTGAGAAAATTCTGTTCACTGTTCTTTTTTCATCATCAGGTAGCCACTTTGATGCATTGACTTCCAGATATGAAAGGAGTACTTTTCCTCTTGAATGAGCTTTTTCCTGATTTTCTTGCATTAAGTGTTCCACATGGCGAGCGCTTTGTATGACTGCATCAATGGACGCAGTTGTCTTAAGACCCAATCCCTGTAACATGTCTAAAACACCTGATTCCTGGAAAATCCCAAAAGGAAAACTATCAGAATCTTCCAGTAAAGCAAACAATTCCTCATTTCTTGGATCATATAGCATTGTGGGACTTCTTAGAGTACCACTAACAGTTGGGACGAATTCCAGATTTCTTAAGTTTTCCCTGAACGACGCATCTTCCAAACATAATTGCGGTAACTCCTGAAGAACTGAGAGCATAACCCTATTGCGAACATCAGCTTCCAACCGTTCTATCCTATTGAAAACATGCATCTTGTAAAATCGTGTCTTCCTCATCCTTTCAATACCATAATACCTCATGAGCAACTCTTCCTCAGTGCTTGAAAAATTACTGAGAAACTCACCAGAAAACAAGCACTCTGGGCAGCCATATGGGGGTAAGAATTTACAAGGGTTCACTAAATCAGAATACTTGAACTTCTCAGTAGATTCTCCATCATACACTCTATAAATTGGAAGCCACTTGCTATTCTGTATGCGAGAATCATCCATTTGTTTTCCGACAAACCATGCAGGACTAAGCAGAAATTGACGAAGCTCGTCTCTCTCGTTTCCTTCCAGACACTGAAGAAGTTGAGTGATACTATCATTAGAAGACACACCATAGATCGAATCTAGAACGCCAACAGCATCAGCACCATGCACATAATTGATCAAATCAGGGTGTCCAATGCAGAAACTGTTGGTCAATATATTGCATCCTATTTTAGCAAGGATAATCTGCAATTTGTCAGACAAATTTTCAACATTCAGCAATTTTTTCTGCCTTGAAGGCCTATACAAATGACCAGCTACTGATGGTATAATAGGCCACTCTCCAAAAAGAGACAACTCTTGGCATTCTTCACAAAGATAACGCCAGAAAAGCTTAAACCAAGACAAGCTAGGATGTGAAGATTCTGAATCCGGATTCCACAAAACCTTCATTTTGTACTTCCATTCTGCAGGTACAAGTTCAGAAAATAACTTCATGAACTCATTTACAGTTAAAACAACTAGGTTTGCCCCTGAGACATTTGCTATAGATGTTAATCTACCTAGCAAATTTACAGGAATGCCCCTGTCAATTATTCTATTTGAAATTTGTTGAAGAAGCTCGTATTCCAGCTCATTGCAAATAAAGTATGAGGCCCGTTCTGAGAATCTGGATAGTGATCCAAAATCACCATTAGCCAATGGAAGCAAAGGCAGGCCAGATGCATGAAATCCAACATCTGTATCAATCAAGTCCTCAAGGCAGTACTCCAACAACACAATCTTCTGAGATCTGCCAATTCTACATAAATATTTGCACTCTCTCAAATATTGGCGTACGGTATCAGGAGTAACAACTTTTGTTGCCCGAGAGATTTGCGATTTAAGATCATCTCAAACAAGTCACTTGGCAAAGGAACAATAGGCATTTCAAGCTGAACAAGAACATCATAAATTTCCTTACTATCAGAAATTTCCAGGTCATAAAGAAATGCTTCCTCAGGTGAAATCCACTTTCCACCTTCAACATGTGAATATAAGACGGGTGACCCCCAGATAATCTTGTAAATATGCTCGACTAACAAAGTCCAAGGCTGTTCGAACGAACCAATTGGCCACAAAGAATAATACTCTTTTGTTGAACCCAGGAGTTCTCGCATGCTAAGAAGCAATTTAAGAAAACTAGGTGCCACAACATCTTCCAATAGAAGCCTGTTCCAGATAGAACGCATTTTTCCAGATTTGTCCATGTCATCACCATACCAAATGCCACGACGATTTGAAGAAACCTCAAAATATCCATTAATTTGAATTCGGAAACCGGTTTTTACAGGCAATGGGAGAAAACAGAATGCCCGCCCAAGCTTTAAAACATCACCCTGTCATGATTCACATGAAAATTGTATTGCATGAGTAGACAGAAGACTAACAATTTAGCCTAAAAACCACGAAAAAGGAATGATTGCAAGCAAAATGCAGGTTTTGCACAAGTGATAATAACCTTCAGCACACTGGAAGCTTAAGATTGCATGCAGATTATGCTTGAAACAGTTTGAAGCTAGTTAAGGCATTAAACCTATAAGAAGACTTAACGTGGGGCAACAGAAAAATCATGAGGTTTCTTCATACATTTTTGGAGGGGTGATAAGTTGTACTCCCTCCGTCCCAACTCTTTGTTCACACCCGTTTTTTCTCGTGTTTTAGTGAGCAAGTTGTTTATTAGTATTTGAAATGATAAAGTGATTTTTAAGGAGGGGTATGATAGGTCTACATCTCCTAAATTATGTGTTTCCTTAAAAATTACTTTATCATTTTAAATACTAACAAAAAATTTGCTCGCTAAAACACGAGAAAACAGTAAATGTGAACAAAGAGTTGGGAGTTGGGACGGAGGTAGTACTACCTAATCCGACATATTTTTCTTGCTTTCTATCCTATAAGCAGCAAATTAGTCTTAGTTGGTGGGGAAAAAGATGCAAACAGCATCCATCACGAACACCACCACGCTACCCCTACATCATCAATCTAAGTTGTATAATTTGCAAATTAAAAGAGAATAAGAACGCTTACAGCACATGACAGAAAATCTAGAAACAGGCAAACTCAATCACTTGCTAAGAGTAAGCAATTTATATAGGTATATACATCACTATTAAAAGCTGAGCAACATAGGTGAATGGATATGTCGGATTCATAAGTACACAGATATGGGCACTTATAAAAGTGCACATCGTAATATCAATGAGAATAGAGAGAGACCTAATTGATTGAGAGAGAAATTTACATTAAGTGAATCATCAAATATGCATGCTGCTACTGATGCCCAAGGCAACAGATGCATGTCATAATCCTTTGCTGCCGTGGCTGCAAAAGTACCGATTCTGCTCGATGATGAGGCCATCATTTGCACTATATAGAACTTATGGGACCTTATCTGTGAAGCATCCCCAATCACAGACTCACTCGAAAATTCCAATGAGAAGGCATCCATCTCACAATCAACATTATGTTTCAGCTTAGAAAGTCTCTGAATTGACTGTTGATGCCACAACACCTTGTCGTTTACCGAGTTGACAGAGCAAGAATACATTTTTTTTGGCTCGTGCATCCCTACATCCCACACATACATTTCTATAGATAGTACGGATTTAAGAAATATTAGCAATAGAATTCCTTCCTCATAAAGCTGACCAAACATGGAAGATATATCTTTTCCAAGGTAGGCTTGCTTTGAGAGCTTACTATTTGCAGCCTGATCTGCATTCCTCAAAGGAAAACGAAATAAAGTTCCATCGAAAGGGCTTTTCATGTCACAGCCAAAAGCACAATATGGAAAAAATTGATCTTTATACATTGAGATGGCTGAGGAACTAACGTACTCTATTCGCTTCCCAGGATTAGCAGTGGAGATATTGGGAAGATAAGCACCTTGGGGATCAAAAAGAACAACATGCTTGCCGCTCACAAAAGAAGGCAGGTCAGTTAAATGGTATACCGAGTTGAAGCCCACCCTAGAAGAAATGAGAATTAGAGATGCATCCATTCTAAAAAGAAAGACAATTAGTGCCCAACGAAATCCCCATAAAAACCAAATAATCTTGAGCTGATATAAGAATTCTCAATTTAAGAAAAGCATAATTCCTCCTGGACACATTGGGCAATTGCCTCTTTTCACCAAGATTGTGAGAGCATCAATGCAAACTGAAACATTGTACAACCAAAATCTAAAAAAATAAAATCAAATGCATAGTCTCAGATGCAGCCAAATTGTAAATTGCAGGCGTTATCGAGAAATGTCTGTGTAAGTGCCAAGATGGCATTTCAATACCTCAAAAGTTCAGAAAATGGATCAGAAATCGGAAGATACCCACAATTTCCATATGTACAAATAAAAAATAAACTCCTAAGTTTATAAAGGATCAGTGACTCTTACTTTCCACAACGCAAAAAGGTTTAAAATGTAGCTTTACAAAAAATTTCCCCATTTTTAAGCTTAATATCCTTAAATTTAATTTATAAAGGGAATAAGCCTTGATCATTAATGGACTAAGGTATGATACATGTGAATAGGAATTCAAAAAAATTAAATACTAAGACGACACCTAGCTAAAAATTATGTAGCATTGGACTTCAGTTTTTCAGCTCGGTACTTGAGATTCATATTAGAAGCATACGAATAGTGATGACTAAATTACTTGTAAGGCTTAGAGGCTTGTTTTACTTGATTCAATAAGAAATCCATAATTAAATCCAATTAATGAGTTTGATTGCTTTATTATTGGGAATTAAATTGAATTTTTGTGTTTAATTGCACATATTATGAAGAACCCATGACTTTTACTCATTGGATAGAATAACAAATCATGGATGAAAGAAGTTCGAAGGTTTATTCAAGAAGTATGCAGTCCGTCACGGTTCACTGGTGAGCTCACCATCGAGGCATTGAAGGCACCTGCGAGAGGAATAAATCCCCAAAGAAAAGAAACGAACATTTTGTCTCCCTCAGAAGTGAGACAAGTCACCCAGGAGAGCATCCCTGACGAAATGCCAATGAGAAACCAATGAATAAAATGTGAGTAACCTCTCTAGTGATGGAACTGCCCGTAAGGGTATCTAAGAGAAACTCTTCAGTTTATTTATTGGACAATATTACCCCTAAGGGAGGGTTTGTTTCTAGCCCACATCCGGCACCCCGTATTTTAATTTCAAATCCATATCCCAGTTTATTTCTCCAGATTTTGGTAGAGTATATCAAATCTTATAAAATTCTACCCTATAATACCTATAATAAACCAATTTTACTTTTTTTAAAACACAATTTCCAATACACTATCAATCATCTATCTCCCACTTTTTAATTATTATTATTTACCCAACTCAACACTCTCTCCTACTTTTTACTTTACACACTCTCTCCCCTAATTTACACACAATTTCCAATACGCAATCAATCATGTATCACCTATAGTTTCAAAATCCTACAAAATTTACCCTCCCAAACATATACAAAATCAAATGCACCTTTTACTATTATCAAATCCACGTACTGGATTTGAATTTCACATCCACTCCCTAAACAAACACCCCTAGAAGATTTTAAGCTCTATTTTCTTTGAGGGAAACAAAAGAGTGGTGCTTGTTTTCTTCTCTCCTATTTTCTTTCTCTTTGTTAAGCTGATTTTTCATTTATTTCTTCTTAGTACTCCACTAGAATAGATCCAAGAACTGTGTTCGAGTAATTTAGCTTTGCCAATGATTAGGTAAGAATTTCTAACTTTTTTTCCTTGTCTTGTGATGTCACATATTCATTGGCATGATTCGACTGACGAATATGAGTAATTGTCAGTGTTGCAAAATCCAACTAGGTGGCAACCTGCGCCTGCCCCACTTTTTGCCTATCTAGCCTTTCCAGGCACCAGCCCCGCCGAGGCAGGATTTGACTTACTATCGGACACCGTGAACCATCAAAGAAAATTTGAGTTCGAGCTTCAGAGGGTTGCACGGGATTACCCCACCATGCACAAATACAGTAATGTAATTTATGCTACTATTTTATATATTTTAGAAGGTGAATATTTTTCTTCTGTATAACATATTAAGACCTGAACTAGTTATAAGGGACCATTAGCAACTCCAATATATGGGTGAAGATCCAAATACACACAGTACACAAGCTCTACTACTTCAATTATCACAATGACTGGCCATCAGCAAAGTAATCAATTGCAGCAAATGAAAATTAAGTGATCAAACCATTGGTCTTGATTCCTTCGACAATCACTCAAAACTTCAAGATTAGCAACTCCAATATATGGGTGAAGATCCAAATACACACAGTACACAAGCTCTACTACTTCAATTATCACAATGACACCAATGACTGGCCATCAGCAAAGTAATCAATTGCAGCAAATGAAAATTAAGTGATCAAACCATTGGTCTTGATTCCTTCGACAATCACTCAAAACTTCAAGATCTCTCCCCCCCCCCCCCCTCTCTCTCTCTCTCTCTCTCTCTCTCTCTATATATATATATATATATATATATATATTATTCGTGCACTAGTCACTTAATCCATTATGTTTTCCATAATGAACTGATAATGGAGGAATTTCGCCTTGTTTTTAATTATGTGGCTATGTTCTTCCTCTTTTCTTTTTTGGTGGGAGTGGTGGACGAATAGAAGCTATGACAGAAGAAACATTAGAAGTGATACAGTCACCAATAAACAAACGCATGAACTGCACATCAAATTTATACTTATTTCAATGTTTTGCAATGTTGGTCCTCCAGACAAAGGTCAGGCGCACTGCCTGATAAGTATTTCCCCTAGAACAGCATAGAGATAGAACCCCTCAGGTAATAATAACAATACTGAATCAAGACATCAAATCACAACTTTTCGGTAATTTACAGATAGCTTTTCGGTGTTTGGGAGAAGATGAGAAGAATTTGAAAGTAGGTCAATTGGAAAAAGTTGTGTTAGGAAGAAAATGCACTGGATAGCATTTTAGCTGAGTCGAACGAATATAGCCTTAGTTTATAAAAGTAAGGTGCACTCAATAAACTCACAGTCAGTACAACAATATACAAAAGCATATAAGACTATATACTAGAAAATTACCCTGTACGGAACATTCATTTATCGTAAACCACTACAGAATGAAAGCATCATTAAGAGATGCATAGATTAGTTGAAGAACAACTGATCAAGTTAAAATTTTCACGACAAAGAAAACCTAAATCTCTTTGTACTTTCAACCAAACCAGTAGACTATTAGTCAATGATTTCAAATTATGAATTCGTTAACCAAACATAGTTCTAATTTCTACAAGGCAACACCTATTCTCAGTCTCATGTTCAACAATCAAACTAATGTCTCCTCCAAGAACACTCAAAATATAGCAAAAACTAAAGCAAAACTGAGGTATTAGTTAGTTACCCAAAACGGCCGGTCTTCCAAGCCTTATCATGTTTAGCGCTGCCACCAATCCGTGAAATACTAACGAAATCCTCTTCAGTGAAAACAGCATCATTGTACGCTAGAAGCGCCGGGCCCTGCCACTGAGCGAGGGTACCGGAGAGCAGAGATTCGCCGCCGTGGGTCCGGCGGTCGAGGCAGAGGCGGACGGTGGTAGCGCCGGCATCATCGGCGTTCTGAATGAGCTCCTTGAGGACAGTTGTGCCCTCCGGGTAGTTCAACAGAACCTCCCTGATCCTGCGCGTTAAATCAACTTTTTGACCGAAGTCTTCGAGAAGGATCGGCGCTTCCATTTCCCGCCGATGATCTGAGGTCTCTTTCTGTGCGACTAACCGATCATTCAAACGCGAATGCCTTTATCATCATCGAGTGATAGAGAAACGAATTTTGAGCGAGAGATTTGTGCAGGGGAAGAAATTATTTATATGAAGAGTAACTTCACAATTCACATATGTTCAGTCGGCGACTCGTCAATTTGATTCGATAGTCAAGCGAAATTGAAAAAGGGGAGCCACTGAACACGCCTAATAATTTTTCATTTGTACCCTATAATTTTTAGGGCTAAAATAGACTAAAATTAGTGTAAAACCTGCGTATTACACGGGGTCAGGAATAATTTTTATATTATCATTTCAAATTAATATGTAAAAATATTATTTACCTATCAATATTCAGTATGCTAGATCTTGTATGCACCTAGTGCACCGTACACTTATAGTGCATTTTAGAAGCGTGTAACTTGTTATCTTGAAAAGTGCGACTTATTTACACAGAAAGGTGATGTGTTGCACAGGTGCGGGGGCGACGCGATACGGATAAGGGGATACAAATTTTTGAAAAATTCAGGGTGTGATTCGGCAAGGAAACATCTATTTATTTATTATTTTATTATATATTATACCTGTAAAATATATGGAAATAACAATATACGGAATGTTGGAGGCGTGAAGAAAGCAGAAAGGAGGCGATTGTGTGTTATGTTCGTATGGTGAGACTGGTGACTTACTGACTTTGAGTGTTGATAAGGTAATTTTAAGTTTTCTTATTTTAAGTTATTTTACTTATTTAAAATTAGTTTTATTATCTTAAGTTTTAAAAACTACAACATTACCCCATTATTTTTTTATTTTTTTCAAAAAATTGCCCAAGAAGCACCCAAGACGCACCGGATTCGCGTCGCATATAAACGCATCTGCGCGATTTTTTTTTTTTTCATAATTCGCCCGCCATTGAGCACCTAAAAGAATCCCACGCGAATCGCACCCGCCAAGTATCCGATACTGCACCATAATATTTTTTGGAGTATCCGTGCATTAGAAGAAAGATGCAACTGTTAATATGGGAACATAGTTGGATGCTTCTGTTTGGAATAGTTTCACATTATGTTTTGTATAGTTGCACGCTTCTAAAATGCACTATGAGTGCACGGGTCACCTAGGTGCACATGAGACCTGTTGGGAAATGAATTTAATAAAGAGGATTTTGATTAGATCTCAAAACCCCTGAGTATGACATGTTCAGGATAATCTTGATAGATGAGTCAGGATTCAGTTTTAGAGTGTTCAGGATAATATCTGCACCGTGTATAGTCGGCAGATATAAAACAGGTTAGATTCTGAAGACTCAGTATGAAACTGAGAATCTAAAGACTCAGTATGAAACTGAGAATCTAAAGACTCAGTATGAGACTGAGAAACCTGAAGGCTCAGAGAAACCTGAAGGCCCAGTATGTCTCTGAAGACAATGAGACTCAGAGTATCCTGAAGGCACAGTAATTACTGAAGACTCAGTAATATACTGAAAGCTCAGTATATCCTGAATGTTCCGAGGCACTGAAGCTGAGGAATATAGCCGTTGGAATCCAGCTGACGTGGACCAACGAGAGGAAGACAACCAGCCTGGAAAAGCTGCAGAACTTACAGAGAATAGTATGGATTTGAATGTGATTCTCTCCAACGGTAACATTCAAATCCACACTATAAATACAAGATCTTCCATCAAATTAAGTGTGGAGATTATGCACAAGATGCTACAGAGCCAAGAGCGTTATAGTCAAAGCATTCCCACCCTAGAACACAAGTCTGTAGATATACAAATATATTCAAAGAGTGTTCTAGAACCCAACCTAAGCAACCCACGATGTATCATAAGCTTAGAGAGATTTTCCCAACCTTAGCATTGAGGCTAAACCATTGTAAGGGAAAATCTCACCATAGTTGGAGACAACACCAAACCCAAACCCCATTCTCGTAAGAGATGACTAGTGGTAGAGTGAGGTAGTTGTTAGGCAATCCCGGGTGAGGGTGATAAGTCTAGAAGGAGTGTGAACTCGTTAAACATCTAAGAGGCGAGCCCGAGAGGGTGATAAGTCCAGAGGCTTTGAGTTAGTAAACTACAGAGGTAGTCAGAAAGCTCAAAGTAGAAAGGTTAGTAAACTACAGAGGTAGTCAGAAAACCTTAGGAAGTGTTTGAAGGAATTTCCCTAGAAACAGGGAGAGTGGATGTAGGAGCTTGAGTCTCCGAACCACTATACATTGTTGTGTTCTTTACTGCTTTACGTTCTTATCTTGTCATACGCACTCGATTATAAGCAAGACACAACACTTGAGCTCAAAAAGAAAAAAATCTGGAATCACCATTCCTTCACCCATGTTTTATATGCACCGCAATGAAATGTTTTGCTTCCGCACGCGCAAAATAGGTTTTCCCATCGGGACCAACAAGTGGTAACAGAGCAGGTGCTCAAAAGATTACATTTTTAGAGTGATCGCCTGAGCAGATCTATTTTTAAACCTGTCTTTGATCTGATACCAACAAGTGGTATCAGAGCGGGAGTTCAAAAGGTTCACTAATTTCAGAGTGACCACCTGAACAGATCTTTTTAAAGAAAAACCTGTTTCTTTAAAAATGCATATATACTAATGTTTTGGCATCTTTATCAATTGAGAAATTGTTGGGATATTTTAGTTCTATGCCAAAACATTATCAACTTGTGTTCTCAAGAAAATTTACAGATAACAAGTTGAGGCGGAACGAAAGAACAAATTAAGGGGGAACTCACGGAATCAAAAGTAAATGATCGAGATCAGACGCGGCTGCAGACAAGACTGATCGAGATCAGATGAGTTAGATGAGTTCCAGAGTCAACTGATGAGCTGTGCAAAATTTCAGAAGAGAAGAAAAGCTAAAGCCAGCAAATCAGAAGAGAATGTTGCAAATCAGAAGATGAGCGAAAGAGACTGATCAAGATCAGACGTGATCAAGATCAGATATGATAAACCTGATATGCTAACCTGATATGATGACCTGATGCTATTCTGATATGTTGATCTAACGATGTGTTGATCTAATCAGTCGAGATGATCAGATCAGGCAAAGAAGAAATCAGATAGCCTGAGTAAAGTGAACTGAGACTCAGTGTAGGTCAAGAGACCTGAGGGTCAGTAAGTAAGAGAGACCTGAGGGTTAGGATGTCTAAAGTCAGAAGAAACTGAACTCAGTCAGCATGAATGTCAGTATGCCTGATCAGACAAGGTCCGTAGAAGAAGAGGAATGAGGAGCCCGAAATAAAAATGTAAGATCAAGACCAAGATCAAGACTTGTAATTTTTTATGTTTTTGTCTTTATTTTTCGAAAAGTTCATTGTAATATCAGAATCGATATCATACAATAAATGAAACTTTATCTTTATGCTCAAAGATAATATCTCATTATCTTTTTTTTACATGTCTTTACTGTTGATATGCCTGATTATTGTTGTTTGGTGATGAAATTATTGAGAAATTCATTGCTGAATTGATTGTTAAGAGATATACCATTCTTGTAATAGGAAAAACTGAAACCTGAGTATAGGTTAAGTGTGTTGTAACAAGATGGTTTTGGCATCATAAAAAATGGGGAAATTGTTGGGAAATGAATTTAATAAAGAGGATTTTGATTAGATCCCAAAACCCCGAGTATGACATGTTCAGGATAATCTTGATAGATGAGTCGATTCGAGTTTTAGAGTGTTCAGGATAATATCTCGCACGTGTATAGTCGGCAGATATAGAACATGTTAGATTTCAAGACTCAAGATGAAATCGAGAATCAAGACTCAAGATGAAATCGAGAATCAAGACTCAAGATGAGATCGGGAGAAACGAGAAAACTCGAAGGCTCAGTATGTCTCTGAAGACAATGAGACTCGAGTATCCTGAAGGCACAAGATTATCGAAGACTCAAGAATATACGAAAAGCTCAAGATATCCTGAATGTTCCGAGGCACTGAAGCTGAGGAATATAGCCATATGGAATCCAGCTGACGTGGACCAACGAGAGGAAGACAACCAGCCTGGAAAAGCTGCAGAACTTATAGAGAATAATATGGATTTGAATGTGATTCTCTCCAACGGTAACATTCAAATCCACACTATAAATACAAGATCTTCCATCAAATTAAGTGTGGAGATTATGCACAAGATGCTACAGAGCCAAGAGCGTTATAGTCAAAGCATTCCCACCCTAGAACACAAGTCTGTAGATATACAAATATATTCAAAGAGTGTTCTAGAACCCAACCTAAGCAACCCACGATGTATCATAAGCTTAGAGAGATTTTCTCAACCTTAGCATTGAGGTTAAACCATTGTAAGGGAAAATTTCACCATAGTTGGAGACAACACCAAACTCAAACCCCATTCTCGTAAGAGATGACTAGTGGTAGAGTGAGGTAGTTGTTAGGCAATCCCGAGTGAGGGTGATAAGTCCAGAAGGAGTGTGAACTCGTTAAACATCTAAGAGGCGAGCCCGAGAGGGTGATAAGTCCAGAGGCTTTGAGTTAGTAAACTACAGAGGTAGTCAGAAAGCTCAAAGTAGAAAGGTTAGTAAACTACAGAGGTAGTCAGAAAACCTTAGGAAGTGTTTGAAGGAATTTCCCTAGAAACAGGGAGAGTGGATGTAGGAGCTTGAGTCTCCGAACCACTATACATTGTTGTGTTCTTTACTGCTTTACGTTCTTATCTTGTCATACACACTCGATTATAAGCAAGACACAACACGTGAGCTCAAAAAGAAAAAAATCTGGAATCACCA
Source organism: Stenogyne calaminthoides (assembly GCA_037126765.1). Classification (NCBI taxonomy): domain Eukaryota; kingdom Viridiplantae; phylum Streptophyta; class Magnoliopsida; order Lamiales; family Lamiaceae; genus Stenogyne; species Stenogyne calaminthoides. The sequence goes on from JBBCBC010000010.1 coordinate 4,801,000, forward strand.
TTCCTTCACCCATGTTTTATATGCACCGCAATGAAATGTTTTGCTTCCGCACGCGCAAAATGGGTTTTTCCATCGGGACCAACAAGACCCACTGTGTTCAATATAATGTATCTCACTTTAAAAAATGTGTATATGTTCAATTTCAAACATATCGTAAATTCGTATTTTTAATTAAAGTGCCAAATAAAATAAGCACACCAAATAGCAACATAGGTGTGCATATTCTTATGTACTTCCTCCGTCCACCAAAACTGTGCTCATTTCGTTTTGACATGTTGTACGGAAAGGTAAATTAAGTACGTTTATGGACACAATTTTTTTTATCTTCATCGTCCAACAATCACTTAATTACTCAAGTTATCATTATACTTTACTCACAATCAATAATGTTATTCATAAATGGACTTAATTTACCTTTTCGTACAACATGTCAAATCGAAATGAGTACCGTTTTGATGGACGGAGGGAGTAACTTTTACCATCATGTATTTTTAAACGTATCATAGAAATTACCGTTATTTCATACATAGTCCACTCAAAATATACAATAATTGTAAACTTTCATGAATTACCATTAATTCTCCATCTTCATAAAAGCACTACGTACTTACGCAGTGAAGACTACAGACATAATATTACTTAACACAACTGTGTATTGGGATCTTGATGCAGACTTCATTTGAAATTTTCTGATGAACCACATGAACTCTCCCACAGACTCTTAACTGTACAAATCAAAACCTCATGTAAGTATACCATAAATAGAAAAAAGAAAAAGCAAATACAAAATATCTCACAATCATATAACTTTTCAATATCAAAACATTTTGTTTAATTTCTTTTTTTAAACCAAAAAACTTTTTAAATAGACTTGAATAAATTGCAAACACTCGAAAAAACAAATTTCATACATATATACACAGATCTAAAGAGATTATACCTTCCTGAAGATGCAACATATCATTGGTCATATTTAAAGAAGAAAACGAACTTCAAATTAAATTACTTTTGTCGTAGTATACTTTTTGAGGCTAAAATACCAAGAATTTTTTAAAATGTGAACCAAATCAATTATGTACGTTTGTGAATTATAAGATTTTTTAAATTTTGAATAGCAAGTTTATTGGGAAAATTTTGGAATGGTTAAAATAAATTTAGATAATGGATGAATTTTAGGGTGGTGGCAGGTGGTTAAGATAAGAACAAATTTGAAATTAAATAATTAAATAAAAAAAACGCATAAACAGGAGAAAATTAGTAAAAAGTATAGGCGGTTAAAAGATTAGATACTATAAAAAAGACTTTGATTTTAGGGTGGTGGTTAAGATAAAAAATTTAGAAAAAACATCAGAAAAGATTTAGAAAAACCAATTAGAAATAAAAAAAAATGCATAAAATGAGAAAATTAGAAATTTAAAAAGTAAGAGTTGCATGATGCCACATAGAAGTAACAAAAACTGTGAATTTGATATAAAGGGGATTTAAATAGGGTGTATTTAGTTGATGGGGGTGTGAATCTGTTTAGTGGCTCAAAAAGAAATTTGTATACAAGAGTAGAGGGTGTTGTAAAGTGATTGAAATTGTGTACATAAATAATTTGAACAGTTTTATTTCTCTTTTATTATATTAAATAAGCTTCAAAAGTTATAAGCTAAGCTTAGAAGGAGGGTGCTTTTAGTAACTTATTAATGTTTGTTTTGAAACTCAAATAAAAAGGCTAAAACACTTATTTTTAAAAGTTCTTTTTTTTTTTGAAAGGTTGTATCTGTAGACACTTAAATTTTATTAAATTTAAGGGTGGATTACTATCCACTGCAATTTCACTACTACTATCTATAATAACTACAATAACCACTTTACTAATACATACAAACTGTCTTTCTTACCCTCAACTTACCAAATAAAACATATAAACCGAGCGAAAATAATAACCCAAGCTACGAAAAGCTGAATTACTCCATTACCGAGGGGAAGTCCTATCAGTTACTTTCTCCCCCCTTTTTCCTCTCAAAAAATAATATTGCACCAAGTTTTGCCCAATTTGAAAAATAGAAAATTGTGCAGTTGAGAAGAGCAAGAGAAGAGAGAAGATTTTTTTTGTAAATCAAATCTTGAGTTCTCAAGGTAATTTTTTTTTTCATGAAAATCGGAGTGTTCTTGCTGATTTCACTTTCATTGTAATGCAAAAAATTCGATTTCATTTTTAGATTTTTTGAGTTTTTTCTGTATGTTGTTATATACAGATTGTTCTTGTTCTTGTCCTTACGCTGGTTACCTTGAACATTGTTCAGAAATTTGATTCATACTCCTCTTTTTTTCTCGAAACAAATTTTTTGTTACCTTGATAAGAATAATTGGTATATCCTTCTAATTGTAAAAAAAACCCCAATACATTCCTTTTTAATTTGTGCACACCAGATATTTGTTAAATTGCTTGAATAATTGAAAATTGTCATTTCTTCTTGTTATTGTTTAGCAACTCTCGAAACCCCCAATGAAAGTTACAAAAGTGGTAGAACGAGGGGAAAAAAAAGATTTTCAAACGTAAAAGAAATCATGAAGTTGTTGGAGGTTGGGATGTTTGTTTTTTTGAGGGGTTAATACTCAAGTAACTTGGTTTTTTTTTCTTTGTATATGTTAAACTGATACTACCTCCGTCCCGTAGTTATTTACCCCTTTAAAAAAATTAACCTCCACAACATCTCAAAATTACATCTCATATCATTACTTTTACCAAAAAAAAAACATCTACTTTAGTAATAAAATAGAAAGAACTACAATACCTCAATAAAAAAACCACTTTATCACTTTAAATACTACTCCCTCCATCCCAATCAAAAACTCGTGCCGAAAGCAAAGGGGTAAACAACTACGGGACGGAGGGAGTATTTTTTTTGTATATGTGTTTTTTGTAGGTTCTCTTGTTCGTTCAACAAGAAAACGGAAGGGCGAAGGTATGATTTTGTCTTTTGTTCATAAATCTGAATATGTTATTGAAAATTTAGCTTTTTTTTTTTTGAAATGTTGTCAAAAAAATCAAATGAAACTTTTATGAGTAATAAGTCTATGTGTGTGTCTTGAAGGTTCTCTTGTTCAGTCCACAAGGATGTGAATTTGTGAAGGTATATGACTTTGAACTTTGATGTTCAATATATGTCTGTGTTCAGAAAATATTTTGTCTATTTATGTGTATTTGTAGTTTGAACTATTGTTCAAACTGTTGGGGTTATACTGGAAAGTATGCTTTTACTTTGTATAACCAGACTGAATTTCGGGCTTATTTGCTGAAATAAATTATTTATCACTGTTGCTTTAAATATCATCGAATGTTACATATATTTACTGCATAACTGGTCAATAATTAGTACATGTTACATTGTAGTTAATTTAGTGATACTAGATCACAGAAGATTAAATTAACAGTCCCTTGTAACTAAAAGTACAGAATTCACAACCTAGATGGAAATTAACAATACATCGTGAAAGGTTGAAGTGTAAGGCTCAGATTGGCTTGTCTTGACCAAGAGATTGCACTAGTGCATTATGATGCGCTGAAGAGGACCTACAGGAGGATAAATTCTTCAGAACTGAATACAGAAGAATTAGACCTCATTGATTAGTTATTTTTTAATCCCAGTCCCTTAAATAGGACCGTGTGGAATTAATAACTATTGCTTTGACTTACGATGGGTAGAGAATCAATGTGATTCAATACCTTGTATCTTAGGTAATATTATTAGTTACATGACGATTGCTAAGATTTAATATGGAGAATCGGTGTGCAAGTGCGTCTTGTTTGATTAGTCCCCTTGGGAGGCTCAAAAGTTTTATCATACCAAATCTTGCAAGTGGAATTAGTTTTTCGGTATGGATAATAATGTTAAGTCGTTCATGAACTAAGGAAAAAGATATTAATTAAAGAGAAACTATTTTAGTGGCTGAAATTAATTAATGAACTGGATAATCTTAAACGCAGGAAATAGTAACCGAAAGCCATATTAACTGTAATATGGGTTAAGATGGATAGTGCAATATTAATTATGTAGTGGGATTAATTAATATTTATTGGCTTGAATAATATTGTGGCTCAATATTGGAAATTCAAGGTCCATTAGAAGGTTCAATTTTAATTCTCCTAAAGGCCCCTCGAGTAGCCCAAATATAAAGTCCAATAACTAAAAAAGGTGTTTAAAATTAAATAAAATATTGTTGCCTATTTTTCCCTAATTTTCGAAAATAAATAAATAAAGAGGGAGAAAGATTTTCTTTGAATTTTGTTATGAAATTAGGATAAGTATTCTTGGAATACAAGTTTATCTCATTAAATTCAAGAAAAGTCCCACTTGGCTATTTATTTGTAATTTTCGAAAATAATGAGTAAAATAAGGAAGGAAAGATTTTCTTGAAAAGATATTATGGAAGATATGTATTCTTGGAATACAAGAATATCTCATAAATTCAAGAAGATCATAATCTTGGAAATCTTGGCCTTATTTTTCGAAAATAGCCATAACAAGAGGAGGTGAGATTTTTGTGGAATATTTTAAATATGGAGAAAAGAATATATGGGATATATTCAAGATTTCTTGGAGACCAAGAAAAAGATTTTCCCATCTTATTCCTCACAAAATTTTTGTTGGAATATTTTAGTTTTGATGAATTATGCCAAAACATTATCAACTTGTGTTATTTAAGCTAATCTACAGATAATAAGTTGAGGGGGAACGAGAGAACAAGTTAAGGGGGAACTCCTTAAATCAGACGAAGATGATCGAGATCAGACGAGGCTGATCGAGATCAGACGAGGCTGATCGAGATCAGATGAGTAGGATGAGTTTCGAGTGAATCGATGTCCAAAAATCGATCTGCTTTAAAACCGATCGATGTCGTAATCGATCCGATGTGCGTAAATTGATCTGTTAGTGTAAACCGATATTTCGAATCGATGTGCAGAATCGATATGTTGAATCGATGTAGATCGATCGTCGAATCGACGCAGACCGGACGTAAATCTGAGAGACCAGATTTCTGCAGACCAAATTTCAGCAGGACCTGTAAATGTGATACCAAATCGCAACGACCGTAATCAAAAGAGATGAACAAAGAATCTGCTTGTTGACGATCCGTTTAGACACACAAAAGCGGTTGACCAATATGGATAACAACACATAATGGATGTGACATAAAGCCAAAAAGAACAAAGTAAAAAGGACAAAGAAAAGCTGGAAGACTATTAGTATGGATTTGAATTTACTCTCCAACGGTAATATTCAAATCCACACTATAAATACATTGAACTATCTTCAAAAGAAGATGATGGAGGATGCTGCAAAGTGAAGATTAAAGCCAAATGTTGGTCCCAGTGCTAACGAGTCTCACACGTGTATGGGGGAATACACGTGTTCAGTGATTTTTAAAACTTTTCTTTCATCGAGGTCGATGGGGGAGTTATCCTGATGATTTTGCCCTGAGAAGCACAGATTGCACTGAGTCAAAGTCTACTGAGACAATGATCCTGAGCTGCTTTCAGAAGCTTCAAATTAGCCCAACTGAGCCTGAGTTTATCAGAGATCCTGAGACGCTTGGATCAGATAATTATCTTACTGAACTCTCAGTAGAGTTAGTTCGATTTTTGGTAACTATCCGTTTCTAATTTACTCAAGTGTCGGAATGGTTGGCCCTATGTTTATACTCGTTTTAGCTTTGCTGAAAATCTTCCCTTCAATAAAACAGTGATTAAGGTTGTGATCAATTTGATGCAAGTTCAATGGATTGGTTCCAACTGAATATCAGTGAATTATGCTTTCAGTAAAAAACATGCAACAGATAATAATGCAGTACAGAAAGCAAAACAACACAACAATTATAGTGGTTCATAGACTCAAGCTCCTACGTCCACTCTCTCCGACCTTCGATAAATTCCTTAACCACTTCCTAAAGCTTTTCGGCTAACTCAACGTGTAGCTTACTCACTTTTCTACCTTGAGTTTTCGGGCCGACTCACTGCAGCTTACTAACTCAAACACACACAAGAGTTCAGACTACCACAAGTAGCTTACTAACTTCTTCTCTAGAGTTTTTTGGCTAACTCACTGTAGCTTACTAACTCTTTACAACTCCAACTCACCAACAAAACACACACAAACTACCTTACAAAGGGTTTGGGTTTTGGGTTGGTTTCCAACTAGGATGAGATATCCTTTACAATAAGAACAATGTAAAGGTTAGGATATCTCTACTAAGCTTTGGATATTTCTTATCAATCTAAGCTTAGTGAATGAGCTCTCCAATGTGAAACACTTGGGAAATTCTAGGGTTTTCGAAAGTGCTTCAATTTACAATAATCTGAACGAGCTCTTGAGTTGCTTTTGAAATTTCCGTGACCTCTCAATGTAAAAGGGTCACTAGTATTTATTGGCAACTTCACCAAGGTCACTCTTGAAAAACTATCCGTTGGAGGAGATAGCTTCATGAGTTTCCTCTTATGGTGTTTGATGAACGACTATATTTAGGGTTTGAATACTCCCTTGCATGTTTTAGGAAATATGCAGTCATGTAGCCAATCACCAATTTTTGCGATCGGAACATAGTACTATCGACATGATTGGTGTCCCGTCAGCTTTCAAAGGTCGAAGAAAGTACGATGTTGTCTTCCTCTCGATTGGTTCTTGTCTTGATGAAATGTAGACAACATAACGACTCTTTTTGGTCAATCTCTCGAATGAGATAACCTTAAACAACACTTAGACTTAGTTCCTACATTCGTGATATGAATGTTTTGGGCAATATCTATTTTTTTCTCGAATGTTTTGCGTTTTTCTCGTTTTGTAGTCTTGAGATAGATATTATTCAGTGCCTCTGAACATTCAGGTTATACTGAGTATTCAGTATCTTACTGAGTCTTCAATAACTACTGGGTCTTCAGTATCTTCTGTGTCTTTAGTGTCTTCAGTGACATACTGAGTCTTAAGTGTCTTCAGTGACATACTGAGTCTTGATGACATATCGAGTCTTGATGTCTTCAAGAACTTCATCGAGTCTTGATGTCTCATAAATGACATACTAAATCTTGATGTCTTCAAAGAACTTCATCGAGTCTTGATGTCTTGATGACATCTTGAGTCTTGATGTCTTGATTTATTTTCTTGAGTATTCAGTTTTCAAAGAACTTCATCGAGTCTTGATTTCTTGATTTATCGAGTCTTTAGTGTCTTCACTTACTTCATCGAAGTCTTGATTTCTTGAATAACTTCTTGAGTTTTGATTTCTTTTAAAATCTAACTTCGATCTATATCTGGCGACTATACATGGTGCAGATAACTTCCGAACAATCTATATCTTGGATCGATTTCGGTTTATCAAGATTATCTGAAACATGTCATACTCGGGGTTTTGGGATCTAATCAAAACTTCTTTATTAAATTCATCTCCCAACAATTTCCCCATTTTTGATGATGCCAAAACCATCTTGTTACAAAAACCTAACCTATACTCAGGTTTCAGTTTGTCTATTACAATCCAAAATGGCAATTTTTCAAACAATTTCAAAACATAAGGCATATCAAACATAAAAGACATGTAAAAAGATAATGAGATATTATCTTTGAGCATAAAGATAAAATTTTCATTGATGTAGGATAAGAGTTACAGATTACAATGAAAAACAAAAGCAAAAACAGAAGTACAAAATCTTCAGTCTTCTTCAACTTCATCCTCCGGCACTTCCAGGTTGAACATCCCATAGTATCTCTTCTTCAGTTCATCCATTGCTTTGATGATATCAGGGTTGTTTCCTGTTAGGCCTAGTTGGATGGCATACTGAGCTATCTCCTGAGAAATGGCTGTTTCATTCACATATCCATTCTCAAGTCTAGGAGCTGGGTAAGTGCATGGACCAGGGGCTACTATCTGAGTATTTCCTTCATCTGCCAAGTTGATCCAACTTTGCAGGTACTTAGGATAGAATGTCAGTAAGTACTCAATGAAGGCTTCATTCATATCCGAGCTGCTCCCCCTCCATTCTCTCAGAATCTCATAATAGAACCAGAAGGTTCTATTGATCTCCTCCCACGCATCATTGAACTGAATATGCATCCATTTGTCAATGTGCGGCCATTTCTGAGTTTTCTCTGTACCCCTCACTTTGCTCAAAAACTTCTTAAAACAACTTCTTCTTTTCTGCTCTTCTTCTTTCTTTTTCCTGATCACAGGAACACCTGACACAGAAGCAGCAGTCTTCTTCTCCTTTTCAATTTGAAGGGTTTTCAGAGTTTTCTTGGTATTGAAGACTTCTTTCTAACTTCCAGTTTCTTCCTCAGATTCTTCAAAATCTATTATCAATTTCCTCTGAGTAGACTTAGAAGCTTTAGCTCTTTTCTTCTTCTCTTGCTCCACAAATGCAACAACCTTTCTCTTTTCAGGTCTGACTTGCTCTTCACCGGCTTTGCTTGTCTCAATTATCCTTCTACCACTCAGTTTCTCAGAAATTACTTCCTGAATATTTTGCTCAGATGCTTGAGTGTAGATAGGTTTCTCAGCTTCTTTTAACTTGAGCTTCTCAGTGGCTTCAACTTCTTTTAAGGCATCAACAATTTTCTTTTCTTCAGCTTCTTTCTGAGCCTTTCTCTTCAAGGTTTGTGCCAACAACTCACTTAGTTTGCCACAAGGCCTTTCCCCCTTTTGGCACCATACCTTGGGAGTAGTTGAGTCAGTGCAGTATCCATATGGTATTGCTCTTTGCTTATACTTTGCACTTCCCCTGCCAACTGATCATGCTCATCCTCTAGCCTTCTCATGTAATTTTTAGCCTTTGAGAGCTCATCTGAAAGAGGTGCAAACTGATATGAGAAGACATTATGCATCATCTCTGTCATCTTGGTCATGATCATAGAGCCCATTTCCTCAACAGCTGTCTTGATCATTAGATCATTCTTCTCAACCAGCTTGGCTTCAAGATAAGCAGTTCTCTCCTGATACACCTGCTTCATCTCTGCATTGAGCTCAGTTTTAACTACATCGATCTTTCCTTCCAAAGTAGTCATTTTATCTGCAAGAGATGTTTGTAGTTGCAGCATGTCTGAAGATGAACTCAGATTTTCCAGCTTTTGAGATTGGCTTGCCAAGGTTTCTTCAATTTGAGTCACTTTCTCCACCATTGGCACCACCTTCTCCAATTTATCCAGGATAGGACTGAAATCAATTTCTGGAGTGTGTACAACTTTTTCCACCTGAGCTGGGTGCTCCAACTGAGCCTCAGTCTGCATATCATACATAACAGATTTAAAGATAGGAACTTCAGTAGCTTTGACATAATGTTTAATAGTGCCAAAAGATACCTGAAGAGTGCTAACTTCAGTCTGAGGATGTGTGATATTAGTCTGTGCAACATCAGTGTCCTTCTCCATCTGAGATTGTTTTTCAGCATCATCTTGTTTGTCACCCTCTTTATCTTGATCCTCATCTCCTTCTGGATTCATAGAACTGGAGGCATCAACGTCAGCTTTCCTTTTCTCAGCCACCTTTCTCTTGACTAGCTCATCAAAATCAGCAATTTTCATTCTGAGCTTGGTCTTCCTAAATCCAGAGAATTATGTCAAAACAGCAGTCTCAGCATTCCACCAATCTTCTCCTCTGAAGGAGGCTATATTCAGCATCTCCGGAAGAGTCTGATTCAGGATATAGACCGTGGATCTGAGTCTGAAGAAAAGATCCTGAAGGTCAGGATATGCGCTCAGCTCAGGGTACCTATCAAGAATGAATCGTTCCCCCTTGCTGCGCCATTCAGTTTCTTCTGCCTCTCCCTTCTTCAACTTTGGGCTCTCAGGGACAGTAGGATCGGATTGTATGAGTTCTGATGCTGATGGATCGAGAAATGGTTCACTCAGGAGCGCATCCAAATTCAGCAATTCCTGAGGTTCAGACTGATCTGAAGTCTGAATAGGTCTCTCTTCAGTAGGAATCTGAGGTCCCTTGAAGATTTCCTGAGAAATTTTATCTGAGCTCAGAGAAGTCTCGAGTACCTCAGAGAAAACCTGTTCCTCAGTTTCTTGATCCTGCGCAATTGTCACAACCTGAGCAAGAACCTGAAGAGGTGATTTCAGCCCTTGCTGGCCTTCAGGTTGAGTTTCTTCAGTGTCACTGACCTCCTCCTCAGTAATAGATTGAAGTTTTCTGCGTTTCTGAGGAGCCAGTGTTTTCTTCTTCAGATTCTCTCCTTTTTCTCTTTTCACTTGCATCAGGGCTTTCCCCCTGGCATGTTTGGCTTCAACAGCTTCTTCTTCAGCAGTCTCCTCCTGAGACTCAGAGTTTTTCTCTTTCTTTCCTTTCAAAGTCTTCTTTGTTGTTGGTGGTTTGAACATGATTTTTGACTTTGGAAAGGATGAGGAATTGGCAAAGATGTCCTCCTCTTCTCTGCACATTTCCAAGATAAATGCAATCTTGGTTGCATGTAGAATCTTTCCTTTGACAACTACAGTGCCATTCACCTTCTGAACTTGTTTGGCTTGATCACTCACCACTTTGATTAAATAGTGTAACCAGTTGAATGCCGTGGTAGGTGAATCTTCAATCGCCGCCATTAGTCTCAACTTAGGCATGCTTATCTATTCAAAGCTGCCAGATCTACTCAAGATGCATTTACTTATAATGTCCAGCAATACTCGATATTTAGGCTTCAAATGCCTCTTATTCAGAGTAGGTTCAAACTTTACTGGATGCTCTGTAATCTTATCCAGATATTCTTGCTCCCTACACATCATGTATACCGTAGGGTCTTCACCTCTATCGCTTAATTCATATATGGCATTAAGATTCTTAGGAATAATATACAATTCCCTAACAAAATCCACATATTTTGAACTATGCTCCAAATGCGAGACAATAATCTGAGATTCTATACAATCTTCATCATCTAACTTTAAATTCGAGATAAACTCAATTACCTCTTTCGCATATTCGGCCTCTGGTTGATTCGCAACCAGGCAAGTAAGCTTTGCCAAGCGAATCATATGCAACGCCTCCTCTTCTTGAGTTGCTTGGACGAGCTTTCGAGAGAGACGACATATTCGTACCAAGGTTTATTAGAAATGGCGAGCTTGTCGTATACAGAAAATGTCATTTTTTGGAGAATTTCTTGGTGAAGGGTTTTGAGATAGATGAAAATTTCTGGGCAATCGAGAGTTTTTGAAGCAGAGTGTTTGAAGATGAAGGCTTTTGGAATCGGGCTTTGAAGGAATTTCTTCAATAGATATAGGACTTTGATTTATGGAAAATTGCATAGATGAAGAAATCGACGGTTGAGATTAAAAACCGACTAAATCGGGTATATGAAAGGACGATTTCACAAATACAAAGCCGCCAATTTATCCCTTTTGGTGATTAATGAACAATGCATTTAATTACTGTTCCTGCAGACCATTGACTTTCTTCGTGGATTTCAAAGGTCCCACCCAAATATTCCTTCAGGTGTTTTGTTATTTATTGCCAATGATTACTGAGATTCAGTTAGACAATAAATGTGTTGCATGAGTCAATACTTTTTCAGACTAATTTTCTCCATAAGTCTTACTGAGTTTTGACCTTGATAAAATGTCAGTATAATACTGAGTACTGATCTTGATAAAAGGTCAAGATAATAATCGAGTAATCGATCTTGGGATAACCGAGTTTCCCAAGACTCGGTGTTCAAGATTTAAATTTTATCCCGAAGTTTTTCAAGAAAAACCTGAGAAAACTTCATGCATCTGAAAACCTTCAATTTTTCAGATTTACTTTATTCACCTGGATCCAACATACCTAATTCAACTGATAGTTCCTGAAATCTTGATTCAGCCAAAGGTTTAGTCAAGATATCTCTGCTTATCAAGATGAATTTTCTCCATTTCGATGTCTTTCTTCTCAACATGATCTCGATGAAGTGATGTCGATATCAACATGCTTACATCCGGTGTGCAATACTGATTTTGTGTAATATCAATTGCACTATTATTATCACAAAATATAGGTACTTCATTGGCTATAATCTTATAATCCCTCAATTGTTGTGCGAGCTAAAGAATCATGTGCAAAAACAACTTCCCGCAGACCATGTATTCAAACTTCAAGAGAGTTTTAGTTGCTATCGAGGTTTGTTTCTTTTGAAAACCATGATATCGGTTTACTTCCAAGAAATTAACAAGTTCTTGTGGTAGACTTCCTGTCAATTCTACATCCTCCATAATCAGCATCTGAATAACCAGTTAATTCAAGGTTATCATTAGCTGGATACCATAATCCTCTATTCACGGTGCCTTTAAGATATTTCGTAATCTTTTGGCGGCCTCCATGTGACTAAATTTTAGGATTAGCTTTGGTATCTTGCACATATCCCAACACAAATGTTATATCGGGCCTACTTGTCGTGAGATATAGCGATGATCCAATGATCCTCTATAATCAATGTGATTTACTGATTTGCCTTCAGGATCAGGATCCATCTTGTAGTTAGTATTCATAAGAATTCTAACTGCATTGCAATTCTGTACACCATACTTTGCAATTAGATCTCTGGTGTATTTTGCTTGATTGATGAAAATTCCTTCCTTAGTTTGTTTCACCTGAAGTCCAAGAAAGAAATTCATCTCCCCCATCATTGACATCTCAAACTTTCCTTTCATCAGGGTAGAAAACTTTTCACACGGTGATGATTTGGAGATCCAAATATGATGTCATCTACATAAATCTGAACAAGTAAGATGTCTTTCCCATCTTCTATCCTGAATAGAGTCCTATCAACAGTTCCTTTGATAAAACCATGGTCAGTAAGAAACTGAGAAAGGGTATTATACCATGCTCGGGGTGCTTGCTTAAAACCATACAAGGCTTTCCTGAGCGTGTAAACTTGGTCATTCTGTCTGAAACCAGGAGGTTGTTCCACATAAACCTCTTCCTTAAGCACACCATTCGGAAATGCACTTTTCACATCCATCTGATAGACCGTGAATTTCATGTGGGCAAAGATATGCAAGAAACAATCGATGGCTTCTAGTCTTGCAACAGCAAAGGTTTCATCATAATCCAAGCCTTCTTCTTAGGAATAACCTTGTGCAACTAAATTTTGTCTTGTTTCTCACAATGTTGTTGTTTTCATCTCTCTTATTCTTGAACACCCACTTAGTTCCAATCACATTGTGCCTCTTAGGTCTATCCACTAGCTCCCAGACTTCATTCCTTGAGAACCGATTCAGCTCTTTTTGCATAGAAGTAATCCAAAAGGAATCTTGTAGAGCTTCTTCAATCTCAGTAGGTTCTTTTTAAGATAGGAAGCAGCAGAACAAAGCACTTTCTCCATGGAACCTTCTTGTTTTGACACCATCTGATAGATCACCCACAATTTGACTTTTAGGATGACTATCCAACCATTTTCTACTGGATGTTCCCCCTTCAGTAGTATCCCCAACATCATAAATGTTAGGTTCAGGTAGTTCATTAAATTCAGGGAACAACAGAAAAGGAGAAAGAGAATCATCTTCCTCAGGGGAAATTCCATTCAGAACATTGTAAGAGACATTTGTTCCCCATTGGTTGATAGATTCAGAGTATGCCTCAGTTGTGACCACATCTTCATCGGCATTACATACCTGAGTCTGAACTGGTGTATGTTCAGATTGGTCAGCTTCAGTGTGTTTGCTTTCCTTCAGTGGAGAATTTCCATCCAGTTTTTCCATCCCGAACTTCTTTGTGCGAGTCCGATTCACTCCATTCATAGAAAGTGGTGACTTCTTCTTTTTCGTGTTCGAGAGGATGTTTTATCATTCTTTTTCGTGCTAAGTCCGGTGATTCTCTTGATCAGTTCTCCTGAGTCATGTTCCTGTTTCTTCTGAACACAAGTAGATTCATCAAAAACAACATGAGGTGTTTCTTCCACAATAATAGTCCTACAATTGTAAACTCTGAAGGCTTGACTGACTTCAGAATATCCTAAGAATATCCCTTCATCAGCTTTGCTATCAAAAGTTTTCAACTGATCTTTACCATTATTGTGTTGAAACACTTGCAACCAAGCACACGAAAGAAAGAAACAAAAGGCTTCTTTTCATTCCACAGCTCATGTGGAGTTTTTCCTTGGTTCTTGGTCAAGATGGATGTTTCCGAGAGTAGCATGCGGTGTTGATACCCAAACCCAAAACCTCTTAGGAATATCAGCTTCAACAATCATTGTCCTTCCAGCTTCTTTCAGAGTCTATTTATTCTTTCAGCAACACCATTCTGTTGTGGGGTTCTTGCAGCTGATGTTTCATGAGCTATTCCATTTGCTGCACAATAATAAGATATGATATGATTGATAAACTCAGTTCCTTTATCTGATCTGATTTTGACCACACTCAGATTCTTTTTCAAGATCGAGCCTTTTCGATAGTTCAGCTTTTTTTTGTTCGAAGTCTCTTTCTCATTGAGTAAGAATATGACCCATGTGTATCTAGAGTAGTCATCAACTACCACAAGTGTGTATTTTCTGCCATTAGTGCTCACAGGTGTTACTGGACCAAAGAGATCCATATGTAACAGTTGTAGTATTCTATTAGTAGAAACATCTACTTTGCTTTTGAAAGATGCTCTGAATTATTTTCCTTTCTGACAAGCATCACATACATGATCTTTACTAAACACTTCATTGGGTAACCCCCTTACAAGTGCTAATCTTGCAAGTTTGTTCAGGGTTTTGAAGTTTAAATGATTCATTCTTTTGTGCCACAACCAACTAGTATCAGTGGAACTTTTTGCAACCAAACATGTATCTTTAGGAGTTGAACTCCAATCAGCAAGATACACATTTCCTTTTCTAGTACCGTCAAGAAAATTTTTCGTGAAGTATTGTCTTTTACATAACATAAGTTCTTTGAGAACTCAACACTGAATCCTTTGTCACAAAATTGACTGATAGAAAGCAAGTTATGCTTTAGTCCAGACACATATGAAACACCATGGATATGAACAGAGTCAACTTCAAGAGTTCCATATCCTTCAGTTTGTCCTTTGGAATTGTCTCCAAATGTGATCTGAGGGCCTTTTTGCTCAACATAGTCAGTGATTAGTTGCTTATATCCTATCATATGTCTTGAACATCCACTATCCAGATACCATACAACAGGAGCCAACTCATTTCCACTCATCAGTGCTATGTGGTTTTCATTCGATTCAGTGTTCTTTTTCTTTCAATTCGAAAAATAGATCGGTTCTTAGGTACCCATTTGGTGTAGGGTCCTACCAGTGTTAGTCACTTTTTTGGAACCCAATCGCCTAACAACTCTAATTACTTTAGAGAGGGCTGATTTGTCTCCCATAAATATCTACATACACATTCACCACCCTAGGTGCCTTGGCAAGATCCCGTATGATGAGTGCCAACCTTAGCATGAACATGAGCCTTAGAGTTCTTCTTGGGTTCAGGCCTTTTGTTCAAGTGCCTTAACTTTTGTGCAGCTGGTCTCTGTCTCTGCTGACTTGGGTTCAGGAAACCTTTACCCTTAGGCAAGTGGGGGTTTAGGCCTCTGTCTTGAAATTGGGGTCTTTCAAGAATCGAGGACTTGGTCTTTTAGGTTGAGAATATCTCTACCGAAAGTGTTTCTCTTCCTCAAAATTCCTCCGATGGTTCAAGACAGATCTCTTTAGGTTGGTATTCTTTGCCCGAGGCTTTGAAAATCGGCCTCGAAAATTTCCCTACCGAGTGTCTGTGTTTTCTAGCATTTTCCGAGGTGTGGGCTTTCTTCCCTGAACCTTGATTTTTTTCTCAAACCATAGGTCCTTTACCCTTGTCTAAAACTCGGGCGCTTCTTCAAGAAGAAGATTAGATGCCATTTGGTTTAACAAAGACGATCTTGGTGCTACTAGAAGCAAAGATTCGTAAGACCTTGTGAGGTTCCCCCCGAATGTATCCCAATCCAGCTTTTATAGTTGCAGGTCTTTGATAACTCTGAATTTCATCTATCACTTTAGATGCAAAATTCAATAGAGCTAACTTTCTTTGCGCACCATCCTCACATTTCTTTAGAGTTTCATGCTTCTCAAAGAGGTCATTGAACTTAGTTCTGATAAGCTGAATCTCTTTAGTAGATTTCTCTAATTTTCCATTCAGGATCTCTATCACCTTCTCTGTTTCTGAGAGTTGTACTTTCAGAACATCTAGTTCATCAGTAGTTCCCATCAATTGAGAAGTGATCTTAGCATTTTTAGAGTCTTTCCACTTTAGATTCTCAGCAGTCAGTTCCTTGTTCTGCTCTTGAGTTTCAGTAAGTAGTTCTTGTAACACAGAATAGTCCTTCATAAGATTCTCAAACGAATCCATCAGGTTAAAGTTATTGTTTACAGTTGAACTTGAGAACTCATGTGCTTGTGTAGGAGCAACAACAGAGATAGAAGAATTTACCTCCTCCACAGCCATAAGACAGATATCATCACTGTCACTATCTGAGAAAATCTCATCTGAGGATCTGGAACCTTCTTCAGAATGTTCTTATTCCTCAGCAATCATAGCTTTCTTGCTGGAGATCTTTCTGTCTCTCTTGGCTTGTCTTTCCTTTCTTTCTTTTAGCTTTTCGGCTCAGATACGGTCATATTGGAAGTGACCTTTCTTTTGACAGTTGTAGCATCTGTTGGCATCATCATCCTGATCACTTTCCTCCTTGGTCTTGGAGTCCTTCTTTTTGGATGAGGATCCTTCAGCTTTCTGGTCCTTCATTTTCTCAGTGTATCTGTCCTCAGCTTCTCAGTCTCTCTTGTACCTGTGATTCCTGTAATATTTCTTATATTTCCCATATCTGCTATTGAGTCTTTCAAACCTCCTTGCCATCAGTACTAGCTTATCCTCCTGCTCATCCTGATTTTTGGCAAGTGAGTTCTCAGACTCTCTAGACTTACAGGATTTCTCTTTGGCTTTGAAAGCCACATTCTTGCTAGATGAACAATCATCTTTGCTATCAGATTTCTTAATTTTCTTGTCAATCACAAACTCATAAGCTTTCAGTTCAGAGAAAACTTGTTGATATGGCATGGAATCAATATTTTTGGTGTTTTCAATCACCACAGCATGTATATCCCATTTCTTAGATAATCCTCTAAGAATTTTCAGTGCCACTTCTCTCTGTGGGTATCTTTTCCCAAGAGCACTCAGATCATTCATGATGCTAGTGAATCTGACCTCAAGTTTGTCAATGGATTCATTATCTTCCATTTCAAAGCTATCAAACTTTCCAATAGCAACAGAAAGTTTGTTTTCCTTAATATGATTTGTGCCTTGACACATAACACAAAGTGTGTCTCATATTTCTTTTCATTTTCACAAAGGAGAAATCATCCCCATAACACCATCATCAATAGTGCTATACAAAGTATCTTTAGCAATGTAGTCAAGATTGACTAACTTTCTCTCATCGGGAGTAAGTTGATCATCAGATTTTGGAAATTCATTTCGGGATCATTCCTCCAAGATTTGATTAAGGATTCACAATGGTAAATTTGAACTATCCTTCAGAAACCACTCTCCACATTCTTTCATGTTTTGAATACAGATGAGCCTGCATTCTCAATCTCCATAGATCATAGCTCTCAACAGAGAACATAGGAAGTTTCTTAGAAGACATGATGACTGAGCCTTGTAAGATATCAGCAAACAGATCTATTCAGTAGACCACCAAAGTCTTTCAGCAAAATAGACTATGGCTACTAAAGCAAGTGGTCAAAATGAACCACTGCTCTGATACCACTTGTTGGTCCCGGTGCTAACGAGTCTCACACGTGTATGGGGGGGAATACACGTGTTTAGTGATTTTTAAAACTTTTCTTTCACTGAGGTCAGATGGGTCAAGTTATCCTGATGATTTTGCCCTGAGAAGCACAGATTGCCCTGAGTCAAAGTCTACTGAGACAATGATCCCGAGCTGCTTTCAGAAGCTTCAAATTAGCCCAACTGAGCCTGAGTTTATCAGAGATCCTGAGGAGCTTGGATCAAATAATTATCTTACTGAACTCTCAGTAGAGTTAGTTCAGTTTGATAACTATCTGTTCTACCTACTCAAGTGTGCGGAATGGTTGGCCCTATGTTTATACTCATTTTAGCTTTGCTAAAAATCTTCCCTTCAATAAACAGAGATTAAGGTTGTGATCAATTTGATGCAAGTTTAGTGGATAATAATGAAAGATTAATTAAGCAAAAAAAACATGCAAAGAATTATAAGTGGTTCAAAAGAGACTCAAAGAATTAAGTGGTTCGTAAACTCAAGCTCCACGTCCACTCTCTCTGACCTTCAGAGAAATTCCTTAACCACTTCCTAAAGCTTTCTGGTTAACTCACTGTAGCTTACTCACTTTTCTACCTTGAGTTTTCTGGCTGACTCACTGCAGCTTACTAACTCAAACACACACAAGTGTTCAGACTACCACAAGTAGCTTACTAACTTCTTCTCTAGAGTTTTCTGGCTAACTCACTGTAGCTTACTAACTCTTTACAACTCCAACTCACCAACAAAACACACACAAACTACCTTACAAAGGGTTTGGGTTTTGGGTTGGTTTCCAACTAGGATGAGATATCCTTTACAATAAGAACAATGTAAAGGTTAGGATATCTCTACTAAGCTTTGGATATTTCTTATCAATCTAGGCTTAGTGAATGAGCTCTCTCCAATGTTAAACACCTGGGAAATTCTAGGGTTTTCGAGTGCTTCAATTTACAATAATACGAACGAGCTCTTGAGTTGCTTTGAAATTTCCCGTGACCTCTCAATGTAAAGGGTCACTAGTATTTATAGGCAACTTCACCAAGGTCACTCTTGAAAAACTATCCGTTGGAGGAGATAGCTTCATGAGTTTCCTCTTATGGTGTTTGATGAGCAGCTATATTTAGGGTTTTGTAGGTCCCGAACGGGTTTTGTGAGGGCAGAAGTCTAGAGGGGAGGGGTGAATAGACTTCGAAAACTTTTTTTTCTAGATCGTGTGATAAGAAGATTAGCCCTCGGGATCGAGGCGAAAGTGAATCGATTCAGATCGATAATTCAACTTATCGACGCTTTTATAGGCAGATCGATTCGGTAGAACTATCGTTTAATCGATGTGTGCGGAAGCTTAAGTTTTACCCGTGTGAAAACCGGTTTGTATAAATCGATTCCAAAGTTGGTATTTTAATGGGTTGACAAAATTGTCAAAGTTCGACGATCGTAAGCTTGGTGCTAATCGATCTTAACTTAGAATATGTATCTTTTTTTTAAAGTTGTGCGATGTGAGAACAATTAATCAAAGCAAAGAAGGCACATAAGATTTATAGTGGTTCGGACAAACCAGTCCCACGCCCACTCTTCCCTATAACAAGGGGCACCAACTTAACCAACTTAACCGACTTAACCGATCGACTTAGTTTTTGTGTGTTAGTCCAACACAAGACACCAACAGATGTTTTAAGAGTTCTCACTCAACCGATCCCTTAAATCAAGATTAGAAACCCTAGATCGAATCTTGCTAAACAACTTATCCTAACTTGGGGTTTGGGTAAGATTGTTTTAGTTCAACTATGAAATCTTTTCTTGTGTATATGTTCTAACAAATTTAGATGAAAAGATTTCTATGCTAAGAACTTATGGGATGAACACTATATAGAATAAGCTTCTTGTTTGTGTTCTTCGTATGCGAAATCGAGTATTTTTTGTATTGTCAAGCTTTTCGAGATGATTTCCGTGTCTTCACCAAGTTTGATCCCATATTTATAGACCTTGAGATCAAAGAGCCGTTGGAGAGCAATTTGAATTTTAGGCTATTTTTGGTAGACTTTGCAGCTTGATGTGACGCGTGCTCCAGAACGGCATGGCCGAAAAAGCGTGAATATGTATTTGTAGCCGTTGGAGAGAGCATCATCGAATCCCATGAGTATCAGCTCCGATTCATACGTGTCTCTTCCTTATTGGATGGAAGACTTACTTTGCGGTGTTGTTCTTCCAACTAAGGTTGACATTCTTTTGCTCGATCATCGACGTATGATCAAGTGAAACATCATTTTTTCACTTTAGTGAGTGACTTCGATTAGTTAGGATCGATCGGTCCACCCGATAGAGTCTTCGGCGCTGTTGACTTAGCTTCAACCGGCAGACTCTACCGATGTAGGTCTTCCGTCCGATCTTCCGAAGTCATCGATCTTCGAGTATTCTAAGTTTGAACTTCATGACTTGGTGAGTTATCTAACTAGATCGGATCGATCCGATCTTCCGATTCTAGTTTTGCATTCTCGCCCGTCGGGATATCACCGCCTTCCAATCTTCGATTCGACCTATACATATTGAGTTCCCCCTCAATATGTGACCTATCTATTACATCGCTTGTTCTATACAATCATTATCAACCGGGTCTCCTATAGCGGTAATATAAACATCGGTCACCTAATGTGTCCGATCGGTCCTATTACACGTGTTTCGAACTTTCATCAAAACTAAATTTCCCAACAATTTTTTTTGATGAAACCAAAACACCGAGAAACCAAACAGCTTGATAAGTATAGAACGGTTAAAGAAGATATAATCGTAAGACAAAGAGATTTTGTCTTGGGATCAAAAAAATAAACTTTTCATTAGATATGTTGATTACATGTTACATCGTAAAAGTTTGAATTGAAAAGCGGTGATCCTCGACGTCTTTCGATTCTTCACTCCTTGGGCTTGTATCCTTCCCGCATTTCTCTCGATCTTGTGGAACGTTGAAAACTGATAGAGTTTCCATTTGACATTAGTGCCCTCTTGGTGGTTATATGCGTTTTTGCTCAAGATGTCAAAGTAGAATCTCTCAAATGCGGTCCATCCAAATGAGCCATCCGCCTTCTTCGAGTATATTAACAGATCATACTCTTGGCGAGATATCTTTACATTTATAAGCTTGGCCTCATTTTTCCAGATACTTCGAAAAGTCCGGATATTTATTCTCAGAAACCGGTTGAGGAACTCATCATCCGGAGATTCTTCTTGTGGAACAAGATCAAGGACAAAAGCATCCATAAGCCATTCACTTCGATCTTATTCCATTCCTCAAACCTCTTAGCGTGCAGGCAGCTTTTTGGTATGATCTCGCCGACTTTTGTCAGTAACCGAGGTTTCGCGTACAGATTTTCAAATCAATCCTTTCTTAGCCCTCGATTTGAACTTCCGTTTCAACTCTTACGCTTGTGCGGCTTTTTTTACGCCCTTCTTTTCTTCTTCACCATCCGCTTTTTGGACAATCTTCGGCTAGCTCCTTATCACCAGATCGGGCCGGTCAGCTTTAGTGACTTTTCCGGTCCGAGTAATCGGCACAGATTTTGATGTCCCAAAGACTCGCAGCAGACCTTTCTTGCCATTGAGCTTTGTCCATGGGCCTTATCCAGATGAGTCGATCTTCGATGTGTCGAGTTGGTTTTCAGATCCTTCCCCTTTTTTTTGGTTTGATCAAAAGAGTATTGAGGTGGGAAGTCGAGAACCAAAGTCGATCGATAATGCCCGGTTGAGATCTGAATGTGATAAACTTGAAGCTTGAGTCGTTAGATTCGAACAGCTTGTAATTAGCTCTATCTTGGCAGATTCCATTGTAGCGAGAGTGTCCAAATCATTTTGTCAAATTTCTCTTCGATAACTCTAGTCTTTTTCTCAAATGGCGTTTAAAAGAAGATTGTTTTTGATCCACTGTTTGACTTGTCGTCAACCGATTTTTGTAAGCTCGGGCAGATATGGTGGTCATGGATTGGGAGAACCGATCTCGATTGCTTCGACTTGTTTGAGACCAATGCCTCCGATCGGTTAGCACTCCCTCAATTTTTCTTCTTTTCAGAGATCTTTGAGACAAGATCTCGATCTCCCGGTTGATCGGCGGTGATTTGAGATGTAGGAATGGATTCATCACTTGATCGAGTTCAGTTGTTTGTGCCTCCGATTGGTTGGTCGTGAACTGCAGCACCGGTTCCACTATCATCGGCAGCCTCGATCCTTCATTTCAACAGATGTTTCGAGCTTCTTGAGCGATCTCCAACTCTTCTTCTTTCGGGCAATCCCAACTTCGCGTGGATCGAGCTTTCCACAGTTTATCGATATTAGCTGTTGGTGATCCCACTTTGGCAGACTTCCTCATATCGAAGTCAAAAAATCGCCAAACTCATCAAGACCGCCCATCTGTTCAACAAGTAAAATAAGATCCGAGAAGCTTTTTAATCTCGAGATCTCTCGGTGAGGATCTCCATGACTTCTTTCTCTCGAGCAGCGAGGATGGGCGACCGGTTGTGGATACATCTCATCAATTTTTCGTTCAATTCTCGGTCGACCATTTTTCCAAAGTGATGGTCTTTGTTATTCGACACAAGAATTGTGCATCGCATTGATTGGATGAGATGTGGAGGCTTCGTTGTGCTTGAGCCGGGCGGAAGTTGTGACGATTGGTTCGGCCTGCGGTGGGTTGGCCAGGAGGCGGTTATAATGCGGGTTCCACATCGTAAGCTTTCGAGTTGTCGAACCGATGAAGGTTCAATTTCATGAGCAGTGAACTAGCGGGAGGGACATGCTTTCGTGACCTTGATCTGGCGGTGAATCGGCTTCGAGGTTGAGGAGAAGGAGATCGTTTGTCTTGAGCTTCTTCCTCAGATCGTTCGGGCGAGCCCTCGGGTTGAGAAGCTTGCTGTCGTCGATTCATTCTTTGTTGTGCAACAGATCATTACGGCGCTCTTTCTTCTTCTCGACTCATCTTCTAGTACGTGAGTCATGGTAGCTTGCTTTTGCCTTCTTGACCTCTTCTCCCGGCCTTTACCGGTTTTTTTTCTTCCGGGGAGCAACTAGTGTGGACGAGGCGGCTTCTTTGCTCTTTCCTTTCTTGATTTTTGTTGGAGTGGGCTCCTTGTCATCGTCGGTGGCCCATATATAACGGGGTTGATGAGAGGAAGGCATTGTAGGACTTGATCCATCCCGATTCCATTCAAAGATTTGGCGGTTTGTCCTTTAAGATAACCGCAACCTTGTTGAGATTGCTTATTCTCTTTTTCGTAGATCCGCTGGATTCATTGACTCTAAATTTATCGTGTTCTTGGAGTAAGATGGCTTTCAGAAGCCGCGTGCCAATTGATGTTCTGCGGCTCCATCAATTATTGCGGACCATCTTCGTACATTTCGACCGATGTGAGAGCATCCGGATCGAATGAAATGCCCATGATTGTTCTTGATGTAATGTCAAACAACAATCGGTACTTTTTTTTTGAGCATTGGCCCGATAAATCCGGCTTTTTCGATGTTTGTCGGCCTCTCTCAAGAGCTCCTTTTCGATCTCTTCGCCCTCATTCTCCCCGTAGTGTAATGCGGTGAGATTCGCCTTTCTGCAAGTCAGCAGACGAGTGATGTCTGCGTTTTTGTCGATCGATTTCTTCTCCGTCGATCGACGATATCGGTTCGTCTCCCCGGTTTTTTGAATCCACACTCAAATTTCAGAGAAACCAGAGAGTTTTCATCGCATCACCGGATTGCAAAGCGGAGCGTAGCAATATATTTCAAATCCATCCTTCTTCGTAATTTGTTCCACCTCCATGGATTCGGGATCCTCAAAGTGATTCCAAACCGAACGAACTTGTCTTCAAAGATCTTCGTTGCGATTCAAGATAGTTGCACATAATCTTTCCTAGTCCATGAGTGGCCATCTACGATTAAGATAGACTCATTTAAATTTGTGCATAATCAATATCAATATTATACAATGGAAAAACAAGATGAAGTGAAGCAAAATTCGTGATACCATTAAAAAAGAAAACTTTTGAGATCAACGGTTTTTAACGGAAAGAAAGATTCATCAAGTAAAAAGAAATTACCGATTCAAATTTTCAAGATAGTTTTGAAACCTAAGAAATCGCTTTTGAATCGCACAGAGATAATTTGAAGTTTTTAGAGAATAGAACGATCGATTAAAATCTCTCTCTCCTTCCACTTGGGTTGGGGATGAGGGTTTAGGGTTTAGGTTAGGTTTTTTGGTTAACATTTATGTCTTGACCTCCGGGTCTTTTTTGTACTTGCAACTTGTAATGTAACCTCACCTTCGGGTTTTTATCAATGAAAAGTTCTCATTATTTCATCGTTGTGTAAATTTACCGCTTTCTTATGCGATTGTTAGTGTTAATCTCTCGAATCTTGCTTGTTGAATATCGCCTAAATCGACTCACAAAGAAGTACTATAACCAAATTGATTTAATCGAGATAATCCTTTAAACCGAAAGCATTTCCTTTAACTGATAAACCTTAAATCCGTCGGTTCCTTTTAAACCGATAGACCTTAAACCGTAATCCTTAAAATCGTCCGTTCCTTTGGATCGTAACATGTAACTGACGATTTTTCACATCGGGTTCCTTGATCGATCTTTCCGATCGATTGAGATACCAAACTCAACTGATTCCTTTCTATCTGGTTAGTCTCTTAACCAAATTTTGTTTCGAGAACAATCCATCATGAATTTTAGGTGCCTTTTTTCTCCAAGATCTGAAGCCCTAGCTCATTGCATAATTCTCTCGAATCGATCTCATTTAGTGGCTTGGTTAGAATATCACCTTACGATATCAAGATGAATCTTTTCCATTCTCGATATTCTTCTTTTCAACGTGATCTCTTATAAAGTGGTGTCCGACATCCACATGCTTGCATCTTGTATGTAGAACGGGATTTCGAAAGTGATTGCAATAAAGACTATTATCGTCACGTAAAATAGGTACATTGTTAGCTTCAATGTTATAATCCTCACCGCCGACTAAGCGAGAGCAGGTTGGGAACAACAACTTCTCGCAGACCATATATTCGCTTCATTCGTAGATGTCGCGAATCGATGTCCGCTTTTTGAAAACCACGAGATCGCTTTTACTTCCTAAGAACCGACATGTTCCGAGGTTGATTTTTTCGTCAATCTTGCAACCTCCATAATCGTAATCGTAATACCCACTAAGCTCTAGATTATCATCCGATGGGTAAAATAAACCAAGGTTTATTTGTCCCCTTCAGATACTTAAGAATCCGCTTACCGCTTTCTAGGTGGTCGATCATCGATTTGCCACGAAATCGCACATACACCTATTGCAAAAGTGATATCCCGGCTCGGCGGCGGTCGGTATAGTAGAGATCCAATGAGAGCCCTATATTCTTCCGATTTGTTTTTCGACCATCCTCATCTGGATCCATCTTGAATCCATCATCATAGAATTTCGCTTCCTTACAATTTTGAATTCCAAACTTAGCCAATAAATTCCTAGTGTACTTTGCTTGGCGAGATGAATATCCCTTTCAGATTTTGTTTAACTTGAAGACCCGAAAGTAATTCATCCGACCCATCATGGACATCTCAATTTTCCTTGCATCGATTTCTTTCAATCTTTCACATAGACTCTTGTTAGGAGATCCAAGATGATGTCGCCCATGTAAATCTGAACCATCGTAATATCTTTCCATCTTCGATTCTCAATAAGGTTCTCGTCCATCGCTCCTTTTAGTGAACCCACTTTCGATCAAGAACCGAGAGAGTGTATCATACCAGCTCGAGGAGCCCATTTTGTGCCATAAAGAGCTTTTCTTAAACGGTACACTTGGTTGCCCTTTTCAAAGCCCGGAGGTTGTTCGACATAAACTTCCTCTGTTAGTACCCCGTTTAAGAAAGCACTCTTTACGCCCATCCGATACACAAATGAACCCTCGTGGGGAAGCATATGCCGTAAATACCGAATGGCTTTTAGACGAGCGACCGGTGCAAAGGTCTCATCGTAATCAATTCCTTCGACATTGTGAATACCCCTTAGCAACAAGTCTTCTTGCCTTTATTTCTCGTGATGACATTTTTCTCATCTCTTGTTGTTTGAAGATCCACTTCGTGCCAATTACGTCTTGATGACCGGGATGGTCCACTAGTTCCCAAACTTGATTTCTTTTCAACTGTTCCAGCTCCTCTCGCATGGCTAGAATCCGGTTTAAGGCCCTGTAGAGCTTCCTCTATAGTTGCGAGTTCCTTCATAGACAGATAATAAAGAATACATGGCACTTTCACTGTCGATGTCTAGTTTTAACTTTATCGACGGGTCTCCGATTATCGATCGGTTGGATGACCGGTTATCCGTGTCCTTCGCTCGATTTGCGTTTTTGGAGAACATCGTCCGTTTCGATAAAATTTCATTACTAGCGATTGGGAGTGGGAGAGAGTTATGATCCACTTGATAAGAACAAGTCTCGGTGATGTTGGACTCATCATGTGTCGATGTACGTTCGTGGGAACTTCAGATGTTCCCCCGAACCGGATGGTTCGATTCTTCTTATCTCAAATTGAATCGCCTTCTTCATCGACAGATTGTTCGTACCTTAGATCTGATTGATCCGGTGAGTCACCTAGATCTGGAATGTAAATTGTTACAGTTTTCGATTCTTTTTTCTTTGATCGTTAGTCGATCCATTTTCCGAAAAACGATTCTTGTTGATCGTGTACATCTTGTTTCCGCTACAGATTTCTCTTGATCGTAAGATGCTTCATCAAAGACTACATGGGGTGTTTCTTCCACAAGTAGGGTTTCTGTTGTAGACCCCGAAAAGCCTTTGCTAGATGAGGAATATCCTAGAAATATACCCTCATCCGACTTGGCCTCAAAAGTCTTCAACCGACTCTTCCCATTGTTGTGTATGAACACTTACACTAAAAAAACATGGAAGTAAAGAGACACGAGGTTTTCTGTCCTTCCACAGTTCATAGGGTGTTTTGTAGTGAGCCTTAGTCGAAGACATCCGTTCGAGTATGGCATGCAAGGTTGATTGCTTACGCTTTAAACGGCTTGGTATCGTGATGTTAAATTTAACATTGTGCGAAAAGCTTCTCTTTTGAGAGTTCTCGTTCCTCCGTTCATTTACTCCATTTTGTTGAGGCGTCCTCGCGGTGATGTTGTTTCATGTCAGATACCAAACTCAGAGCAAAAAATCAAGAATAAAAGAGTTCGTAAATTTGCAGACCTTTATCCGATCCGATTTTTACTACACCGACATTCTTCTCATTTTGTAATCGCTTTTAGCGGCTCGGGTATCTTCGTAGTCGCCTCATTCTTCTTGTGTAAGAATATAACCTGTAAACTTGGAATAATCATCCACGATTACTAGAGTATATTTAAGCGTCCGTTGAGATCGACCGGGTGTAATCGGGTCCGAATAGATCCATATGAAGCAACGATAAGACTTTTGATGCCGGTCCCGAATTCCCTTGAATGAAGCTTTGACTGTTTTTCTTTCTCGACATGCAAGACATGTCCGAACCTTTGAAAATACTTCATTAGGAAGTCCTTCTACTAGAGACATCCTTGTTATTTTGTTAAGAGTTTTAAAGTTCGGGATGACTCATTCTTTTTTGTGCGAGCCAACCGCTACTTTTGGAACTCTTGACAATTAGCATGCATTTCTTGGGCAACTGTTCCAATCACCGTAGATCGTCCCTTTCCTTGAACCGGTTAGCAAAATCATTGAGTGGCTCGATTCTTGATAGTGCATTGATGGGTCGAGAACTCAACACCGAATCCGTTGTCGCGTAATTGTGTGAAACCGATAATAGGTTGTGCTTTTAGACCTTCGACATACGAGACTCCGCCATTTGTACATCGTCATTCTCTAAGGTTCAACCCTTTGGTATAGCCAAAGTTATCATCACCAAGAGTACACGCTGGCCTTTTCGTTTCTATGTAAGAGCCGAGGAGATGTTTGCTTCAAATCATGTGCCTTGAGCATCCACTATCGATGTACCGGATAGTTGCTTGCACACCTCCTTTGTTGGCCGCACTCCACGCGATCCTCGCAATCGGATCAGTTTTAGGTACCCCTTTTGGATTGGGTCCCGAGGGGTTAGGATTAGTTTTGGGAAGCCATACAAACAGAAAGCACTTCTATTGTGATCGTTAGATCGAAGGCCCGATTTGTCTCCCCATACATCAACATAATCATACATCTCTTTATATCTTTCGTTTTTGTATGATTATTAGTGTGAACCTTGGATGAATTAGAAGATTTGGGATTTTCCTTTTTTCCCATTTTGTCTTCTTCTTATCCATTATTGTGGTTCAAAAAGAAAGACCCTAGATTTTCGATTATAAGGGTAGGTACGATCGCTACCATTAAAAGATTCATATCTTTTAGGCATAGGTGGTTTTTGCAGTTTTAAAAGCATGCTTATTAGGTGACCTTGATTGGGTCTCGATTGTACTTCCCTTTTACAGTGTTGTCTTTTTCGATTCTCGATCCGTTGATTAGGTTGAGGTTTCTTCGCATGATTTGGGTTCTTCATTTGATTTTCTACCGATGCTTTACCGGTTGGGGTTCATTTCGTTCTTCCGGTTGGCACCGCCTTTACCCGCTTCAATCGGGTCCTTTTCCCTTATTAGATACATATTTGGCTTTTTGATGTATCTTTGTCGTAAATTTGCCCGAATACACCTTTTTGAGATGAATCGGTAGGGGCTTTTGAGGATGTGGAAGGGTTGTCATAGCCAAGTCCCTTCTTATTAATCGTTGTTCGAAAAATAGGCGTTCATGTCTTGAACGGTTTTAGATGATTTTGAAAAAACTTCCATTTTTCACGCAGATCATCCTCGAGATGATTTTAGACTTTCATACTTTTGGAGCAGCTCATCGAATTTTGCTTGTAGGATTTTGAAGTCATCACTTGTCGTTTGTTAATTGCCGGTGATCTTTGATCTCGCTTCTCCGATCGGAAGTTTTAACTTCGAGAATTTTAAATTCTCATTTTGTTTTCTCGGACTTCAATGATCTAAGTTCAAAGGCTTTACATAGATCATTTTCTTTAGCAAGTCGATTATTTTCGGTCCTCGACTTATCATTTTCACCTTCCACTATAAAGCATAAGTGTTCATGTGATTTGAGAGATCTTCAAGCAATTGCTCGAGTAGAGCCGCAGGTCGATCTCCCCAACAGTGTGCTAATGATAAGTGTAGAAAGCGAACAAAGTAAGTTTTGAGGTTACCCAGATTGGTCCTCCCCGCCATCGACCAGATCTCATCATCGTCTCAAGAAAATATCGATCTTCATTTTCATAGAAGTCGCCTTCTTGACTACCGAAGCAGAAGTCTTCTGAGAGGAGTATCCAGAGTCCCTCGGAGGGCGATAGGAATCGCCTATTCTCGGCGTATCGGCAACCATGGCCCTTCCGTCCTGAACGTTGCTCTCTATTCCTCTTTTCTTCCTCTCTCTGCGTCGCCGACGGGCCGACTGCGCACTATAGTGACTGCTTCGCAGTTGAAGATGCTCCTTGATCCATCGAATCTTTCTTTCGGGTGAATCACTCTTCTGCATCGACCTATCGGGTGACTTGCCTTTCGATAGTAAATGAGCTTCTTCATTCGATTGGTTTCTCTTCTTTCCTCATTCGGACTATCTCTCTTCCTTTCATCTCGGTGATCCTCCGATCATCGATCTTTGTTCTTTTCCGGAGATCCGTTATCGATCTCCTACTTCTTTCTCGGCTATGTTGATAGTCCTTATAAAATCTTCGATACTTACCAAGTTGGACGTCGACTTCTCAAGCTTCCCGGTAAGCGAGAGCGATCTGCTTACCGACTCATTATATTCCCAATAGGTTCGTTTTGGCCTTCGTTTCTGCACCGGTTGCCTTAAAAAGCAACCGATTTTGAAGTTGAGGCTTCGGCTGGCACCTCATCTTCATCCGCTTGTCCTCTCTCAATCAAATCGAACTCGTGAGCTTTAAGGCTCAAGAACAAGCCGCTTGGTTTCATTTTTTTTGAGATGTCTTGGCAATCCTTGATCACCGCGGACCTTCATATCCCACTTCTTGGTGAGAGACCTTAGAATTTTGTAGTTGATATATTTATCGGACATCTCTACCAAGTTCTCGAAGCTTGTTTATAGACATAGTAATTCTTCCATCGAGTTCGTTGATGGTTTCATTTGACAACATCTTGGTTTCTCGAACTTCACCGGTTCGGCTTGTAGAGGCGATTTGTCTTTTATCCGCTCGTTTCCTCGCAGATCTCAAGCCGAGTATCCCACATTGCTTTCAGCAGATTTGAGATACTTAATCTTTTCTTTGGTGACCTTATCCATTGTTTTCATGATAATATGCCTTGCGATAGTATCTAGAGTATGATTTCCTCTCTTACGCATCCATCAAGGCCGGGCTTTTTTCGCATGCGAGACTTCCGGGGCAAAGTCAGTATCTCCTCCGATCGCGGGGTTGTTGTGATAAATAATGATGGGTCCTCTTTCAATGACTTCCATCATTCTCCCATCGATCGAGCCTAGATGGTTGGACATATATATGGCCCAATCGCGATACTCATCGATTGAGAACTTCGCAGATCATGATACATACCGAGGTGTTATCCATGCCGAAAGTGATTTTGGAAAATGAATGAGTTTTAAAAACGGTTTTTCAAGATCGATTCATTGACCACAAAGATTCTTCTCAAGAATCGATGATACACTGTAGTCGATTGGTGCAGAGAAACCGATACCACTTGTAGGTCCTTAACGGGTTTTTGAGGGCGTAATCAGAGGGAGGGGTGAATAGACTTCAAAACTTTTTTTCGCGCAGATCGTGTGATATAGCTTAAGCCCGATCAGAAGGCGAGTGAATCGGCCCGGATCGATAACCAACTTATCGACGCTTTATAGCAGATCGATTCGTAACTATCGGTTTAACCGATGTGTGGAAGCTTAAGTTTTACCCGTGTGAAAAACCGGGTTTGTATAAATCGATTCCAAAGTTGGTATTTTAATCGGTTGACAAAATTGTCAAGTCGTCGACGATCGTAAGCTTGGTGCTAATCGATCTTAACTTAGAATATGTACGCTTTTAAAGTTGTGCGATGTGAGAACAGCTTAATCAAAGCGATAAAGGCACATAAGATTTATAGTGGTTCGGACAAACCGGGTCCCACGCCCACTCTTCCCTATAACAAGGGGCACCAACTTAACCAACTTAACCGACTTAACCGACCGACTTAGTTTTGTGTGTTAGTCCAACACAAGACACCAACAGATGTTTTAAGAGTTCTTACTCAACCGATCCTTTAAATCAAGATTAGAAACCCTAGATCGAAATCTTGCTAAACAACTTATCCTAACTTGGGGTTTTGGGTAAGATTGTTTTAGTTCAACTATGAAATCTTTTCTTGTGTATACAAACCTAAAATTGACTAGATGAAAAGATTTCTATGCTAAGAACTTATGGGATGAACACTATATAGAATAAGCTTCTTGTTTTGTGTTCTTCGTATGAAAATCCGAGTATTTTTGTATTGTCAAGCTTTTCATTATGATTTCCGTGTCTTCACTCTGAAGTGTGATCCCATATTTATAGACCTTGAGATCAAAGAGCCGTTGGAGAGCAATTTGAATTTCGTGCTATTTTTGGTAGACTTGCAGGGCTTGATGACGTCTTTCGAGAGCGGCATGGCCGAAAGCGTGAATATGTATTTGTAGCCGTTGGGAGAGCATCATCGAATCCGAGATGTCGGCTCCGTTCATCGTGTCTTCTTCCTTATTGGATGGAAGACTTACTTTGCAAGTGTTGTTCTTCCAACTAAGGTTGACATTCTTTTCTGCTCGGATCATCGACGATGATCAAGTGAAACATCGATTTTCACTTAGTGGTCGACCGATCGGTTAGGATCGTCGTCTACCGATAGAGTCTTCTCGCGCTGTTGACTTAGCTTCAAGCGGCGACATCTACCGATGTAGGTCTTTCCGGTCCGATCTTCCGAAGTCATCCGATCTTCGAGTATTCTAAGTTTGAACTTCATGACTTCAAATTGAGTTATCTAACTAGATCAGATCGATCTGATCTTCCGTTCTGGTTTTGCATTATGGTCTGTCGGATATCAGCTGTCTTCTGAATCTTCAGATCTGACCTATACATATTGAGTCCCCTCAATATGTGACCTATCTATTACATCGGTTGTTCTATACAATCATTATCAATCTGGTCTCCTATAGCGGTAATATAAACATCAATAATTAATGTGTCCGACCGGGTCCTATTACATGTGTTTCTGGAACTTTCATCAAAACTAAATTTCCCAACAGGTTTGAATACTCCCTTGCATGTTTTAGGAAATATGCAGTCATGTAGCCAATCACCAATTTTTTGCAAATGCGGAACATAGTACTACCGACATGATTCAATGGTGTCCGTCAAGAAAGTACGATGTTGTCTTCCTCTGATTGGTTCTTATCTTCAATAAATGTAGACAAACATAACGACTCTTTTTGGTCAATCTCTCTGAATGAGATAACCTTAAACAACACTTAGACTTAGTTCCTTTTTTGTGCGCATATGAATGTTTTGGGCAATATCTATTTTTCCTAATGTTTGCGTTTTCTCGGTTTTGTAGTCTTTGAGATAGATATTATTCAATACCTCGAACATTGTGTTATATCGAGTATTCAATTATCTTCTTCGAGTATTCTTTAACTCTTGGGTCTTCAGTATCTTCTGTGTCTTCAGTGACATACTGAGTCTTCAGTGTCTTCAGTGACATATTGAGTCTTCAGTGTCTTCAGTGACATACTGAGTCTTCAGTGACATACTAAGTCTTTAGTGTCTTGATAACTTCATCGAGTCTTGCGGTGTCTTGATGACATCTTTGAGTCTTGATGTCTTTAACAACTTCATTGAGTCTTGATGTCTTAAATGACATATTGAGTCTTGATGTCTTGATTTAATCGAGTCTTGATTTCTTGACAATTTCACGAGTCTTGATTTCTTAGTTACTTTTGAAAGTTTTAAAAAGATATCTTCGAAGTCTTGATTTTTTTTAAAATCTTTGATCTATATCTCACGACTATACATGGTGCGAGATAACTTGAACAATCTATCTTTGAATCTCGACTGGGTTTATCAAGATTATCCTGAACATGTCATACTCAGGAGTTTTGGGATCTAATCAAAACTTCTTTATTAAATTCATCTCCCAACACTAAATATTCAAGCATCCCCATTCAAGAATACAGAGCATTATATATCCAAATTTACCCAAGAGTGTTCTTCATTATATCTAAGCAAAAATGCCATATCATAAGCTTAGAGAGATTTTCCCGACCTTAGCTTAAAGGCTAAAACAATGTAAGGAAAAATCTCACCTAGTTGGAAATAACACCAAACCCAAACCCTTTCTTGACAGAGAATTAGTGGTTAAGTAAGGTAGTTAATAGCAATCATGGGAGATAAGTCCCGAGAGAGTGAGAACTCATTAAACATCTATAGGCGATCCCGTGAGGGAGATAAGTCCCGTTGAGTGAGACCTCCATAAATATCTGTTGGTTTAGTTGGTGCCCATGAAGGGAAGAGTGGATGTAGGAGTTGGACTCCGAACCACTATAAAATCGTGTGTTCTTTACTGCTTTATGTTTCTTACTTGCCATATGCATTTGATTATAAGCAAAACACATTGTTTAAAAAAAAATTATAATCATTATTCCCTCACCCCTGTTTTATATGCATTACATAGTTTTTCACGGGACCAACAATTTTCGACCACCCTCCTTAGTATACATAGGGGATGAATGTTTCATCCCCAAGGTAATTTCATGTGTTGGAAAAATTAGAAATCCACAAAGGTGGTGCAACATAATTTTATTTTTCCTTTTGTTAATTGTTTGCGAGCATCCTTCCACCGGATTGTTGAACAAGGATGAGGGAATACTTGAGAAGGCTCTTTGGGTTTGTTCGTGTGAACGGGATATCCATCTTCTCAACGGTTGTCACTCCGAGAGGTTAGTTCACGTAAACTCCTATCAATTCCGCATGCGTCGGATTTATGTGACGAATTTGTATGCATGATTTGTTGTTGAATTTTATTTAAATTAATATATGATTAATTCATGTTTGTAATAATTGTTAGAATTAAATTTGTATTTAAATATTCACCCCGAATAGATCCGGGCAATTAATTCCCCAACAACTGGTATCAGAGCCTTGGTTTCGGGCTCTGAATTTTAAATTGTAATTTAATTCATTTTTCATTAAATTTGAAATTGGATAGTAGAATTGCTAGATCCTTTTTGCAGGTATCCAATTGCCATGGTATTTGATGAATGTTTATTTATGCAAGCATATAAATTGTGGTTTTTAATTCGATTCGTTCGAATTCATTTTGCCTCGTGAGAAAATCCACGAGTAGATTAGAATTTATTTGATTTGATCAATGTAATATACTAGTCTGGATCTAGGTTTATTTATTTTTGTAATAAATTATAACCGGATCGGGAACGAAGATGAAAAATTAAAAACGGGCGACCAAGTGCCCAGACATACGCGAGCCAAGGCACGAGGCGCTAGGTGGGCATGTACGGGGCTGGCCGAGGGGCGCTTGGCGACACGCGGGCGCAATCCCAGGCATGGCCGAGCGCCGGGCGGAACTTGGGCCGAGAGGCGTGCACGGGTGCACGCGGAGACGAAAGCACAAAGGGGAGCGACTACTTAAATGTGCACGGGCGCTGCGGTGCGGTAGGCTATTACACGACGACACCGGGTGATGGCGGCGCCAGCGGTTACGGCTCGGCTTTGGCGGGCGTCAGATAAGGCACGCTGCAGATCCGGCCATGGCGCGACGCAAGAGTCGCGAAGGCCGCTGAAGGCGCAGGCGATGCACTGGCTCCTACCACCGAAGCGACGGCGGGATGGGCGGGCTCGACTCGCTCGCCGACAGTGCACGAGATCGTGTTCGGGTCGTGATCTACCCAATGTCGGACGTCGTCTCGGATCTAGATGGAGGACGCTTTAAAGAACATGTTGCGGTCGAGTGGGAGCTTTTCGAGATGAACGATGAATACTATGAAGAC
Source organism: Stenogyne calaminthoides (assembly GCA_037126765.1). Classification (NCBI taxonomy): domain Eukaryota; kingdom Viridiplantae; phylum Streptophyta; class Magnoliopsida; order Lamiales; family Lamiaceae; genus Stenogyne; species Stenogyne calaminthoides. The sequence goes on from JBBCBC010000010.1 coordinate 4,835,824, forward strand.
GATTTCTCAAGATCAAGACATGACAAAAATTAACTTTGACAATTGGATATATGTGCCCAATGTGTTTAATTTTTGTTTTGATGTTTGCTTTAATTTTATTCGTGCTTTGCATGAGAAATTGTTTTGGGAAAAATCTCACTTTCAAAAATTACTAAGTATGTTTTGAAAACAATTAATTGACAATTTTATTCCGGATAATAAAATTGAATTAATTTTGACCTCCATGATTTATTTATTTGTGAATTCTTTTGGAGAAATTCCCCCCACGGGACGGCCAAAAGATGGTTTTCACATGAATAAATTATGAAGGGATGATTGTGGATTATTATTAGTGGCGACGATGACCCTCCCCACGAGGCTCGTTCAAAACAAAATAATAATTCTGTATTTAATCATGGTTATTACTTAGGTATAAAATTGATATGCATATACTTCCCCGAAGTCCCTGTCAATTTTATATTGGTCAAGTGGAAGCCAACTATTAATCTGGACATTAAAGGTTTGTAACTGTTCTTGTTTGTAACCTGCTTGAATGTGTTTAAATAATGACCCACCCCACGTGGCTTATTTAAACTGTTTTGAGATGTTGGCTGATGCATGTTCATATTTTTTGAGATTTCAATATGATTCATGTGATCGAATTATGTGATAATTTTGTGCTCATACAATTGTTATTTAATTCAGTTCAGCATGTCGTAACCTTTTAATCCACCATTGTATACACTCAAAAAACACCAACTTACTGGTGAAAACTATGAAATTTGGAAACATAATATGAAATTTGTCCTCACTGCACAACAAAATCATTGTTGGGTTCTTGGCGTTCCCAAGCCTGACAAGCCTACTAAAGGATCAACAAATGCGGAGAGACTTTTGTATGATGACTGGGAGCATTCCAACGAGCCTATGAAATGTATAATCTTGACTTCCCTGTCTGATGATTTGAGATACATTCATGAAGGTGTTGAATCTGCTGCAGAAATCATGGAAAGTCTTGAGAAAATGTTTTCAACAGAAAACCGCATGATCAGTCAGTTGAAAGACGATGACATGGCTAGGCTAAAGATGACGGAAAGAACACCCATGAGGGATCATGTTCTCAATGTCATGCGCCATTTTGACAAACTTGCTTATCTTGGTACTAAGTATTGTGATGGGACTAAGATCGAATTCTTGTTCCTAACTCTTCCAAAATCTTTCGATGAGTTTTACTGTAGTTTTGTGATGAGTGGTCACATGTTCACTATGGACATTCTGCAAGAAGCTTTGGAGATAATAGAGAAACATTTGGGAAAGGAGGATGAAGCATTGGTGACTAAAAACCTCTTCTAAAAATCTAAGCCAGTGGTGGGCAAGATTGAAGTAGGGAAAAACGGTCAGGACCAAAGCAAACCCATCACTAAGAAAAGTAAAAGAAAGGCGGCCAAATGGTTGGGGGTTAAGAGAAATCCAAAGGGGAAGTGTTTTAACTGCGGTGAAAAGGACATTGGAGGGATGCCTGTTCCAAGCCCAAGTGGACTGGAAAGAAAGGTAATTCTTATGCACTAGTTGTTGAAACTTGTTTAGTGGCTTATGCTACCCATTTATGTGTTGGGAAATTAGGGGTGTCCAGATCTATTCAAGGTGAATTTAAATACATATTTAAATTAATTAATTAATTACTAACATGAATTAATCCTAAATCAATTCAACATAATAATTAAACAAGCAAATAAGCAACATGCTTACACGTAATTCACGTAAATCCTAAGCATGCAGAATCTAGGAGTTACGAGATTACATACCTCTTGTAGAGATAACCGATGAGATGATGGATCAACCCAAAGAGCCTTCCCTAATATGTCCCACGTCCACGAATGTAATCCGGTGGGAGGATTCTCAACGAACGATTTTAATTTAAAGGAGAAAATATAAAATATTTACCACCACCTTTGTGGATTTCTAATTTTTCCAACACATGGAATTGCCTTGGGGATGAAAAATTCATCCCCTATTTATAGAGCAAGGGGAGACGAAAATTTAGGTCAAGTTTGGGCATTGAGAAATTTCCTTGCTTCTTCCTCAAGATACAATTATCCAATATATTCTATTTCCCAAAATATCTCCCAACAAAATCTTCTCCTCCTTTCATGCTCCTAAATTTTCGAAAATCTCATGCTTGTAGGAAGAAAATAAGATCTTTTCCCTTTCTTGAATTTATGGGATAAACTTGTATCTCAAGAATACTTATTCCATAAGATCTTTCCAAGAAAATCAAGAAAAAATCTTTTTCTCTCTCCTACCCAAATTTTCGAAAATAATTGTGAAAAATTAGGCAAAATATTTTCTTCTCCTTTTCATTAATTGGACTTTAATTTGGGCAATTTGAGGGGCCTTTAGGAGAATTAAGATTGGACCTCCAATGAGTTATGAAACTTTAATATTTAGCCAAAATATTATTCAAGCCCATTAATATTAATTTACTCCACTATAAAATTAATATTGAACCATTCATCTTAACCCATATTACGACTTCACAATTATATGGCTCCCGGTAATTATCTCCCGTGTTTAAGATTATCTTAGTCCATTAATTAATTAAGCCACTAAACAAACTTTATATTAATTAATATCTTTGTCCTTGGAGTAAAGACAGTTCAACATTGTTATCCATACCATAAATAAATTTCCACTTGCAAGATTTGGTATGATAAAGATTTTGAGACCACCAAGGGGACAAATCAAGCAAGACGTGCTTGCACACGATTCTCCATATTAAATCTTAGCAATCGTCGTGTAATCAATAATATTGCCCAAGATACAAGGTATCGAATCGCATTGATTCTCTTCCTATCATAAGTCAAAGCAATAGTTATTAATTTCACACGATCCTATTTAAGGGACGGAGATTAAGAAATAACGAACCACTGAGGTCTAATTCTTGTATATTCAGTACCAAAGAATTTATCCTCCTATAGGTCCTATTCAACACATCATAATGCACTAGTGTAATCTCTTGGTCAAAACAAGCTAATCTGAGCCTTACACTTCAACCTTTCATGATGGATTGTTCATTTCCATCCGGGTTGTGAATTTGTACTTAGTCACAAGGAACTGTTAATTTGATCTTCTGTGATCTGGTATAACCAAATTAACTACAATGTAACACGTACTATTTATTGAACAGGTATGCAGTAAATATATATAACATTCATTCATATTTAATGCAACATGTGATAAATAATTTATTTAACTAAATAAATAAGAAATTCAGTTTGGTTATACAAAGTAAAAAACATACTTTTCAGTATAACCCCAACAATCTCTCACTTATACTCAAAGTCTGCTTTTAAGTATACTACAACATGTCTCATGTTCTATGTGACATCTAATGTCACCTACACGAACCTAATAATATTTCTCCCACTTATACTCAAAGCAGATTGGCAACGCTCTTGACACCCATTCCTTCCCCATGTCTCTCGAATGTACTCTGAGGTAGGCCCTTTGTGAATGGATCTGTTAGGTTGTCTTCGGACGCAATCTTTCCCACCTCTATGTCTCCTCTCTTAACGATTTCTCGTATAAGATGGTATTTTCTTTCTATGTGTTTGCTGGCCTTGTGGGCTCTTGGTTCCCTAGAATTTGCAACTGCTCCAGCGTTATCACAGTAAACCGTGATCATTCTGGGCAAATCTGGAACGACGTCCAAGTCCACTAGGAAGTTCTTGAGCCAAACCGCTTCTTTCGCTGCTTCACAAACAGCTACATATTCGGCTTCCATGGTAGAATCAACGATGCATTTCTGCTTAACGCTTCTCCAAGTCATGGCTCCTCCCCCCATGTAAAACACACTACCCGAGGTTAACTTTCTGGAGTCTAAATCTGATTGGAAATCCGAGTCCGTGTAACCGACGGGGATTAGACTGTCTGACTGATAAACCAGCATTCTGTCCTGTGTCCTCTTCAGATACTTCAGAATGTTTTTAACTGTAGTCCAATGCTCTTTCCTGGGGTTACTTTGATATCATGCCACCATGCCTACGGCAAAGCAGATATCCGGTCTCGTGCACAACATTGCATACATGAGGCTTCCTACAGCCGAAGCATAAGGAATGCCCTTCATGTCATCTATTTCCTTTTGTGTCGATAGATGGATTTCGTGTCTGAAAGGCACAAAGCCTTTCTTGGAATCTTGCATGCTGAATCACTTCAAAACGGTGTCTATATATGAGGCTTGCGAATGCCCGATCATTCTTTTCCTGCAATCTCGAGTGATCTTGATCCCTAGGATATGACTGGCTTCCCCTAAGTCCTTCATATCAAACTGTTTTGAAAGCCATGCCCTTACGTCTGACAACATCTTTACATCGTTCCCGATGAGCAGAATGTCGTCTACGTGTAGTACCAAGAATACCAATGCAGTTCCATCACGCTTCTTATAAACACAACTTTCGAAATTGTTTTGATCAAAACCGTAGGATTTTATAACTTGATCGAAACACTGATTTCAAGCACGGGATGCTTGCTTTAGCCCATAAATGGACTTCTTTAACTTGCAAACCAGATGCTCTTGGCCTTTTTCAATGAAGCCTTTGGGTTGCTGCATATAGATTTCTTCATCAAGACTTCCATTAAGGAAAGCGGTCTTGACATCAATTTGCCAGATCTCAAAGTCTAGGTGCACAGCAATCGACAAGAGAATGTGGATGGACTTGAGCATGGCTACAGGGCGAAAAGGTTTCCTCATAGTCGATCCCTTCTTTCTAAGTGTACCCTTTCGCCACGAGTCTTGTTTTAAAGGTTTCAACCTTTCCGTTCGGTCCCATTTTTCTCTTGTATACCCACTTGCATCCAATGGGTTTCATCCCATTAAGTGGTTCGACTAGCTCCCATATGTGATCCATTGAACCCATCTCGGCTTCCATTGCAGTTTGCCAAGAAGTTGCATCCTTGTCTTGGATCACCTCGTTGTAGGACCATGGATCTGATTCTTCTCCTGAGATCAAGTCCGAGGACTCTCCTATCCCCAAGAATCCCTCAGGTTGCTTAACAACCCTCCCACTATGACGAGGTTCTGGTTGTGTAGGTATGACACTTGGTACGTCGTCTTGTACAGTTGGCAACAGAGTCGGCCCCTTAAGTTCTTCTAAGGTAATCTCGCTTCTAGGCTTTTTGTCGTTCATATAGTCTTCTTCCAAAAATCTAAAGTGCGTACTAATTATGACCTTTTGATCTTTGGGACCATAGAACATGCATCCCTTTGTTCCCTCGGGGTACCCTATAAACAACCTTAATTCCGAACGTCGTCCAATTTACCAGCTTCCTTATCCAACACGTATACCGGACACCCCCAGATCCTCATGTGTCCTAAGCTGGGCTTGTGCCCCATCCACAATTCTCTAGGGGTTTTGGGAACCGATTTGGATGGCACTAAGTTTAGAATATAAGATGCTGTTTGCAAGGCATAACCCTAGAACGATTTTGGTAAATCCGCATAACTCATCATTGACCTTACCATTTCTAGAAGCGTTCTTATTTCTTCGTTCTACAACCCCGTTTTGTTGAGGGGTACCGGCTGCAGTCAAATGGGATGCAATCCCTTCATCCGACAGGTAGTTCAAAAATTCATCGCTGAGGTATTCGCCTTCACGATCAGATCGTAGAAACTTGATACTCTTTTCCTTATGATTCTCTGCTTGAGCCTTAAATTCTTTGAATTTATCAAAGGTCTCAGATTTATGCTTCATTAGGAAAACATACCCATAGCGTGAGTAATCATCGATAAATGTAACAAAATACTCGTAGCCACCTCTAGCTTTGATTTGCATTGGACCACACACATCGGTGTGAACGATCTCCAACACTTCTTTAGCTCTAAGCCCCTTGGCTCCAAATGCCCTCTTGGTCATCTTACCCTCCAAGCATGATTCACAAGTTGGAAATGGTTCAATCAGGAGGGACTCCAATGAACCATCTTGGACCAACCTTTGGATCCTTTTTGGGTTAATATGACCTAATCTTAGGTGCCGAAGAAGTGTCTCATTCACGTTAGTCGAACGTTTCCTTTTATTTCTTGAAATAGTAGATGTGTTATAGGATGCATTCTGTGAGTGATGTGCACAATTAATAATATAGAGATTGTTCCGCAAAGTTCCATGACAGATAACCACATCGTTATGAAAAACAGTAACATGTTTATTAAAACGAACAGAATATCCTTCAACAAATAGTTTTGAAACAGAAATTAGGTTTTTGCAAAAAACAGGAACATAAAGAACATCTCTTAAAAGTAAACTTTTGTCTTCAAAAGACAGGTACACGTCTCCCACTGCTTCAGCTGCCACTCTCGTATCATCGCCTAGTGTGATGAGGATCTCTCTTCCACTAAGTTGTCGGGTCCGCTTGAACCCGTGAAGTAAATATGATTAGTGGACCCCGTGTCCATTACCCACGAATGGGTAGCATACGCCGCTAAAAAGTTTCAACAACTAGTGTGTGAGAATTACCTTTCTTTCCATTCCGCTTGGGATTGGAACATGCTGACTTCCATTGTCCTTTTGCACCGTAGTTGAAGCACTTCCTTGACACCACCAGCATTCCTCTTCTTACCATTGCCCTTGGCAACAGTTGAGTTTGATTGCTTATGGCTTTTGGTGCTCTTCTTCTTCTTGCCTTCCCTTGGCCTAGAAGATGAAGACGAAACACTTGCCGTCAAAGCTTGAGTTTGGTGCCCTATCAACATCTCTGCCGAGACTAAAGCTTGCAACAAATCAGCTGGCGAGGCCAAGATGCTCAAAAACTTTTGGGCAGAGAGTGGAGTACCAAATTGATCTGGGTCTCCAGATCATAATCTGCACCCAAAACCTCAAGTTTGTTCAGATGGGCCATCAATTTTGAGGGCGCAAATACCTTACGGGGTTGCCCTCCACCATTTTCAGCGACAACATCTCTCGCAAGGTGATCTGATGAGCGCCCCACATTTTTGACTCGTCAGTTGGCTCATCTGATTTTTGATGTGTCAAGAATCCACTTGTGCTTTTGTACAGTTAGGACAATCATAACTTTTCATTTCCAATCAACATAGTTTCCTATACAATTCTATTGACTTTAAGTATATTAACAGTGAATTAAAAGGTTGCGACATGATGATACTGAAATAAGCATGTTTCTTGTGTCAATGTCCGGATCAACACAAGGAAAATCACATAATTAGATCACATGATTCATATTGAAATCTCAAAAAAATATGAACATGCATCAGCCAACATCTCAAAACAGTTTTAAATGAGCCTCTTGGGAGGGTCATCATTTAAATCACATTCAAGCAGGTTACAAACAATAACAGTTACAAACCTTTAATTAAAATTAATTAATAGTTGGCTCCCACTTGACCAATACAAAATTGACAGGGACTTCGGCGAAGTATATGCATATCAATTTTGTACCTAAGTAATAACCATGATTAAATACAGAATTACTACTTCGTTTTGATCGAGCCTCTTAGGAGGGTCATCGTCGCCACTAATAATAATTCACAATCATCCTTTTGAGAATTTATTCATGTGAAAGCTTTCTTTTGGCTGTCCCTTAAGGGAATTTCTCCAAATTAATTGTTTAAAACATACTTAGTAATTTTTGAATTTGAGATTTTTCGTTGGGCAATTCTCATGCAAACACATTTAAACAAATTAAATAAAGCATAAGGAAATACGACAATAAATCAAGCAAAGCAGAAAAATAAACATATTGGGCACAAATTATCTAACTGTCATGGTTTGATTTTTCTTGGCTTGATTTTGAAGAAACGTCATCTTGAATTTCTCCCACTCGTTCATCTCGAAAAAAAATTCCGTCTCGAATCGCCACGCCAAGTAGCTCACGGCCGGGATGGATGATGCGCCAAGATCCGGCCAAATTTGGCGGCGACCGCGCATCTTTCGCTTCAGCGGCGCGCGTCGCCTATCCGGCTCTTGGCAGCCTCAACAGGCATCGGGCCAGGACATACCCATGTGTGCGCTGCGCCTTCTCGTCCTTACCTCTGCCTTATTCATCATCCGCTTTGAAATCCTGTCTTCCGCCTTGCAGGCCGTGCGCATCCCCGTCAGGCGTCGGCGATCACTTGATCCGCCCCCGCCCGGCGCTTTACGCCTTTGGCGGCGTCAAGCGACAAGCCGCGCAGTGCCTTCTCCTTTGGCACATTTTGCGCGATGCACGTCGCCCGTGTACGGTTCCGGATCCGTTTTAATTTCTCATCTCAGTCTTCGTCTTCGATCAGGTTACAATTTATTTTACAAAAATAAATAAACCTAAATCTAGACTAGTCTATTATATTGAACAAATCAAATAGCCTAATCTACTCATGGATTTTCTCACGAGAAAAATAAATTCGAACGAGTAGAATTAAAAACAAAACATACGCATGAAAAATTAAAACACATTAAATACAATGACAATTAGATACCTGCAAAACAGATCTAACAATTCTACTATCCAATTTTCAATAAAATTTAATGGCCAACATAATTTAAATAACAATTTAAATGCAGAGATCGAAATCGAGGCTCTGATACCAGTTGTTGGGAAATTAAGGGTGCCCGGATCTATTCGAGGTGAATTTAAATATATATTTAATTTAATTAATTAATTACTAACATGAATTAATCCTAAATCAATTCACCATAATAATTAAACAAGCAAATAAGCAACATGCGTACACGTAATTCACGTAAATCCTAAGCATGCGGAATCTAGGAGTTACGAGATTACATACCTCTTGTAGAGACAACCGATGAGACAATGGATCAACCCAAAGAGCCTTCCCAAATATGTCCCACGTCCACGAACGAAATCCGGTGGAAGGATTCTCAACGAACTATTTTAATTTAAAGGAGAAAATATAAAATATTTGTCACTACCTTTGTGGATTTATAATATTTCCAACACATGGAATTGCCTTGGGGATGAAAAATTCATCCCCTATTTATAGAACAAGGGGGGACAAAAATTTAGGTCAAGTTTGTGTTAGTGTTAGTGTCCTAGAGACAATCCATTGTAAGGACATAATGCTCAAATAATATTCAATATTGATTTAATATTATTATTTATTTAATATTAAATATATGGCGTTGCACTTATTAGAATATTATGTTTGATTGTTTGCATTTGTTCTTATCTGTGTTCCCTTGAGTCGTCATTGAGTGTGTGACAACTCATATGACTTAAGCATGATTCTCAAATAGCCCCTACAGTGTAGTAAGATCTCACTTACTACGAGATACTAGGTATCTCATGATGGATGCACAAATACCTTAGAGGGTATTGGTATACCCATCCGAGAAACCGTTTGATGTAGTTCCTCTATATGTGTCTACGGTTGTCTCGGTTAGTGGGAGCGATGTGATACTCCTTTGACTTGAGGTCAATACGCACGACATGTGTGGAGTGATGAACTTTGACCATGACCGACGCTTGCACCTGTCTATGGGTAGATATGGCTTGGATTGGGTTCATCACGAAGTGCATGTGCATGGTAGTTGAGCCAAGAAAATGATTCATTCCTCAAAGTAGATTTAGAGAGATTACTCATCTTCTCATCATAATTGGATCAAAGTCATTGGCCACTGCAAGTCAACTTGGACTTTGTGGCCAAGTGTGACATAAGTGATCAATTAGTGATTAGAGATAAAATGATTAAGTTATTTGAATAGACACTTCATCATGTTCAAGACTTAATCAAGCATTCGCGAATAAAAGGAGGAAATCGTAATAGCCCATGCTTCAGTTACAAGTAGTAGCACATTTCCTCACAACGTACCTCATATATTGAGAATGTCTGATTTATTATCTAGAGTTCAATTAAGACCATTAGTTTGACTAATTGCTCGATATATGAGGGCCTATGGGTCACACAACAAGTAATGGTTGTTTACTAATTATAGTTGGTTGATTAAATGTTAAATTAGATTTAATATTTAATTTATGGAGAAGTAATTAATAATAGATTAATTTGGAATTAATTATTATCAATGTTTAATTAAATTGGATTTAATTAAATAAGAATTCTCAATAATAATATTTGGAATATTATTGTAGGATTTAATATATATGGAAATAAATCGTAGAGATTTATCATATATGGAATTTAAATCCGTAGAAATTTATATGTGGGAAATAAATCTAAGAGATTTATTTTATTAAGGTTTTTTCCTAATAAAGGTTAGCTTAAGATTTAAGCTGGGACTTTCCTATATATATGAGCTCTTGGGAATTCATAATACGCGAGTTCATATTTTTTCCATAAAATCTCTAAGTTAGAATTTTTCTAGCAAATTCATCTCGGGGATTCAACGCTGGAAGATCTGTGCAAATTAGTAAACGAATGTTATGTGGATACCATAGTTGAGGAATCCGTGTCTGCAATTCATTGTGAAGAATTTCATTTCACGTTTACTCGTATTTAATTATGCAATTAACTGTTCGTTGTTGGTGAACTTTAATTTCCGCTGCGCATGTATTACGTGTTTATGTGCCTCTAAATTCCAACAGTGGTATCAGAGCTTCAGGCTCTTGATTAATTGTATAATTTTATTGGTTTTATAAATTAATTTTTTTTTATAAAACTGATGGTGCGATGAATGGTTTGACCAAACACCGCTCCGATTGTGTTCTTTTTCTTTGGGGTATGTTCATTATTTGGTTAAATAATTGCTTGGCCCCTTTGTTTTGTGCTTGCCTCGTCTCCTTCGCCCAGTTAGGGTTTTCTGCGAAAACCCGCCACCCCATCCGCCTCGCCCTCTGCCATTTCACGTCCGAAGCTTGGCACCGGGGCTTTGCTTGAGTCGGCGACGCTACGCCGCGACTTGTATTTTTTGCGGGCTGCCACGACGAAGCGTGATTCAACGGGTAAGACCCGCGGCAGCCTGACTTGAATCGATAAGATTCAGTACCGAGTGAGTTGCGATTCATCGTCCTCGGCGACAGCGTCATCGTTCCGATGACTCAGCCTCTGGTTCGACGTATTTCGCGGCGGAACGCCACCGTGTCGCTTTGCCTCTACATCTGCCGATCTTCGACGCTTCGCGACGCACCTATGCACCACACTTGGTCCGTCTCCCTTCGTCTCTGGTTTGACCTCTGACGAGGTTGTGGGTCCCAACTATGAGGCTTACGACATCGAGTTGCCCCCGCGCGCCTAGCGGCGGTGACTTTCTGGTGACTAGTGCACGCTACTTCTTCGCTTTGTCGTCGTATTTTTTGTTTCTAATTGTGCGATTGTTTTTGAATTTTTGATACTATGGTTTATCTGATTTGGTTGGACTAATTCGATTTACGTGGTGATCTGAAATTTTCATTGACTCTTTTATGATTAATTGGATTAAGATTGATAAACAATTGATGAATTGTTGGTTTCGGTTGTCCCGATTGGAAGGCGATTTCCGGGCTGTGATGATGGAGGGGCCGTGTTGGGAAATGAATTTAATAAAGAAGTTTTGATTAGATCCCAAAACCCCTGAGTATGACATGTTCAGGATAATCTTGATAGTCTGAGTCAGGTTTCAGTATAGGATTGTTAAGGAAGATATCTGCACAATGTAGAATCAGCAAATATAAATCAGGTTAAATATTGAAGACCCTGAAGATACTGAAGAACTCAGATAAACCTGAATAATACGTAAGAGAATCTTGAGTAAATGTTCGGTTCTTGAAGACATAGAAGATCAAGAATCAAGACTCGAAGTTATGAAGACTTCGATGAGTTCTTGAAGACTCAGTAAGTTACTAAAGACTCAGGAAGACCTGAATGTTCAGAGGCACTGAAAAATATCTATCTGAATACTACAAAACTGAGAAAAACGCACATGTTTAGTAAAGTAGATATTGCCTAAAAAATTCTAGTGCAGACAAAAGGAACTAAGTCTAAGTGTTGTTTTCTCATTCATAGAGATTGACCCAAAAGAGACGTTTTGCTTGTCTACATTCACTGAAGACAAGAACCAATCAGAGGAAGACAACACTGTACTTCACTGACACTGAAAGCGACAAGACCCTGAATTTTGTAAGTAGTACTATGATCCAGACTGTAAAAATTGGTGATTGGCTACATGGCTGCATATTTCCTAAAACATGCAAGGGAGTGTTCAAACCCTAAAAATAGTCGTTCATCAATAACCAGAAGAGGAAACCCTTGATGTTATCTCTTCCAACGGACAGTTTTTTCAAGAGTAACCATTGGAGAAGTTGCCTATAAATACCAGTGACATTCTACATTGAAAGGTTACGGGAAATTTTGAAGTTCCTCAAGAGCTCATTCGTATTCTTGCAAATTGAAGCACTCGAAAACCCTAGAATTTCCCAAGTGTTTCACATTGGGGAGAGCTCATTCACTAAGCCTAGATTGGTAGAAATATACAAAGCTTAGTAGAGATATCCTAGCCTTTGCATTTGTTCTTATTGTAAAGGATATCTCACCCTAGTTGGAAACCAACCCAAACCCAAACCCTTTGATAAGGTAGTTTGAGTGTGTGAGATTTGTTGGTGAGTTAGAGTTGTAAAGAGTGAGTAAGCTGCAGTGAGTCAGCCAGAAAACTCTATAGAAGAAGTTAGTAAGCTACTTGTGGTAGTCTGAACACTTGTGTGTGTTTGAGTTAGTAAGCTGCAGTGAGTCAGCCAGAACACTCAAAGTAGAAAAGTGAGTAAGCTACAGTGAGTTAGCCCGAAAAGCTTTTTAGGAAGTGGTTAAGGAATTTCTCCGAAGATCGAGAGAGTGGACGTAGGAGCTTGAACCTCACGAACCACTATAATTCTTTGTGTTGTTTGCTTTTCATCTTTGCATTTTATCATTGCATGTTTTTTTCACCGAAAGTGATTTTCTCGAGATTCAGTTGGAACCAATCCACTGAACTTACATCAAATTGATCACAACCTTAATCACTATTTTATTAAAGGAAGAAGATTTTCAGCAAAGCTAAAACGAGTATAAACTTAGGGTCAACCATTCCGCACACTTGAGTAGCTAGAACGAGATAGTTACCAAAACCGAACTAACTCTCTTGAGTGTTCAATAAGATAATTATCGATCCAAGCTCCTCGGGATCTCGATAAATTCAGGATTAGTTGGGCTAATCTGAAGCTTACGAAATTCGCCGGGATCATTGTCTCGATGAGACTTTTGACTCGAGGCGATTTGTGCTTCTTAGGGCAAAAAAATACCGGGATAACTTTGACCCATCCGACCTCGATAAAGAAAAAAGTTTTAAAAATCTTTGAACACGTGTATTCCCCCATACACGTGTAAGACTCGTTTACCGAGGGACCAACAAGTGGTATCGGAGCGGTGGTTCATTTTGACCACTTGCTTTGGTAGCCATAGTCTATTTGCTGAAAGACTTTGGTGGTCTACTGAATAGATCTTATTGCTGATATCTTACAAGGCTCATTCATCATGTCTTCTAAGAAACTTCCTATGTTCTCTGTTGAGAGCTATGACCTATGGAGACTGAGAATGCAGGCTCATCTGTATTCCAAACATGAAAGAATGTGGAGAGTAATTTCTGAAGGACCATTCAAATATCTTTATTTTTGAATCGAGAATCATCGATCATCGAGAGGAATGATCCCAGAGATGAATTTCCCAAGCCCGATGACCAACTTACTCCTGATGAGAGAAAGTTAGTCAATCTGGACTACATTGTTAAAGATACTCTGTATAGCACTATTGATGATGGTGTTATGGGGATGATTTCTCACTGTGAAACTGCAAAAGAAATATGGGACACACTTGCTGCTATGTGTCAAGACTTAATAGCAGATATGGAAAATATAAGAAATATTACAGGAATCACAGGTACAAGAGAAACTCAGAAGCTGAGGACAGATCCACTGAGAAAAGGAAGGACCATAAAGCTGAAAGCTCCTCATCCAAGAAAAAGGACTCCAAGACCAAGGAGGAAAGTGATCAGGATGATGACACCAACAGATGCTACAATTTGTCGGAAGAAAGGTCACTTCAATATGACCGCCATCCGAATTGAAGTGCTAAGGAAAGAAAGGAAAGACAAGCCAAGAGAGACAAGAAGATCTCTAGCAAAAAGACTATGATTGCTGAGGAAGAAGAACAATCTGAAGAAGGATCCAGTGTTTTTGGATGAGATATTCTCGAGATAGTGGCGGTGATGATATGTCGCCTTTGTTGCTATGGAGGAGGTAAATTCTTCTATCTATGTTGTTGCTCCTACACAAGCACATGAGTTCTCAAGTTCAACTGTAACCAGTAACTTTGACCTGATGGATTCTTTTGAGAATCTTATGAAGGACTATTCTGTGTTACAAGAACTACTCTTTGAAACTCAAGAGCGAGAACAAGGAACCGATCACGAGAATCAAGTGGAAAGACTCTAAAAATCTTTGAGATCACTTCTCAATTGATGGGAACTACTGATGAACTAGATGTTCTGAAAGTACAACTCTCAGAGAAAGAGAAAGTGATAGAAATCCTGAATGGAAAATTAGAGAAATCCACTGAAGAAATTCAGCTTATCAGAACTGAGTTCAATGACCTCTTTGAGAAGCATGAGACTCTAAAGAAATGTGAGGATAGTGAGCAGAGAAAGTTAGCTCTATTGAATTCTGCATCTAAAGTAATAGATGAAATTCAGAGTTATCAAAGACCTGCAACTATAAAGGCTGAATTGGGATATAATCCAGGGGGAACCTCACAAGGTCTTCTGAATGCTGCTTCTAGTAGCACCAAGACTGTCTTTGTTAAACCAGTGACATCTAATCTTCTTACTGAAGAACAGCCCAGAGCTTTAGACAAGGGTAAATGACGTATAGTTTCAGAAAAAACTGAAAGTTCAGGGAAGAAAGCCCAAACCTCGGGAAAAGGCTAGAAAACCTGAACATTCAGTTGGAAATTTTCAGGCTAGTACTTCAAAGCCTCAGGCTAAGAATACCAACCTGAAGAGATCTCCACTGAACCATCAGAGGAATTTTCAGAAGAGAAACACTCAACAGAGATATTCTCAACAGAAAAGACCAAGTCCTCAGATTGCTGAAAGACCTCAATTTCAGTACAGGCAACCTAAACCCCACTTGCCTAAGGGTAAAGGTTTCCTGAACCCAAGTCAGCAGAGACAGAGACCAGCTGCACCAAAGCCAAGGCACTTGAACAAGAGGCCCAAACCCAAGAAGAACTCTAAGGCCCATGTTCATGCTAAGGCTGGCACTCATACACAGGGTACTGCCAAGGCACCTAGGGTGGTGAATGTGTATGTAGATGTTTATGGGAGACAAATCAGTCACTCTAAAGTAATTAGAGTTATCAGGCAGATTTGGGTTCCAAAAGGTACAGCTAACCTGGTAGGACCCTACACCAAATGGGTCAGCTAACCTGGTAGGACCCTACACCAAATGGGTATCTAAGACCTAATCTGTTTTTCAGGTGAAGGAAAAGGGCACTAGACTGAATGAAGACAACATATCCCTGATGAGTGGAAATGAATTGGCTCCTGCTGTATGGTATCTGGACAGTGGATGTTCAAGACATATGACAGGATATAAGCAATTACACACTGACTATGTTGAGCAAAAAGGCCCTCAGATCACATTTGGAGACAACTCCAAAGGACAGACTGAAGGATATGGAACTCTTGAAGTTGATTTTGTTCACATCCATGGTGTTTCATATGTGTCTGGTTTAAAGCATAATTTGCTTTCTATCAGCCAATTTTGTGACAAAGGATTCAGTGTTGAGTTCTCAAAGAACTTATGTTATGTGAAAGACAATGCTTCACAGAAAATTTTACTGACTGGTACTAGAAAAGGAAATGTGTATCTTGCTGATTGGAAATTATCTCCTAAAGATACATGTTTGGTTGCAAAAAGTTCAACTGATACCAGTTGGTTGTGGCACAAAAGGCTGAATCACTTAAACTTCAAAACCCTGAACAACCTTGCAAGATTAGCACTTGTGAGGGGGTTACCCAATGAGGTGTTCAGTAAAGATCATGTTTGTGATGCTTGTCAGAAAGGAAAGCAAATCAAAGCATCATTCAAAAGCAAAGTAGATGTTTCTACTGACAGAATATTACAACTGTTACATATGGATCTGATATTCCTAAGAGATTTTGGGCTGAAGCTATCAACACTGCATGCTACTCTCAGAACAGATCCATGCTGACCAAGAATCAAGGAAAAACACCTTACGAGCTGTGGAATGAAAGGAAGCCTCTTGTTTCTTTCTTTCGTGTGTTTGGTTGCAAGTGTTTCATACACAATAATGGTAAAGATCAGTTGAAAACTTTTGATAGCAAAGCTGATGAAGGAATATTCTTAGGATATTCTGAAGTCAGTAAAGCCTTCAGAGTTTACAACTGTAGGACTCTTATTGTGGAAGAAACACCTCATGTTGTTTTTGATGAATCTATTTGTGTTCAGAAGAAACAGGAACATGACTCAGGAGAACTGACCAAGAGAATCACCAGACTTAGCCTGAAAAAGAAATCCTCTGAACCTGAGAAGAAGAAGTCAGTCACTTTCTATGAATGGAGTGAATCAGACTCAGACAAAGAAGTTCAGGATGGAAAAACTCAGGATGGTGAGACTCAGGATGGAAATTCTCCACTGAAGGAAAGCCAACACACAGAAGCTGACCAATCTGAACATACACCAGTTCAGACTCAGGTATGTAATGCCAATGAAGATGTGGTCATAGCTGAGGCAAACTTTGAATCTATCAACCAAGGGGGAACAAATGTCTCTGGCAATGTTCTAAATAGAATTTCCCCTGAGGAAGATGATTCCCTTTCTCCTTTTCTGTTGTTCCCTGAATTTGATGAACTGCCTGAACCTAACATTTCTGATGTTGAGGATACTACTGAAGGGGGAACATCCAGGAGAAAATGGTTGGATAGTCATCCTACAAGTCAGATTGTGGGTGATATATCAGAAGGTGTTAAAACAAGAAGGTTCCATGGAGAAAGTGCTTTGTTCTGTTGCTTCCTATCAGAAAAATAACCTACTGAGATTGAAGAAGCTCTACAAGATTCATTCTGGATTACTGCTATGCAAGAAGAGCTAAATCAGTTCACAAGGAATGAAGTTTGGGAGCTAGTGGACATACATAAGATTCACAATGTGATTGGAACTAAGTGGGTGTTCAAGAATAAGAGAGATGAAAATAACAACATTGTAAGAAACAAGGCAAGGCTAGTTGCACAAGGTTATTCCCAAGAAGAAGGCTTGGATTATGATGAAACCTTTGCACCTGTTGCAAGACTAGAAACCATCAAATTGTTTCTTGCATATGCTGCCCACTTGAAATTCACAATCTATCAGATGGATGTGAAAAGTGCATTTCTGAATGGTGTGCTTAAGGAAGAAGTATATGTGGAACAACCTCCAGGATTTTGTCAAAATGACCAAGTTTACAGGCTCAGAAAAGCTTTGTATGGTCTTAATCAAGCACCCAGAGCATGGTATGATACCCTTTTTCAGTTTCTTACTGACCATGGTTTTATCAAAGGAACTGTTGATAGAACTTTGTTCAGGATAGAAGATGGGAAAGATATCTTACTTGTTCAGATTTATGTGGATGACATCATATTTGGATCTCCAAATCACCAGTTGTGTGAGAAGTTTTCTACCCTGATGAAAGGAAAGTTTGAGATGTCAACGATGGGGGAGATGAATTTCTTTCTTGGACTTCAGGTGAAACAAACTAAGGAAGGAATCTTCATCAATCAAGCAAAATACACCAGAGATCTGATTGCAAAGTATGGTGTACATAATTGCAATGCAGTTAGAATTCCCATGAATACTAACTACAAGATGGATCCTGATCCAGAAGGAAAATTAGTAAATCACACTGATTATAGAGGGATCATTGGATCATTGCTATATCTCACTGCAAGTAGGCCTGATATAACATTTGATGTTGGGATATGTGCATACCAAGCTAATCCTAAGACTAGTCACATGGAGGCTGCCAAGAAGATTCTGAAATATCTTAAAGGCACTGTGAATAGAGGATTATGGTATCCAACTGATGATAACCTTGAATTAACTGGTTATTCAGATGCTGACTATGGAGGATGTAGAATTGACAGGAAGTCTACCACAGGAACTTGTCAATTTCTTGGAAGTAAACTGATATCATGGTTTTCAAAGAAACAGGCCTCAGTAGCAACAAGTACTACTGAAGCTGAATACATGGCTGCAGGAAGCTGTTGTGCACAGATTCTTTGGCTCAGACAGCAATTGAGGGATTATAAGATTATAGCCAATTAAGTACCTATTTTTTGTTATAATAATAGTGCAATTGCTATTACACAAAATCCAGTATTGCACACCAGATGTAAGCATGTTGATATCAGACATCACTTCATCAGAGATCATGTTGAGAAGAAGGATATCAGAATGGAGAAAATTCATACTGATAAACAGAGAGCTGATATCTTGACTAAACCCTTGGCTGAATCAAGATTTCAGGAACTATCAGTTGAATTAGGTATGTTGGATCCAGGTGAATAAGGCAAATCTGAAAAATTGAAGGTTTTCAGATGCATGAAGTCTTTGTTAGGTTTTACTGAAAAACTCAGGATAAAATTGAGAGTCCTGAACACTGAGTCTTGGGAAACTCAGTAATCCTGAAGTTCAGTACTCAGTATTATACTGACATTTTATCAAGGTCAAAACTCAGTAAGGTTAATGATTAAAAGTAGTCTGAAGAAGTATTGACTCATGCAATACATTTATTGTCTAAAACTGAATCTCAGTAATCATTGGCAATAAATGACAAAACAACTGAAGGAATAATTGGGCGGGATGTTTGAAATTCTCGAGGAAGGTCAATGGTCTGCAGGAACAGTAATTAAATGCACTGTTCATTAATCACCAACAAGGATAAATTGTTGGCTAAGTACTTGCAAAATCGTCCTTTCAATTACCCATTTTAGCCGGTTTTAATCTTGACCGTCAAAACCTTCATCTACGCGATTTTCCATAAATCAAGGTTTTATATCCCTTACAAAGAATCCATTCAAGTCATTATTTCAAAAACCTTCATCTTCACAATACTCTGCTTTCAAACTCCGATTACCCAAAGTTCTTCACTTTCCAAAAATCCTTCACAGAAATTCTCAAAAACGACTCTCACAATCTTTGATAAACTTGCTATCTCTAACAAACCATGCTACGAGAATGTTGTTTCTCTCGATGGTATCGCCAATGCAGCACACGAAGAGGAGGCGCTGCACATGATCCGGTTGGCAAAACTTACCTGCCTGAATCGCCCAGAGGCAGAATATCCAAGAGAGGTAATCGAATTTGCAACGAATATGCAACTAGATGATGAAAATTGCATTGAGTCTAGGGTTACTGTTTCACACTTGGAACATGGCACAAAGTATGTAGATTTTGTTAGAGAACTCTATATCATTCCGAACAATTTAAATGTTTTCTATGAGTTGAATAGAGGGGAGAATCCCACTGTGTACATGATGGGAAGAGAGCAAGAATACTTGGATAGAATTGTGGAAGCCCCTATTAAGCTTGAGGCCACATTAAATAAGAAGTATTTGAAGCCCAAGTACCGGGTACTTCTTGACATCGTGAGTAGATGCCTCATGAGTGGGACAGGAAGCCTCGAACAGATTAGTAGGCCTAAGCTGAGATTAATGGCTGCTATTGAAGACTCTCCGTCTAAAGATTTCAATTGGTTGCAATATATGATAAAGATAATCTGTGATCAAGCTGACCATGTAGAAAAGGACAAAGATGGCAATGTTGTGATCAAGAAAGGATCCTACACGACACCAAGATTGCCTACATCTTGGAAACTTGCAGAGAAGAGGAGGATATCTTTGCAAAATCAAACGCTTATCCTACATCCAAGATTATGTTTAGATCAACAAAGAAAGGGATAAAGGGAAAGAAAGATAAGCCAACTGAGTCTCAGGAGGAGACTGCAGAAGAAGAAGCCGAAGAGGAGATTCCAGTGGTTGAATCCGTGAGGGAAACTCGGAAAGTTGTTCAGAAATCACTAAGTCCAGCAAAGAGGAGGACAAGCAAGCTAGGGGGAAGGCCCTTCTAAAACTAAATAAGGAAGCTGATGAAAAGATGAAGACTAAAGCCTTAGCCCCACAGAAGCGAAAACAACTTCAGACAATTGCTGAAAAAGAGGCGAGCACAACTGAGGAAAGCCATACTGAAGGACAACAAGGTTTGAAATCACCTCTACAAGTATTGGCTCAAGCTGTGAAAAATATTGGGGAAAAAGAGATTGCTGAAGAACATGTATTTTCAGAGGTGATGGAAACTTCCACTGCTCAGGACAAAATATCTCAAGAGATCTTTGCAGGTTCTCAACAACCTGCTAAAGAAAGCCAAATTCAGATCCCAACCTCTCAACCCGAATCTAGATGCTCTTCTCACTGAACCGTTCCTTGATCCATTAGCCCTACAGTTTGTTCAGCCCGTTGAGACAACTGTCCCTCCACCACCTCAGAAAGGAGAAGTCGAAGAAGCTGAGTGGAGAGGAAAGGGAGAAAGATTTGTTCTTGATAGATATCCTAAACTCTCAGAGTTCCCTGACCTTCAGGATCTATTTATCAGACTCAGGACAACTGTGTACATCCTGAATCAAACCCTACCAGAAATGCTGAATATCGCTTCATTCAGAGGAGAAGATTGGTGGGCTGAGGAAACCGCTATTCTGACTGAATTCTCAGGATTCCGAAAAACCAAACTCAGAATGAAAATCTCTGACTTTGATAATTTGGTGAAAAAGAAAATTGCTGAAAGGAAACCTAGTGAACAAGGAGAAGGGAGTGCGAAGGAAGCTGAGAAAGATAAGGATGGAGATGGACAGAAAGGACCTGAACCTGAACAGAGAGATACTCAGGCTGAGAAGGTCATGCCAGTTGCTATCACTGCTAATCCTCAGACCGAAGATAGACCACTTCAGGTACCATTTGGCACTATAACTCATTATGCCAAAATTACTGAAGTTCCTATCATTAAGTTTGTTGATTGTGGTATGCAGACTGAGGCTCAATCGAGCTATACATCTCAAGCTCAAATAGTTGATCTGACTCCAGTCTTGGAGGAATTGAAGAAAGTTGAGCCGATGAAAGCCAAGCTCACTCAGATGGAATCAATGATGGCTGATCAATTCAAAAAGATGGATGCTGCTCTGCATGATCAAGTTCAACACATGGCTAAACTGAGCACATCTACAGAACTTCAAGCAGTTCAGGGGGAAGTCACTGATAGGATTACTGCTTTAGAAACTCAGATGGGTGCAGTGTCCAAGGAAATTTGTGAAGAACTGAATGCCAAATACACTAAGAGGACTGCCTATCTTGAAAAGAAATTAGCTGAGAAGAATGAGGAGATGATTAAGTCAGCTGTTGAGGACATGAGCTCACTACTCATGGCCAAGATGACAGAACTAATGAATGGAGTTCTTGCCCAACAGTTTGGACCACTTTCTGATGAAGTTTCTGTTGGCAAGAATGTTCTAAGGAGAATGGATGATGAGTTAAATGTTCTAGCTGGTGAGATACGGGCTATCAACAAAGAACAGTTTCACATGGATGCTACACTTTCCCAGATCCTTCCAATCTATGATGCCAAAAAGGAGGAAATGACTGCTCACTCCACAAAGGGTAAATTAGATGAGCATTTGAGGAAAACCCCGGAAAGAAAGGCTCAGCAAGAACTCAAGGCTCAACATGTCCTGAAGACTCTAAAGGAAATTGAAGTAACTGAGAAGCTGAAATCAGTAGAGCTAGAAGACACTGAGTTCTTCCAGATTGATAGAGAGACAACTCAGGAGGCAATGATCTTGAGAAGATCAGAGAAGAGACAGACTGAAACTAGCCTGACTGCTGCTGCTCATGCTGTAGTGGAGACTGCTGATCCTAAAAGGGCTGAGAAAAGAAAAACAATAGCATTTGTGGAAGCTGAGAGGAAAAAGAAGAAAATCTCAAAACCAATCCAAAGGAAGCTAGTTATGGACTTCTCTGAACCTGAGGAATCTGAAGCTCAGATGGAAACTGAAACTGAGTCAGAGAGACTGCTCCAAGAGGGATTTGGTACTTACGATACAAGTGCCCAAGTAAAAGACATTGATTGGCATAACAAGCTCATTGCCCTCCGTGCTGAAAAGGAGAGGAGACAGGCTATGTCTGTATCAGGGGCAGAGCTTACCAGAAAGAAGAAAGAAGAAGAACAGAGCAGAAGAGGAAAGCTCAGAAGCTTCATGGGGAAGAGATGGGGCAAACCAAGAGAACAAACCAGAATTAAAAAATGGCCGCACATTGATAAATGGATGCCACTCCAGATCAATGATGCTTGGGAAGAGGTTAAGAGAACCTTCTGGTTTAGCCATGATATCCTACAAGAGTGGAGAGGAGGATGCCCTGACAGAGATGAAGCCTTCTTAGAATATCTGCCGACGTTCTATCGTGAATATCTTCAGAAGTGGATAAACTTATCTGATCAGAATAATGTATCTTTGAAAGCTCCGGGTCAATACAAGTACCCAGCTCCCAGATTCAGCACATGAGTCATTAATGAAGCTGCTATTACCAAGGAAGTTGCTGAATATGCTGCTCAGTTGGGACTAACAGGAAGCCAACCTGAGATCATCAAGAAGAGGGACGAGCTGAAGAAAAGGTACTATGGAATGTTCAACTTGGATGTTCGAAGATTGAAGACTGAAGATGTGTAATCTTTATGTTTATGTCTTTTTATTTTTTGTTTTCATTGCAAGATGTAATGCTTATCCTCTGATCAATGAAAATTTTATCTTCTGCACTTAAAGATAATATCTCATTATCTTCTTACATGTCTTTATTTTGATATGCCTAATTGGAAATCATTGGGAAAATTGATTATTCTGTAGTTAACTGAAACCTGATGTATAGGTTAGGTTTTCTCAAATGTAACAAGATGGTTTTGGCATCATCAAAAAGGGGGAAATTGTTGGGAGATGAATTTAATAATGAAGTTTTGATTAGATCCCAAAAACCTGAGTAAGACATGTATCAGGACATCTTAATAGAATAGAATCAGGATCAGGTTTCATTAGATATTAGGACTCAGGATTATCTGCACCATGTATAGTCAGCAGATATAGATCAGGAAATGTTAGTATGCTGAAGACTCAGAAGACTCTGAAGAATCAGAAACATCCTGAAGACTCAGAAGAATCCTGAAGACCAGAAGATCCTGAAGACTATTTTTGTACTGATCAAAAGGACCCTGAACAGCTATCTTATGAAATAGTGTTATGTTCATTCCTAATACAAACAAACAAAATGTTAGACACTTGTGAACATTAAGGAAAGTATCAGATCAAGGAAAAAGAGCCGTTTGTTTGTCTCTACTCAAACAAAGATTTCAACCAATGAGGAGGCAACAACACTGTACTGAACTGACACTGAAAGTGACATCTCACTGAAGAAATGTCAGAGCTGATATCTTCCAGTTCACAGAAGTTGATGATTGGCTACATGGCTGCATATTTCCTAAAACATGCAAGGGAGTGTTCAAACCCTAAAAATAGCTGTTCATCAATAACCAGAAGAGGAAACCCTTGATGCTATCTCTTCCAACAGATAGTTTTTCAAGAGTAACCTTTGGAGAAGTTGCCTATAGATAACAGTAAACTTCTACATTGAAAGGTTACGGGAAATTTCAAAGCAACTCAAGAGCTCATTCGTATTCTTGCAAATTGAAGCACTCGAAAACCCTAGAATTTCCCAAGTGTTTCACATTGGAGAGAGCTCATTCACTAAGCCTAGATTGATAGAAATATCCATAGCTTAGGAGATATCCTAGCCTTTGCATTTGTTCTTATTGTAAAGGATATCTCACCCTAGTTGGAAACCAACCCAAATCCAAACCCTTTGATAAGGTAGTTTGAGTGTGTGTGATTTGTTGGTGAGTTAGAGTTGTAAAGAGTGAGTAAGCTACAATGAGTTAGCCAGAAAACTCTAGAGAAGAAGTTAGTAAGCTACTTGTGGTAGTCTGAACACTTGTGTGTGTTTGAGTTAGTAAGCTGCAGTGAGTCAGCCAGAAAACTCAAGGTAGAAAAGTGAGTAAGCTACAGTGAGTTAGCCTGAAAGCTTTAGGAAGTGGTTAAGGAATTTCTCTGAAGACCAGAGAGAGTGGACGTAGGAGCTTGAGTCTCTGAACCTCTATAATTGCTGTGTTGTTTTGCTTTTTGTACTGCATTATATCTGTTGCATGATTTTCACTGAAAGCATATTTCACTGAGATTCACTTAGGGCCAACCATTCCGCACACTTGAGTAGCTAGAACATATAGTTACCAAACTGAACTAACTCACTGAGTGTTGTTGTAACCAGAAGTATCACACGTCAGCAAGACGAATTATCACACGTCAGCAGGTCCCATCGAGACCACGTGATCTGTCGTACTTAAAGATTTGTCATGCTTAGTGATTTGTCGTGCTTACGCATATGTTTTGTCATGCTTTATGCACATGATTTGTCATGCTTATGATTTGTCGTGCTGGTTCTTTTTATATAAAGGACCTCACCCTTCATTGTAGAAAAACTCTGGAATGTTTCCCTCATTCCACTTATATACCAAAAACCCATATTAGAGGGGGAAGAACTACGGTTCTTGAGAATTGATGTGTTCTTGTTCGATTAATTATTTGTTTGGTGGTCAAATTCAACAATGACCACCTGGGGGAATCGTTAAAATATTTATACAAGTCAACAATTGGATGGTAAATTGAGAAGATGTTACTTGGGAAAATCGTTTTTTAATAAAGAATACTATGTGGCTAATTTTAAAATAACTCACAAATAAAATAAATGCGTGTACAATATTCCCGGTTGACCTTTTGATAAATGCTTATAAAACGAGAAATTGTTGACCCAGTTCATCAATAAATGACTACTCTTGGGGGCATTCAAGCGGGGATGTTATATTGCGAGGCTCAAGTATCTGATTACACAATACTTTTCTTCTACGAAAGATGGTAAATTGGAGAATATATGTGTGAGAAACTTGGGAATTTTTACGAACCCTCTTCTTTGCTCTTTTTATTCTACTTATAGTAAATCCAAAGGTCAATGTGAAGGTTTTGTTGAAAGCATGCAAAGATCACTTCATTTCTTGCAAGACACTCATGTGATCTTCCAAATTTTTCAAACCAAAGACATTCTTGTCAAAGTACTACCTTTAGAAAAAAAAGAGCAATAAGAGGGTTCTTTTTAAAAATTCCCAATATCACACTTATATTATCCAATTCACCATCTTCAGAGAAGAAAAGTATTGTGTAATCGATTTTGAGCCAGAAGCAATATAACATCCCCGAGCTTGGAATGAATCGAGTATCATTTATTGATGGTTGGTCAACAATTCTCGTTTCATCGTAATATTGTACACGTACTTATTTTGTTTGTGAGTTGTTTTAAAATTAGCCACATAGTATTCTCATTAAAAAACGACTTGCAACAATTGGCGCTAGAAGGAGGGTTGTTCGATTGAAATCACGATTTATGAAGAACAACAACAACGAATCTTAAAAGCCTCCAAATCCAAAAAATCCAAAAATCTCAAGAACACAGCCAGAGAAAATCCAAAATCCCAAACAAACCCAAAAAAATTCCTCAAATAATCACAACACCTGTATATACGTACACATATACATACAAACAAACAGAAAAAGGGGAAAAAAAGAGGAAATGAAGAAGATGGTCGTGACTGCGCCTCACCTCCACCGTCCCGAATCCGTAGAGGCCGACATCGCCATCACCCCTACCTCACCTTCACCCGCTCCACGGCGAAACTGAATTCCGCGATACCGCCTTAGGCCATCGACGATTCAGCCGTGCCCACAACCAAATCGCTGCCACTCTTCCGAAACTGCCGAATTGACATCACCATCGCCTCGATCCCATCGCCGCAGACCGCCGCCGTATCAAATCGGTGCAAGTTGCAAAAATGGCGCCACGTGGTGGTGATGACGTGTTGAAGAATTACGTGTGTTGGACGCGTGGGGGCTTGAGGGTAAGCCTCTTCCGGTGAATAACACGGTATCAGTCCGTTTCTAATCTTATAATTTGGACCCAGAGCGATTGGAAGGTTAATAAATTTGGATGGGCCTTGATTTGAAACGGCCATATTGTGTTATTGGGTGATTTGATAAGCCCACTTCATCTTGGGCCTATGTTTTGGGCTGGAATTAAAAGGGGATGCAGGTTTTTAAAATTCTTGGGACTGGATTTGATTTAATTAAGTCTTTGGGCCCAATTTCCTATTTTTAATTATTGGCCCAGGCTTGTGGCTAAAATAAATTTTCGGCCCAAGGTCTTATTTCCAAAGAGTAAATTCGGCCCAATTTTTTTTAAAAAAGGCAGCGTGCAACAGCAGTTCGGGAGAAGAAAATTAGACGAGCACCCGGACTCTCGAGACTGACTCAAAGAATCTACGGGTAGTCCTTTTACCCAACCCACCAGGTTTATTATGCTTGTGTCCTCGTGGCTTTTCATTCATTCGTTTATTTTCATTTATTTTGGCCGTGCCTACAAATGGTCGCACCTAAGCCGGACGACCAGAACAAAGACAAACGAGCCGAGCCTTATGTTCACCTGACGAAACAAATCATACTTACCAATGCCCACAACAAAGCGAGCAATGGGTACGGGGTCACGGCTAAATAAGAAGGCCCGAGCAAAATAGTGATCGCAGCAAACATAAGACGATCACGAAAGAAAAATGGGGGGTTGCACATAAGTTAACCCATCTGGTTGCACCAAAATATGATGACCAATCCAATCGCAACTAAATAAGACAATTGAAAAACCAAAGAAGTCAGGTTGAACACAAGGACATATATCATGTTTGATTTCATTCAGAAGAAAACGACACTACCGGCCAAATTATAAAAAAAACACTTGGGCTATTTATCTGAGGTCTCCGGCAGGGTGGTGCCGAGCACAACCTTGATAGAGAGCAGATCAAGAAAAGGGCTTACCAGGCAGGCGAGTATATGGGGTAACCCTGGAAGCAGCCTACGAGCTCGACACCTCAGGCGAGCATGCACCACACCATCAGGCGAACACACGAGAGTTCAACATTGTGCTCGCTCGGGAGCGAAGTGATTGTGCTCGCCTTGCAGGCGAGCACCGGGCGAGCACAAGAAGTGATAGACCTAGAGCCCTGGACCAGTACATATTTGACCATCAAGAGGCGAACATCCACCCAGATACAGAAAGCGAGCATGATTCGCTAAACACGAAGACAAGCCACCTGTTAGGCGATCACCACCTGGATGACAAGCCGGAGACTTCATACCACCTTCTCGGCGATGATTATGCCCGCCTACTCGGAAAAGGCACTACCGCCTTTTCGGCGACGATTATGCCTGCCTCCTCTGCGTGGCACTACCGCCTTTTCGGCGACGATTATGCCCGCCTCTTCGGCGTGGCACTACCGCCTTCTCGATGACGATTATGCCTGCCTACTCGGCGCTGGCACTACCGCCTTTTAGGCGACAATTATGCCGCCTACTGGCTCGCACTCTTTTGCCTTTCGGTTTACAATTATGCCGCTCCTCGGCGTGCACTATCGCCTTTCGCGACGATTATGCCCGCCTCCTCGGCGTGGCACTACCGCCTTTTCGGCGATGATTATGCCCGCCTCCTCGGC